>ONZH01027918.1:0-346214 GCA_900303285.1 Rhinella marina | reverse complement strand
CATTTTTTTTGTGACAGGTTGCTTACCCTTGCCTTTTTATGGTATACACTTGTGTGCCATACTGTGCCTGAGTTGTCTCCCCCACCACGTTTTCCCTTTTTTCTGTCTCCCCATTAGCGGATTTCCCCCCTGCCATTGAATCATGTGTCTTTAATGTTCTTATATTTTTTGTATCAATAAAGTAATTATATTTCTAAAATTAAGTGTGGAGTATTTTGATATTTATCGGTGTTCCTTTCTCGGGGATGATTAGCCAAGATGTAGACTACTGAGCGGCGAGGTGGCAGTCATCTATATGCATCCGTTTCACATATCACATACACATTATGGTGGAAAAAACATTTTCTGATTGATTCTGCTAAGTGGGTTGCTACTCTTTCAGTATACTATAAACCAGCCAGATTACAACATACAACACAACTTACAACATAATGAACATAATGGGGCAAAGATGTAATGCTCAGACTTTACTCAATAATCCAATCCTGACTAAACAATATCCAACTGAGTCCAGACCACCTTTCCTTACCCTCTCACAGTGTGGATTATTTGCTAATTCTGTAATCTCTATCATTATTCTGCAAATATCATATGTTAAAAGCATTAAGTATATTATCAATGTAAATATGTTCGGCTTTTTGACTTCACCAATGTTGAAAAGGTTAACACAGCACTCAGTAGGGACCATCACATCTGGGATCCAGAGTTTTCCTTTTATAAACTAGGTACTAGTATTTGAGTCCAGATTTGAAAAGTAATCACACACATGTTTATGTTCAACAGTCAGAGCTGACCTATAAGGGCTCCTACCACTTTAGGAATGATGGGGAGTGTCAAAAGGCTTGTTCTACATCCAGTATTTATCTACTTACTACCTCAGCCAATATGTTCTTTTACTCTTGCTTTTACAGGTCAGGTGTCACCTGAAAAATAGATCAACATAGACAAGGGCATATTCCCCACCTTTGGAAACTTAAAGTAGTCCATCTGCAGTCTCTGAAATGGATAAGATGGCCTAGGCATATGCCTTCCTGGAACTCTCAACGTACTTCCAACATTATTACAGGCACACAACATGTAACCTTGGACAAACCTGGTGGCAGCGCTGCTGGACCCTAGGGGTCCCACCTTATCCTGACATATTTATCAACCCATGTGCTGAATTAATCATCAAAGGGCAGAGTGTACATGAGAAGGCACCATTTTACCTACCCTCCAGAGCTCATCATTACTCATTGCTCTTACTTTAGAGGTCTTCTGGCACTGGGTTGGCCAAGTCAAGTAAACCGTAAGTTTGCTTCAGTTAATGGCTGGAGGTCTGCAGTTATAGCAGTTTAATCTACCAACCTGTTGTCTTTTTCCTCTGGACAGCATCAGGTCATAGAACAACTCTCACACACAATCAGCACTCTTTATGGGTTTCCCATGGATCCAACAAAACCTCTGCTCCCCCAAGATCGGACCAAAATCATGGAAGATACCAAAGGCATACCTGAAATCTATATGAATATTAGTTATCTTACCATAACCATCTTAGGCTACTTTCACACTAGCGTTTTTAAATTCCGGTACTGAGTTCCGTCATAGGGGCTCAATACCGGAATAAAAATGCTTCAGTTTTGTCCCCATTCATTGTCAATGGGGACAAAACTGAACTGAAGACAACGGAATGTTCCTGAAAGCATTCCGTTCCGTCTTCAGACCAGAGAACAAAAAGCAGCATGCTGCGGTTTTCTCTCCGGTCCAGGCATCCGCACCAAGACTGGAGGTGCGTGAAGACATGCTGCCGGCGTCCCTGCCTGGAGCATGTGAGTATGTATGTGTTTGTGTGAGTATGTATGTCTGTATGTATCTCTGTATATGTGTAGCCGGATCCGGAATGACCCCCAATGCAAGTCAATGGGGACGGATCCGTTTGGTGTGACACACCAGTAATCGGATCTGTCCTCCATTGACTTGCAATGGGGGGTCATTCCGGATCCGGCTACACATATACAGAGATACATACAGACATACATACTCACACAAACACATACATACTCACATGCTCCAGGCAGGGACGCCGGCAGCATGTCTTCACGCACCTCCTGCGCGCAGCTATGACGTTTCCCCACTGCGCCCAGCAGAGGGCGCTGTGGGGAATCGTCATCACTGTGCGCAGGAGTCGCGTGAAGACGTGCTGCCGGCGTCCCTGGCTGGAGTATGTATGTATGTGTGTGTATGTATGTATGTTTGTCTGTGTCTTGTCCCAATGTCTGGTGTCAACATGTGTGGGGCCGGACCGCTGCTCCGGCTCCACACATGTATCAGCGGCAGTACGGATCCATCGGCACCCTTTAGGTGCCGGATCCGTGGTCCCGCTAGTGTGAAAGAGGCCTTAGCAGCCTCAGTGAGTGCCTTCAGCTCTACCTCCTGTACTGACATTACAGAAGGGAGTGGTATTTGGGTGACAACATCTGTTCAGGTACTGACAGCATATCCTGTCTTGTGTGATCCATCTATACCATCTATAAAAGAAAACTCAATATTTGATACAGTTATCATTTAGATCTGAATGTACTTGCTCCATAGTTTGTATGACATCTAAGCAGTTGTGAACCTTCATGTAGCCCAACCTCCTATCAAAATGCAGAAAATCTTCTGTAGACTCAAAGTGCTCTATCCCCTCCAGAGCTCTGTGTTCATGGCCCATGTCATAAAGTAATTCTCTTAATACTTTTCAAATGCTGTTAAATACTTCTTCAAACAAATCAGACCACTCCCATCATGTGCAGAAAATAAAACAAAATAATCAGAAAATAAGAACAGATCAGAAAACCTTATCTATTATCTAGTTTTCACTGGCAGAGGAAAGCTTTGGTGATACAGTTACTTCAGCCATTTCATTTGATTTAACCATATACTATCAGACTTATTTGATGAGTTTGTTTGCAGACTATAAGCACAGTTGTCTGAATACCATATTAATAACATTTTTAAAACAAACCAATCTTATTGTTTTCAATCGTATTGTTTTTAGTTTGCAAAAATGAAAAATAGTGTGCACACAATACCAAATGTGACAATGAGCTCATCTTTTACCACGTGGATTTTCTTTATCCCAAGTGAAATGTTTTTTTTTTTTTTAAATTCTGGATATCATTACCAATATGCTACATGTATCAAAAACCTTAATTTTTAACTTTAAGTACTTATTTTCTCCATCACAAAAAAAACATAGACAACACATGTTCCATACATTCCTCATTTACAACATACATCTATAACCTCAACATCTGGGGCAGAAGACAGGCATACTCATTTATATCATCAAAAGTCTCTAAACTTCACTTTATCACTTTTTAACTTTAAAGATGTTTCTAGTAAAGACCAATCACTGAACGCACTGATAAATCACCAATGGCAGCAGTATACACTGATGTAATAGGGAATATTAATTATTGATATTTTGGGATGTACCAATAATTAATATTCATAAATAGGCGTAAACCCCGCTTTCGCTGGTTCCGCCTATTTATACCTGTGTAATCTCCTACTGCTTTACACACGACCTAAAAGGGACTCAAAGTACACGTTACAACAATATTATAAAAACACTGCACACTGTATTATAAATAATAACAATATATTTATTATTTATTAACAATACAGTACAATAAAACCTAACTACACTACACAATCCCGTTTAACTCCAACCACGTTACTTACTAAACAATACACACACACTTATAACAGCCCTCCCCAACCTAACTAAGTTATTGTCCCTGGGAAGCAAAAGGGTTAAATTTCAATAAGCAACAGGGGTAAACAACAGTGGTCTGCTGGGGTAAAAGTATTTTGCAGGTGTTAAACGTGAGGGATAGCAAGGCAGGGGTCTGGATAGCAGGGGTTAAATACGGTAGGGCAACAGGGGTTAATGGCAGGGATGGAATATTGGTGGTTCAGGGGTATGGGCAGGATGGTTGCAGGGGTTAAATGGTAGGGCAACAGGGGTTGGAATGCAGGGCAGGGCACCAGGGGTTACAACTGGGGTATTGCAGGGGTTACAGGGAAAGCATTGGTGGTTCAGGGAATGGTAGGGATCCAGGGGTTGCAGGGCTATGACACAAGGGGTTGATACAGGGGGTACTTAGCCAGTAGTTGCTCGTCTCTAGGGGTGTCCAGGGGATGATCCAGCTCGTTGTCCAGGGGATGATTCTTGTAGGGGCTCTTCTTGCTGGGGAGGCACGGCTCAATCTCAAGAGCGCAGCGCAATCGGGTTATTTAAACCCGGTTGCGCTCGCTCCCGTGCTGCCGGCAAGCGAGCGCACCAGCAGCCATGTGCACGAGTGCCGGCGCGGTGCTATGACGTCACCGCGCCAGCCCGCGCTGTTTCCCGGGGAGCACTTTGCATCTCCGGCGCTTGTAATTACAAGCGCCGGAGGTACGCGCCATACAGGGGCAGGGAAACCTATTGTTTCCCTGTCCTGTTAATTGCCCCCAGCAGCGCTGAGGGTAATTAACAGAAGGGACAGAAGATCATATCGATCTTCTGTCCCTTTGAAGTAGCTGTGCCGCGTCGGAGCTTCACTGACTCAGTGAAGTGAATATTAATTAGGTGTGCGGTCCAGGGCTGTGCAGGCGCAGTACATCAAGTGCGGCGTCGGAGCTTCACTCAGTGAAGTGAATATTAATTAGGTGGGCGGTCCGGGGCTCCAACGGAATCGCCGAGCCCGGGCTCCAGCAACCATGGGCAACTCCCCTTGGGCCCCTTAATGTAAGTGATTGACAGTAGATAAAAAAGGATTTTTACACCACAAATCTTCATCTGGGCCCTATAACAATAACCATTTGGGGATCCTTATGATGAGATAAATCCAGTGGTATAAATAACTTAATATGCAAAATGGTGGTGACAGAATCCCTTTAAAGGGGTTATCCCATGACTAATTTAAAATATGAAAGTCAGATATCATATAGTACATGACAATCTCTTTTTAACAAACCCAGAACTAGCCCTGTAGCTCACATGGATCCAGAGATCTCTCCATTCATTGCTCTGCTAGATTTATATCGAGATGACAGCTCAAGGGGAGTGTCTTTTCTGCTGCAGCTCAAGAGGCGTGTCCATGCTCTTCCTATCACAGCTCAGGAGGCGTGTCCATGCTCTCCCTATCACAGCTCAGGAGGCGTGTCCATGCTCTCCCTATCACGGCTCAGGAGGTGTGTCCATGCTCTTCCTATCACAGCTCAGGAGGCAGTTGAAGGATGAGGCTGAGCATGTGCAGCCATCTCAGTGAGCAGAACAAAGAAATAAAACAAAATACAAACAGCCGGTGCCGCTATACAGATACATTTTATTGAATAACTCACTGGCTATGCTAAATATTTAATTACATGCAATTACAAAAGTATTCAGATCAAAGTGCTGGTTTGAAAACTGTAGAATATTATTCATGGGACAACCCCTTTAAGACACTGGGGAGATGACAATGCCGATTCAGTCTCATCAAAGCAGCTGCATGTACTTCCTCTTTTTTTCACACTCATGATAATAAACTCTTTCCATTCCCTTCTGTAAAAATATTCACTTTCTAATCCGTTCTTCATCATTCTCTTCATGCAATCTTTGCTTTCTACATAACCACTGCTTTCCCAGCCTTTTCACCTTCTCAAGTACTCTGACCATCTTCACCTGCCTAACCTTCAACAAATGGCGCTACTGCTTTTACTCTTCCTTTGGAACTCTTTCCATCTTTCCAGATTTAAACAACCATCTTCTAGTGTGCCTGCTCACTTGAATACTCTGTTTATATCTCTCACTGCCCCTCCTCCACACTGTCTCGCTATGATATCCACTGCAGTCACCTCCCTCCCTGAGTGGCACCCCTCTATCATAGCTTTTGACTGCCTGGTTCCCATTGGCAAAGAGTGGATCCGTACCTTCTCCCACTGGACACAAACTGCAGCCGCCAACTGGCCCCGGTAGCCTGCAAAACGCAACCACCAACTGTGCTCCTACCTGTTCACACAAAGCCAGCCCAGGTCGAGTAACTTGGTGCCTATGGATATCACAGAGAGGTGGACACTTTAATAGCTCAGTAAATATATGCAGGCACTGTTACTCAAATCTCTCTTGGTTGGTTTTCTCTCACTTCCTAGTTCCTACCACGGCATCTCTTTTACACACATTCCACTTCTTCATTTCTTAGGCCTCTTTCACACTAGCGTTAGCACGGATCCGGCACCTAAAGGGTGCCAACGGATCCGTGCTAACGCTGATACATGTGTGGAGCCGGAGCAGCGCTCCGGCCCCACACATGTTGACAGAAATACATACAGACATACACACACAAACACATACATACTTACATACTCCAGCCCAGGACGCTGGCAGCACGTCTTCACGCGCCTCCTGCGCGCAGTGATGACGATTCCCCACTGCCCTCTGCTGGGCGCAGTAGGGAAACGTCATAGCTGCGCGCAGGAGGTGCGTGAAGACATGCTGCCGGCGTCCCTGCCTGGAGTATGTGAGTATGTATATGTATGTCTGTATGTCTTTCTGTATTTCTGTGTAGCCGGATCTGGAATGACCCCCCATTGCAAGTCAATGGAGGACAGATCCGGATTACTGGTGTGTCACACCAAACGGATCCGTCCCCATTGACTTGCATTGGGGGTCATTCCGGATCCGTCTTGGTGCGGATGCCTGGACCGGAGAGAAAACCGCAGCATGCTGCGGTTTGTTCTCCGGTCTGAAGACGGAACGGAATGCTTTCAGGAGCATTCTGTTGTCTTCAGTTCAGTTTTGTCCCCATTGACAATGAATGGGGACAAAACTGAAGCGATTAATTCCGGTATTGAACCCCTATGACGGAACTCAATACAGGAATTTAAAAACGCTAGTGTGAAAGTAGCCTTACACTCGTCAGTCTCATTTACCACACAAAAGAAAATCAATCACTCTAAACCTAGGTTTCAGATAACCCATTTATACAACCATAGACAAGTAGGTTTTATATATCTTTAAAATCCCAAAGATTCAACAAAAGGACAATATCTGAACAGTGGTCATGACAAGCAGGAAGGCACAGTAAGAACAAAATATCTTACCTGTGTATTTGAAGGTGCAGTTCCCAGTTGCTATAATCATCAAAGCTCTTCCATCGACCCTTGGATATCTAATGGATTTCCCGGTTTTGGCACCAATAATTTCGCTGCAATTTAGGACAAGTCCCAAACTAGGAGACTGCACTTTCTTGCCTGTGGGATTCAAATTATGTTAATAAGTTTTCCCCAGGTGCCAGGGGATGCGGCCGGCCTAAAGAATCAGAACACCAGACAGTTATGTAGATGGTCACAACGATTCTCTAAAGCAGCCACGCCTAGAGAGACAATTTTATTAGATGTACATGGTGGATCTAGCCACCACCCTTTAGCCATCAATTTTAATATATCCAATCACAAGCATACAATTATACATTAAAAACAAATAATCAGAAAATGGTATGGTTAATGACACGTAGACACAAATGCATTACTCATCTATCTGCCCAAATATATCAAATTACGCCAAGTTCCTCATTTCGCAGTCCAGCTAACTTCCTATAAAAAAAAAATCAAGTGATGGAGATTAATGGAGATTAATAAAGACAATGGAGGCTATCTGATAATTGCATACAACTTAGCACAATTTTGTTCATCAACAACTTAATTTCTTTCACAGAGGAAAGGAGGCGGAATCAATTGCAACATGTATTTGGTAAGTTGAATGTGGTCAGATAAACAACTTCATTACATGGGATAACCCCTTTAAGAGGTAGTCTGCCCCAGCAGTCGGTACAGCAGAAATACTTATTGAACTAACTGGGCATTATAGTGTCGCACCCCCTTGGCCGAATTTGAGAGGATTGTGTAGAGAGGCTTCATTGCTTATTTGTAGAGAAACTCAGAGGAGACCACTAAACGGCCTACTTTTCCATACACACAACCTTGGAAGAAACTGTGTAAAACATCTGTAAAGACTGTAGTGACCCTTGCAAGTATCCTTTGTTCACTGTCCATGTCTGCCCCAAAATCTGCATTGCATTGCAAGATGCTGGGACTGTGCCTTGTATCTCAAAACCTAAGACCACCAAGGGAACCTCGAATCACCATCAAGCAGGAGAACCCCAAGATCAGGGTGTGTGAAGACAAGAAAGGTGTGACTTTCCCATCACTGCATGGCTCAGGGCAGCATCATAATAAGTAACCACTACAACCACCATTCTTGTTACTATCACTCCTGTCCTCTCTACTCCTCTGGGCACACTGCACATTGGAGTACCATTTTCTTTATATGTTGAATACCCCTTTAATGTTATTGATCTGCTATTTCCTTTGCTTTTTAGATAAGTCATATATTGTAGGCTGTGCAAAAAGGTAAGTTAGATGCAACAAAAACCCTCAGGATAGGTCATCAAAAATCAACATCATCCAGCTTGCTGCGGTTTGCTCTCTGGTACAAGAGCGCAACCAAACGGAACGGAATGCATTTTGGAGCACTACGTTCTGTTCAGTTACGTTTTCGCCCCTATTGACAATGAATGGGGACAAAACGGAAGCGTTTTTTTCCCGTTATTGAGAACCTATGACGGATCGCAATACCGGAAAATATTAACGCTGGTGCGAAAGTAGCCTAAGCACCATGACCTCCTCACACCTTAACAAGCACAGCTCCATCCATTGGATAACAGCTGTGCTTGGTATTGCAGTTCAGCTCCATTCACTTGAATTGGGCAGACCTGTACTTAGGCCATGTGACCGATGAATGTGACGTCACTAGCCGAGGAAGAGACTGCAGCGCTCACCGGAATTCCACAGTCTCTTCAAGCAGCTGATTGCCGGGGGTGTTGGGAATCGCCCCATCCCATCCTATACCAATCAGATATTGATGAGCTATATTTTTTCCAGGAGTTAACTACTGATGACTATCCTAAGGATAGGTCATCAGTATCTGATCGAGGAGTTAACTGGGGGTCCGACACCCAGGACCCCCACTGATCAGCTGTTCGAGAAGGCACCGGCACTCCTGTGAGCGCTACGGTCTTCTCTCAGCTTTTCCTAGGCCAGTGACGTCACGTTCATCGGTCATGTGGCCTAGGGCTGAGCGCGATACCAAGCATGGCCACTGTACAATATATGGTGCTGTGCTTGGTGAGCTGAGAGAAGGCTTTGGCGCTCACGGGAGCACTGGTGCCTTCTCAAACAGCTCATCGGCGGGGTCCCGGGTGTTGGACCCCCACCGATCAGATACTGATGATCAGGATCAGGATAAGGATAGGTCATCAGTAGTTAACACTCAGAAAACCCCTTTAAGGACAGGCCATCTTTATTAAAATCTTGAAAAATTCTTTTTTTTAATATTTATATAATTTATAGATTTATTTCAAGATATATTCTTGCAGAATCCAGAAAACATGGGTGACTTTGGTAATGCCACACAATACCTTCGTAAGAGTGACAAAGAAAGACTGACAGACCAAACCAGACCTTCTGATGCCAGAAACTCCTGCTACACAGACGACGAGAAGGAGCTCTATGTAAAAGCTGTCATCATCTCTCGAGAAGAGGGAAAAGTCACCATCAAAACTGAAGATGCTAGGGTAATGATGACTATATAATTTATATTTCAGGGCTGGGACAGCGGGGAGTGGGGTTGGTGGATCTCGGAGGGGTTTACTTTTTCTATTCGTTCCTACCTTACAAGTGGTCAGTGACCAACTGAGAAGATTGCTGAATAGAGCAGTTTGACTAACGTGGCAAAGAAATGTGCACAATGGAGAGTCTTTATGAAGACTTTTCTGAAGATGAGATAAAATCACTGATGACTCCATTCACAGGATCTAAGCAGTTTCTTCTGGAGAGTTTGAGGGTTAATTCTGGTCACCTGAAGGTTGTTTGGCCAGCAGGTGGAGGCCGTACAGCACAAACAAAAGAAAAAACATGGGGGCAATTTTCTGTTATTTTCTTTTTCATTTTTTACTCCCTCCCTTTACTTTCCTGGAGGCATAACTCCCCCCCCCCACACTTAGCCGTATGAGAGCCTTTTTGTTTGCGGAACAAGTTGTACTTTCGAATGGCACCACTTAATAAAGCATGTAATGTAGTTAGAAGCTTGAAAAAAATTCAGACGCGGTGGAATTGGAAAAAAAACAAGCAATGCTGCCATAGTTTTATGGCTTTTTGTTTTTATGGCATTCTTTATGTGGTAAAACTGACCTGTTTACGTCATTCTGTGGGTCCATATGATCACAGCGATACCACATTTTTACAGTTTTTCTTGTGTTTTAATCATTTAAAAAAAATTAAAACTTTGAAAAATATATATTTTTTCCTTTACATCGCAATATTCTGATTATAATAACTTTTCGTATACGGTGCTGTGTGAGGGCTCTTTTTTGTAGGGCAATCTGTACCATTTTGCAAGCTGCAGTTTTTGTTTGTCCTCCTCTCGGCACGTTTGCATTATAGTGAATGGGGCCGGAGCAGACTTTTGGCGGCACGGTGGACATGCGGTAGCCCACGGAAAGGGCTACTGCAAGTGTGAAAATAGCCTTAGTAAAGGCAGATTATATATCAGCCCCGGAAAAAAATTTGAGATGCTTATCCAATAGCAAATGGATTTGAGGTCTATAATTAGTCTAATTTAAAGGGGTTGTCTCATCACATACAATGGGGGCATATCGCTAGGATGTCTTATAGGTGTGGGACCCACCGCTGGGACCCGCACCTATATCCAGAACGGAGCTCTGCAAGGTGGTGGCTGGAGGACTCTGGTCCGGCCACCACCAAGCTGGCTCCCCATAGAAATGAATGGGAGCGCACCGCACATGCGCGGCCCCCGCTCCCATTCATTTCTATGGAGCCGACGGAAATAGCCAAGCCAGCACTTGGCTATTTTCGCCGGCCCCATAGAAAATGAACGGAGGGCGGCTGTGCATGCGCAGTGCGCCCTCCTTCCCTTTTGAGGCTCCGTTCTGGATATAGGTGGGGGACCCTCACCTATAAGACAATGGAGGCATATCCTAGCGATATGCCCCCATTGTCCAAGATGACACAAACCCTTTAAGTCATTTTGTATAATCTGAGGTTTAACTTGATAGACCAGTGTCTTACATTTACATTACATTTGTAGTATGTCATTATATAGTAATAATTACCCTTACCAATCCACATGTTAGGGGATAACTTAACAACCTACTACAATCTACTTCTATTTTTTATACAGTTTGTTTTATCTCATCTTTACCTGCGAATGGAGGTCTGAGGAGAATCTGGTGCTGGAAAGACTGTAAACACCAAGCGGGTGATTCCGGGAAGAAGAAGGAACCTGCCAATAGCATGCAGTTACGTCCACACACTGAGGCACATGTCATCTGTTTTAATGTAAGTAAATATATAGTAGTTCATACCAACCATGGAAACTGAGACAACAGTATTCGCTCATAAAAAAATTGCCTTCTTAGCATTCTCATGTTCCAGAAGCTTGTGTTAATTAAGCTATGTAACTGAGAAGATGCGTGGAGTGCTCATGTCAAGTTTGTCGAGTTTAAGATTGCAGGAGGTGGACTTATGAGGCTTGTGCTAAGAACAGATCCTGACGATCTGGTATACAAACGTTTCCTGCTACTGAAACTAGAGGAGACCATACGATAAAGAGGGAATCCCATGTCTGTTATGAGGCCTTGTTTTATGAGTTAGAAATGATATATTTTTTATTTATTTAGATTTTTTTGTGCTACAAATATAGAAAAAAGTAATGTTCTTATTTTTTTCTTTTTACTATTCCCATCTCACACTAAATAATAAAGGGGTTATCCAACCCCAAAACTTACATGCATCTCTCTTCCATTGCAGGTAACGCTAGGGAGGCTCATTCCTGTCATGGACTGCTATTGGCTGCCCTCCCCCTTGTATGTTTTGATCCACACGATGGGGAGATGCAGTGGCGGCCGTGCAGGCATCAGGAGCGACGCGGGTGCCATGTAGCGAGGTAAGTACCATCTGTGTGAGAGGCCCGGGCATTGGGGGTGGGGGGCATTTTTGGGGTTGCATAACCCCTTTAATTCTTTGGGTTATTATGGTCATATAAATACATTATAAGACTTAAAAATAATGAAGATTTGTACTTTATTTGCAGACTTTTGAAACATTTTAAACTATTAGGCTTGCTTATTTCAAATTTATAATGTAATGGCATGCCCCTGTATCACAGGCTGTTGGGATCTGATTGGGAACAATGGAGCCCCCATTGATACTGTTGACTGCAGCCATGAAAGGGTTAAACAGCTGGGACTAGAGTTCCCTCTGAAAACACCTCGGGCCTGATGTATGAGAACTGTCCCATAGAAACCAATTAGAGCTCCCCTTACATCTCATATAGTGCTCTGGAGAAATGAAAGGGGAGCTCTGATTGGTTGCTATGGGCAACAAAGAAAGTCTTAGACCTAGACAGTTTTCATACATCAGGCCCTTAGTGAGCTGAACCCAGAGAAGCCCGATACTGAAAGTTCAGAGTAAAGATATCTAGTAAAACATATATTACAGACTGTTTTTGTCATGACATATCTGTACTATTGATTTATGCAAAGTTTGTTTAAAGTTATCACTTAACCCTTTCCCGACCAGTGCCGTACATGTATGGCGCTGGTGCGATGCGGTGCAGTTTCTAACAGCAGAGACTTGCCGTTACTTACCGCCATCGGCGGCGTCTTCCTGGGCCTTCTGATGCCGCGATCACGGCATCAGGATGCGTCTGAACCGTACGCTTCCGGGTGGTGTACAGACGCCCTGAGTGGCCAATCGGGGTGTCTGTACACCATATGAAAACTGTAATCCTCGCTGGTGAGGATTACAGTTTTCAAACTGCAATTCTTATTCTGGCCACTAGATGGCAGGCCAGGATAAGAAATTTGCAATTTTTGGATTTAACTCCATCTAGTAAATCCCTGATTGCTCATAAAGAATAAAAACAACAACAATATATCAGCTCATATTTGAGCTTTAAAGGGAACCTGTCATCTCCGAAACACCCCCTGAACTAGAGTAAGCGGTGTATAGTGTAAGTGATGCTGAATCCGAATATGTAAGTTTTATCTTCATACTCACTTCCATTCTGACGCTGTGCTCCCACAAACCAGCAGTAAAATGCACTCACTGGACTCCAGTGCTCACTCACATAATGGAGAGGACTCAAAGAAGAGTCCAGTGAGTGCATTTTACTGCTGGTTTGTGGGAGCACAGCGTCGGAATGGAAGTGAGTATGAAGATAAAACTTACATATTCGGATTCAGCATCACTTACACTATACACCGCTTACTCTAGTTCAGGGGGTGTTTCGGAGATGACAGGTTCCCTTTAAAATAATCACAAAAATTTTTTAAAAAAATGTTAAAAAATATATAAAAGTTCAAATCACCCCCCTTTCCGTATAATTAAAAAATAAATACCTAAATAACAATAAATATAGACATCATGGGTATCACCATGACCGAAAACGCCCGTACTTTTAAAATATAAAAAAAAAAATTCCAATATGGCGAATTGTGTGGTGGAAAAAAGCGTCCAAATGGCGATTTGCCGGTTTTTGTCGTTTTTTTTTTCTAAAAAAAATTAAATAAAAAGTGATCAAAAAGTCATACACACCCCAGAATGGTATCAATAAAAACTTCAGATCGCCCCGCAAAAAATGACCCCCCATACAGCTCCGTACACATAAATACCAAAAAGTTATAGGGGTCAAGATATGACAACCAAAAAAAAAAAAGGCCAACTATATAATTATTTTATCACTATCAAAACGCAGGAAAAACTATACATATTAGGTATTGCCGGATTCGTACTGACCAGTAGAATGAAAGTAACTGGTCAGTTTTAATGAACATCGAACGCTGTAAATAAGAAACCCGTAGAACTGTAGCGGAATAGCGTTTTTTTTTTCAATTTCCCGCTTCCCACTACACCATATGCAATATTAAATGGTGGCGTTGGAAAGTACAACTTGTCCCGCAAAAAACAAGCCCTCATACAGCTATGTGAACAGAAAAATAAAACAGTTATGGCTGTTTGAAGGCAGGGAGCGCAAAACGAAAATGCATAACCGAAAAAAACCTCCGGGGGTGAAAGGGTTAAACATGCGCCATGTATGAGGGAGTCAGAGTCGGATTGGGAGTCGGGGACGGAGTCAGGGGAAATTGAGGAGTCGGAGTTGGGGCTTTGGCTTACCGACTCCACAGCCCTGCGCTGCACGCAGTAAAGTGACAGTACAGCCCCGGCAGAAGCCAAAGGAGCTGAGCGGAGCCGCGGCGAAGGAGAGGTGAGACAGTTTTTTTTTTTATTTTGATGGGGGCTGAGTGGGCTCATTTATAGTCTGATCTGAGTTCTGATGGGTGCACAGTGGGCTCATATGGGGGCACAGTGGGCTGATTGGAGGTCTGATGGGGGCACAGTGGGCTGATCCGAGGTCTGATGGAGCTGAGTGGGCTGATATGGGGGCTGATCTGAGGTCTGATGGGGACACACTGGGCTGTTCTGAGGTCTCATGGAGGCACACTGGGCTGATCTGAGGTCTGTTGGGGGTCTGATGAAAAATATTTTTTTTATTTTCCTACTCTAAAATCTGGGGTGCATCTTATCATCGGGTGCGTCTTATAAAGCGAAAAATACAGTACATCATTATAGATAAATGTCCCCCAATGTGTTTGAAGACGGCCCCTCCCTGGACCCATATCCAACACAGCCTCATTACTATTCATTGTTTGGATCTGTGATGATCCACCTGGAAAGGGAAGGCTAGGCAGATACCGGATGCTAGATACTCCCCGTGAGTCTTGTGCCAGGACGTAAGCACAGGGCGCGGGTCACAGATCACTATCTATGGCATATTTTTTAATATTTTAATAGCTTGGACTTGGCGATATGTAATATGTTTATTTTCTCACAGGTTATATATTTTTATATGTAAAATTCAGAAAGGGGATAATTTAAACGTTTAATATTTTTCTTTTTAACTTTTTACATAATAACTTTTAGCCCCCTTAGGGGGCTAGAATCCTTGTCCTATTTACTCTCATAGAGATCTATAAGGGTGAATAGGATTTTACACTGTCCCCGCTGCTCTGTGCTTAGTGCACATAGCAGCAGGGAGCTTACCATGGCAGCCAGGACTTCAGTAGCGTCCTGGCTGCCATAGTAACCGATCAGAGCCCGGCAATTACACTGCTGGGGCTCCGATCGGAACTGCCACCAATAAAGATAATACTGAGGAGAGGGAGCCCTGTGGTCACCAATGAGAATAATTAACCCCTAAATACAAATGTAGGTGGCGGGTGCTGGCTGTATCACACAGCCGGCACCCGGCCTCAATGACAGGGAGCGGCGATGCTGCTGAACTCCCTCAAGTGCCACGATCAGTATTGATCTCGGCACCTAAGGGGTTAATTGACGCGGTTCAGCTGGATCCCTTTCATTGAGGCCAGGTGCCGGCTGTGTGATACAGCCAGCAACCGCCACCTACATTTGTATTTAGGGGTTAATTATTCTCATTGGAGGTGCAGTGCCCCCCCCCCAGTATTATCTTCATTGGTGGCCAACGGCAGTGGCTGCCACGTCACAGTGAGGAGGGACTCTCTCCTTCTCCACTGTGCTGGCTCAGGAGAAGCTGGTGGAGAGTACAGCCTAGTATAGGAAATTAGCAAATCCCAGTATGGTATCGATCTGGGTGCAAAAGTATTGATTGGGTATTGAAAGTCCGATACCAGGTGCAACCTTCATGAGGAAATTCAACTTTGCGGCAAATTGAATTTTCCCTGAAATTCAGATTGAACTTTGCTATCCCTTGAAACGGCTGTGGCAAAAATCAAAGCTGTCCTGTGATTGGTTGCTATGGCCAAAAATAACCGTTTTCCTGTCAGATGGGCCATACACGATAGACCGACATCCATACACGATAGACTGACATCCATAGCTTGCATGAATTTTCCGCCATGCGCACATACAGTGGGGAAAAAAAGTATTTAGTCAGTCACCAATTGTGCAAGTTCTCCCACTTAAAAAGATGAGGTCGGCCTGTAATTGACATCATATGTAGACCTCAACTATGAGAGACAAAATGAGAAAACAAATCCAGAAAATCACATTGTCTGATTTTTAAAGAATTTATTTGCAAATTATAGTGGAAAATAAGTATTTGGTCACCTACAAACAAGCAAGATTTCTGGCTCTCACAGACCTGTAACTTCTTCTTTAAGAGGCTCCTCTGTCCTCCACTCATTACCTGTAGTAATGGCACCTGTGTGAACTTGTTATCAGTATAAAAGACACCTGTCCACAACCTCAAACAGTCACACTCCAAACTCCACTATGGTGAAGACCAAAGAGCTGTCGAGGACACCAGAAACATAATTGTAGACCTGCACCAGGCTGGGAAGACTGAATCTGCAATAGGCAAACAGCTTGGTGTGAAGAAGTCAACTGTGGGAGCAATAATTAGAAAATGGAAGACATACAAGACCGCTGATAATCTGCCTCCATCAGGGGCTGCACGTAAGATCTCACCCCGTGGGGTCAAAATGATCACAGAACCATCTACCTAGTGAATGACCTGCAGAAAGCTGGGACCAATGTAACAAAGGCTACCGTCAGTAACACACTACGCCGCCAGGGAATCAGATCCTGCAGTGCCAGACGTGTCCCCCTGCTTAAGCCAGTACATATCCGGGCCCGTCTGAAGTTTGCTAGAGAGCATTTGGATGTTCCAGAAGAGTATTGGGAGAATGTCATATGGTCAGATGAAACCAAAGTAGAACTGTTTGGTAGAAACACAATTCGTCGTGTTTGGAGGAGAGTGAATGTTGAGTTGCATCCAAAGAACACCATACCTACTGTGAAGCATGGGGGTGGCAACATCATGCTTTGGGGCTGTTTCTCTGCAAGGGACCAGGACGACTGATCCGTGTACATGAAAGAATGAATGGGGCCATGTATCGTGAGATTTTGAGTGCAAACCTCCTTCCATCAGCAAGAGCATTGAAGATGAAACGTGGCTGGGTCTTTCAGCATGACAATGATCCCAAGCACACCGCCAGGGCAACAAAGGAGTGGCTTCGTAAGAAGCATTTCAAGGTCCTGGAGTGGCCTAGCCAGTCTCCAGATCTCAACCTCATAGAAAACCTTTGGAAGGAGTTGAAAGTCAATGTTGCCCAGCGACAGCCCCAAAACATCACTGCTCTAGAGGAGATCTGCATGGAGAAATGGGCCAACATACCAGCAACAGTGTGTGCCAACCTTGTGAAGACTTACAGAAAACGTTTGACCTCTGTCATTGCCAACAAAGGATATATAACAAAGTATTGAGATGAACTTTTGTTATTGACCAAATACTTATTTTCCACCATAATTTGCAAATAAATTCTTAAAAAATCAGACATTGTGATTTTCTGGATTTGTTTTCTCATTTTGTCTCTCACAGTTGAGGTCTACCTATGATGTCAATTACAGGCCGACCTCATCTTTTTAAGTGGGAGAACTTGCACAATTGGTGGCTGAATAAATACTTTTTTTCCCACTGTATCCTGTTGACACAGCACCTTTTCAGATTCTGCACCAAATTTCCAGAAGCCACGTGGTATCCACCTCCCATTGTTTTCAAAGGGAGGCCATGTCACCATTGGACTGACTGTGTCCACACATGGTTTAGCTCTGCTTCAAGGGGTTCTCCGGGAATTAAGAAAATGAAAATACTTAAATATTATTATATCGTTAGGAGAAACAAAATGGCCACTGTTCTATTATTACACACAAAACCTGTCCTAATCACACAGGAGGACAAGTTACTTCACAACACTGAGGTAAAGAGCTGCCTCATCCTCCTCTCTGCTTGTTATGATCTTGAAGACAGGTGATAAGATCTTCAGCTGAATCTCTGTAGGAATGGAGATCATGAGGAGACATGAAGTACAGAGAGGAGGTGGGAGTAATGAGCAGCAGCATTTGTATGTATGTATCTCCATTACCACAGACTATCCTGTCCATCCTCTCTGTACTTCATGTCTCCTCATGATCTCCGGTCCTACAGAGATTCAGCTGAAGATCTTATCTGTCTTACCTGTCTTCAGGATCATAATCCCTGACAAGCAGAGAGGAGGATGAGGCAGCTCTTTACCTCAGTGTTGTGAAGTAACTTGTCCTCCTGTGTGATTAGGACAGGTTTTGTGTAATAACAGAACGGTGGCCATTTTGTTTCTCCTAATCATTGCTCCTTAGACAAAACGAGCAGTTATCACTAATTAAAAGTATCTGGGAATACATTTATAGTGAAGTCATATCTGTGTATTTTCATTTTTTTAATTACCATTGAACCGGGGCTAAACCGCGAGCTGGTCTTCGACGTTCAAAAGTGAAAAACCGCGACAGAAACCACAGTGTGTGAACATACCCTTGGGTTACCTCTGTAACTTTAGGCGGTTTACTGCCCCAGCTGGTCAGTACCGAAAAAATTACTTTTTTTGTCACACTTTGTGTCATACACGCGTTCACAGTGCAAATAGGCGCCATATTTTCTAGAACGTCGCCAAAGCAGTACAGGTTCAGAGGTACACCTGTATCTATACGAACGTGACCTGCCATCCCCTCCACAACACAACTGCCCACGTCTCCACACGGACAAGCCGCTAAAACTTAACCCTGCATGAGAGAGCAGCCAATTAACGCCGCGAACTCCAGGAGGGGGCGCGCACTACAAAGAGATTGACGGTGCGGCCGACCAATCGGGGCGCGCTGGTGACGAACAGCGAAAAAAGCCATTGGGCGGGAGAAGCTTTTTGAAACCAAACGGATTTTGTTCGCCTCCCCTCTGACTGAGGTACCGGAAACGGCGGGGAGAACCACGGAGCGGTCCGTACACATCTCCGGACATGGTCGTCTATATGGCAGTATAACGTACATCACTGTGGTTCTAGACTAAGTAAGTACACTGTGCGCTTTTACATACGGCTTTTACTTACTTTTCCTGTGTTTTGTTTATTGCGCCCTCCCGTTCGTTTATTTCCTAGCGGTAAACCGCGACTTTACAGCTGGTGGGTCCGGTACTTTACAGTGGTTTCCCTGCAGTGTGACGTGCACCGAGGCTCGGCACTGCAGCATGTGGCCCGCCAGCTGCTGTGGAACTACAACTCCCAACATGACGAGCACATGCATGAGCGGAGTTATCGTTCCACTGCAGCTGGAGACGTCCGGTCTGTGGGTGAAAAGATGCGCAGTGTCGGTTTATTAGTGCTTCAGCCATGAATATGTGCTATTTTCTTATCAGAACCGTCTAAAAGAGGCATTACCCGCAGCAGCCAATAGGAAGCCAGCTTTCATTTAGTAAACTGCACTGGTAAAATGAAAGCTGCGCTGTGATTGGTTAATATGAGCACTATTGGCAATCCATTGCTTTTCTTCACATCAGTGCCGGTAGTAGAGATTGAGGGTAGTTTTTCCTTAAAGTGCTAATGTCCTGAAATTGAGATGCCCACAAAGGGTTAAGCGAGTACATACATGATATAGCAGGAGAAGTGAGGGGGAATGGTTCCTGCCCTCTAACTTGACCTCCAGTCAGCGTGATGGAGTTATAGGGGAACCCGCGTTTAGCGGGCCCTGAGCTGCCTTCTCTGCTGTGGGCGGTCGTTGCTGCATAGGCCATTACTGTTTGGCACATGGTGTTTCCGGTGGATGCTTGGCGCTGTACTTCGAATGCCCGTTTTATCGTAAAGGGGTTATCCAAGACTAAAAAATGCCCATTCACCTCTATGGGGCCGGGAGTCGCGGCACGGAGTTAGGAAATAAAGGAAATCTCCCAGGTGTCTTATAGGCCTTCAAAAATATCAGTGATCTCCAACCTGGGGCCCTTCAACTGTTACAAAACTATAACTCCCAGCAAGCCTTGTCCACTTGGAACTTCAGAAACCTCACCAAAATTTATACCTTTTTGGGTTCTTCTCTGTGGACTTTTATGTTATTTTTGCTGTATCGCTGAAACCTTGGATCCTAAATTGGTACGACTAGCTCCTGGTGTGTACGGTATTTTCTCTATCCCTGTCTGAGAGGCACCAGTTATGGGAGAAAATACCGTAGGTTATGATTAGCATTTCCAGGTGAGCCAAAACCAGGAATGGAAAGGTTTGGACCTGTACCTGCTTTTAGGTCAGTCACTGATCAAACACTGACTGTGTGAAAGCAGCCCAACTCTTTAGATGTCGGTAGTGTTGCAGTTAGTGGGTGCACCTGCTCGGTATGGCTGACTGGCTCTTACAGTCTACACAAGGGGTGCCCAACCTGTGTCCTTCCAGTTATTGCCAAACTCCCAGCATGCTCGGGCAGCCTACAGGTATTAGGGCATGCTGGGAGTTGTAGTCTTGCAACTGGAGGGCTCTACACCATACTTTATGCTTTCAGAAAATTGCAGGGGACGTTGCTGTGGCCTCTGAATGTTTGGGCAGTCTGTAGACTGTGGTGATGGGGAAGTTCGTGAGGGTTTCCTGTATGACGGGCAGAGGCGTGTAATGAACAGAAGAGTCGTACCTAACCACAAGCCTTGTGATACGAGAAATGGGGTTTGAGATTGTAGATGTCGTGACGAGAATGGTAGAAATAAAGAGAAGAGCTGAAGGGGCTTGAGCTGGGCCCCATTCACACTGGTGTATTGTACCACTCTTTTACGGGATTTTATGATGGCGACTTTTGGAGTCCATAGCAGTACATTGAGTCACATATAGCTACATTGTGTGATTGAAGGGCATCTGTCAGCAGTTTTGTACCTATGACACTGGCTGACCTGTTACATGTGCACTTGGCAGCTGAAGTCATCTGTGTTGGTCCCATGTTCATATGTGCCCGCATTGCTGAGAAAAATGATCATTTAATATATGTAAATAAGCCTTTAGGAGCAACGGGGGCGTTGTCATTACACCTAAAGGCTTTGCTCTCTCTACAACTGCCTCGCCCTCTGTACTTTGACAGGCAGTGTTTTTTTTTTTCACTGCCTGCTACTGTAAGGCCTCATTCAGACGACCGTATATTTGCGGGTCCGTATGATTGCGGACCCGCAAATATACGGGGACCGCCCGGCGTGTGTTCCGCAGCGCTCGCAACACGTGCCATGCGGCCCCATTGAAAATGCCTATACTTGTCCGTGCGTACGGACAAGTATAGGACATGTTCTATCTTTTTATGCGGAGCCGCGGCACGGCGCTGTCTCCGTGCCGCGGCTGTGCGCTCCCATAGAGGTGAATGGGGCTGCATGTATTCCGCAATTTTGCGGAATACATACGGCCCCATTCATACCGTCTTGTGAATGGGGCCTTACTCAACGTGTAGAGGGCACAGCAGTTGCAGAGAGAGCAGAGCCTCTAGGTGTAACGGCGACGCCCCCAATGCTCCTGGAGCCTCATTTGCTTAAATTAAAAGCTAATTTTTCTCAGCAATGCGGACACATATGAACATGGGACCAACTCAGATGTCTTCAGCTGCCAAGCGCACATGTAACAAGTCAGCCAGTGTCATAGGTACAAAACTGCTGACAGATGCCCTTTAAAGGAGTTCTGTAGTTCTTTAAAACTGATGATTTATTCTCTGGATAGATCATCAGTATCTGAACGGTGGCTGTCCGACACCCGGGACCACCGCCGATCAGGTGTTTGAGAAGGCAGTGGCGCTGCAGGAGCCCCGCTGCCTTCTCTGTTTACCACAGGCCCAGTGATGTCATGACTAGTATCACTGGCCTGGGCGTGGCTAAGCTCCATTCAAGTGAACAGAGCTTAGCCCCGCCCAGGCCAGTGATACTAGTCGTGACGTCACTGGGCCTGAGGAAAACACAGAGAAGGCCGTGGCGCTCCTAGAGCGCCACTGCCTTCTCAAACAGCTGATCGGCGGGGGTCCCGGTTGTTGGACTGCCGCCGATCAGAGGCTGATGATCTATCATCCGTTTTACAGAACTGCAGAACCCCTTTAAATCTTCCATAGAAATACATTTGGGGTCATTTGTGACAGGTGCCGTGCCAGGTTTTGGCATTAAAAAAAAAAAGTCACAACCCTGTGTGATGGCTTTTTGCATGTGGTTGTTTTTTTTTTTTTTTTTTTTTTTTTTTTTTATATCCGTTTCTCTCTTGTGAGCGTTGGGCCCGACGCTATTACCATATTTTATGTCTGTTTTAGTTTTCACTCTAGGCCCCCGGACTGCCGGCGGTGCGTGTAATATGTGATGAGGGCGCCTTCACATGTCCTGTAATTTTTCCACTATGCGCAAATCTTCTGCAAAACGTGCATGTCTTACAATGAGATTTTAAAGCCTAGTTGTTGTGGAAGTGCAGACGCTTTCTTCCCTCTCCCATTTGCAACACGTGCATGTTCAGCCAAGCATGCATGTGTCTTGGGGGGGGGGGGGGGACATTTGTTTGACAGCTTGTGCTACCCTTCTCATCTAATAAACCATAGGGGTGACTGATATGCCGTCCGAGGGCTCTGTACAGGACCTTCGGATGGTCCAGGTTGCAGGAGAATCTGCTTTGTCGGATAACTAGGTCACAGGATTACTGTCACGCTGCCGTTTGTTTAACTTTAAACCTTTCTTTCCCCTCCTGCTTAGCAGGATTAGTTGGCAGAGAAAGCGCTTCTCTTTCCCCTCCCTCTTTTCAGTTTCTCCACCAGAAAGTTATGCCGTCGGCAGCACATCTAATGGGACTTCTGTGTTTGCGACAGGTTCCTCTGCGGGTTCTCCTCGTCTGGAAAGAGCACGATGGACACCGAAGACGTCGCAGCGCTGCGGGCAGAGCTTGATCGTGTGTCGGCCGAGCTGCAGGAGACGACGGAGGAGAAATTCCAGGCTGCTCAGTACGGGCTGGCCGTGTTAGAGGAGAATGCAGAGCTGAAGCAGAAGTACTGTGACCTAGAAGCTGAATGTGACGCCCTGAAGCTGGAGATAAAGCAGATGAAGGAGGTACGGAGTAGCTGGGGCACGCTGGAGGAACGCCGGCTGTTTTATATAGCTGTATCTGGGGTGCTCTGCTGAAAGGTCGCCTTTAAACATAAGACAAAAACGTGATGTGAAGCCACCCGAAGGGCTCATGCAAACAGCTGTTGACGTTTTTGTGGTCTCCGCAAAACACTGATAACGGCCGTGTCCGTTCTGCATTTGCAGAAAGGAACTGCTTACCCCCCCTAATAAGAACAGCCCTCCCCTTGCCCGTAATGCGGACAATTATAGGCCATGGAACAAACACACGGACATGGAATGCGTTTCCGTTTTTTTTTTGTGGCCCCATAGAAATGAATGGTTCCGCATACAGGCCACAAAAAAGAAAAAAACAAAATCCGCTTGTGTGAATGGGCCCTAAGGCCCTCAAAAACACTACAGTTGGGCTAGATGTGCACAATGGTAACGGTTTTGAGCTCCGCAAGCTGTGGATATCGGATGAACTACTAGAACTGACAAGAATAGGAGATGTTGTGTATTTAACAAACGCATGGATATGGACTGCACGCGGTTGAAATTCGTCTGGTGTCGGTCAGTCAGTTTTTGCCGACCAATAGAAATGAATGGGTCCATGTGCGGATTGGATGAGGCCCAAAAGTATGGTTTTGTACGCGTAGCCTAAGACTACTTTCACATTAGCGGCAGGCTGTTCCGGTGGGTGAACTGCCGGATCCGTGCCGCTGCTAATGCACGCATAACGCAGCATGGAAAACATGCCGAGAGACGGCCGGAATAAAACTACGACGTGTCAGTTTTATTCCGACCACCTCTCTGCATATTTGCCGTGCTGCTACGGCTGGAGCTCCGGCCTGCCCCCATAATACCTAATGGATCCGGAGTGGAGTTTCGCCAGCATGCGTGTATTATCAAACGCATGGATCCTGCAGGCTGTTCATCCTCCCGCCAGAACAGCCTGCCGGAGAAGGATGCCGCTAGTGTCAAACTAACATTAGATGTTACTTTAAGGTGCGTGGAGAGGGGAGCACGCTTTAGCACCGCCATAGACAAGACAGAGGCGATTTATTACTTTCCCTCTATTCCTGAATGCGGTGTACATGGTGCCAATTGCGTGCCGTGCATACCATTTGGGAAGAGGCTATAATGCTTCCTGCTCTCGTCCCGGGGGTCACTTGATTGCCTGGTAGTTGTGGAAGCTGGTAAGCTCTGCAGGGCATGTTTGAAGGCTGCAGCCCCAGTTACAGGAGAAATGAACAATAAACCAAAAATAAAACAATGATAAAATGCCTGTCAAAGGTCTTTGTGCCCTCATAAGGTCATAAGTGTAAAAACTAAATAAATATTTTCACAGAAAAAATATTAAAATGATATAAATCGCACCATAACTTGTATGTATTCCCAAACAAAAAATATACTGATCTTTAAACTACATAAAGACTATTATTTAAGTACCTTTATAGGGATAAACTTTGTGGCATTTACGCCCACGTGTACTAGAAAAACCCCAAACGAAACCTGGTCCTGGTCTTCAACTGGGGGAGATGGCCTGGTCTTCAGCTGGTTTAGCTGCTCCTAGAAGTTAATAGGATTTTTGTGTTTGTCTATGTGATTAATTCCTGATCAGTGGGACAGATTGCCTGGATTTTCGTGATCCTTGAGGGGTTCAGGTAATCTGATCCCCACTGATCGGGGTGTGGAAGGTCCAGGTAATCTGATCCCCCACTGATCGGGGTGTGGAAGGTCCAGGTAATCTGATCCCCCACTGATCGGGGTGGGGAAGGTCCAGGTAATCTGATCCCCACTGATCGGGGTGGGGGGTCCAGGCAATGTGATCTCCACTGATCGGGGTGTGGAGGGTCCAGGTAATCTGATCCCCACTGATCGGGGTGTGGAGGGTCCAGGTAATCTGATTCCCCCCCTGCCCACCAATGATCAGGGTGTGGAAGGTCCAGGTAATCTGAAACCCCCCCCCCCCACTGGGGTGTGGGGGGGTCCAGGTAATCTGATCCCCACTGATTGGGGTGTGGGGGGGTCCAGGTAATCTGATCCCCACTGATTGGGGTGTGGGGGGGTCCAGGTAATCTGATCCCCACTGATTAGGGTGGGGGGGGGGTCCAGGTAATCTGATCCCCACTGATTAGGGTGGGGGGGGGTCCAGGTAATCTGATCCCCACTGATTAGGGTGGGGGGGGGGTCCAGGTAATCTGATCCCCACTGATTAGGGTGGGGGGGGGGGTCCAGGTAATCTGATCCCCACTGATTAGGGTGGGGGGGGGTCCAGGTGATCTGATTGGCTCTGGAGGGTCCAGGTGATCTGATTTTCCCCCCCCCCCCCCCCCAACAAGCAGTGGATCTGTGTGCAGAAATTAGTGACTGTAAACTGGTTCCATTTCTCTGTGGGGTTGTATTTGGAGGATACGTGGGTTTCTGCAAAACCCATTTAGCAGAATTGGATATTTGCACACATTTCTGCTCGTGAATTCACCCCCAGCATGAAGTGGCGCAGCATTTTTTAACGCTGCTGCTCTTTCAGTGTTTTTCCCTGGACAGCGGTCTCTTGTCCATCCTTCCGAGCGCAGCCACGTTAGTTTCCTGCACATCACTGGGATGGGATCATACAGCCGATCTGAAGCACAAGTACACAGACCAATTATTGGGAACTAGTGTTTCTCTGTTCCCAATAATTGGCCTAAAAATCACTGTTTAATAGGCGGTTGTGACCTGTCTGTGACCTGCTGTATGTCTATTTGTCAGGCGCTGGCAGAGGCCCACAGCAACCAGAAAAGAACAGCTGCCGACGGGGAAAATAGAGAAGAAAGTCTGCTAAAGGAAACGGCCTCCAGGGAAGCAAAGCTCACGGGAAAGATTGATGAGCTGCAGAATGAACTAAGGCAGATGAAGTCTTTCCTGACCAACACCTCAGCTGACAATGAGCGTCTGAACCTTGTCATACAAAACCTGAAGAAGGTAATGCAATGTACCGGGGGGGGGGGGACAATTGCAGATAGCACGCGGTGTGCTGTTCACATCTTTTGCTGTTCTATTGATATGGATGAGTCTGCATCCGATCGGCAAAAAATGCGGACCAAAACCACGGTCGTGTGCATGGGGCCTAAAGGGGTTATCTGACAGTGTGTATGTCAGTTGAAGTATTATTACATGCAATTAAAGTATTAAGATTTTAATGTAACTTTTATATTTTCCCTCTGGTAGTGGCTTCTGCTATTTCTCCTTTAGCCAGAAGGTCTGGTCCACCTTCTGTATTCAGTGATGGATGGGCATGCTCAGTAGCTGCTTACAGTGTCAGCATAGTGATCTCATAGAGAAGCAGGTGAAGTCGCCCATTCAACTTTCATTCATTTGGCCCTTCTAAATTCATAGAAGTATATAGCTATATCTCTCTAGATGGAGGAGAAAATGGAAGGTGGGTTAGGTGCATTATGTACCATAGTTTTAAAGAAGTTTTGAGATATAAACAAATCTGTAATTCACAAGATGGGGGTAAATATCTTACTTGGTGGGGGTTCAACCGCTGAGACCTCCAGATCGCAAGAATGGAAATCTTGCGTTCCCTGAATGAATGGAGCAGTAGTTGAGTATGTGAATAGGGGATACATTTTAACGGTGGTATCCAATCCCTACAATGGCACCCGCATCACTCCTGATGCCCGCTCGGCCCCGGCTGCATTTTTTTTCATTGCTCGGATCGAAGCAACCGGGGGTGGATTAGCCAATAGCAGGCCGCAACGGGAACAAGCCTACCTAGCATTGCGGGTGACACTATGGAGGCTCGTCCCCTGTTGCGGCCTGCTATTGGGTGGTCACCGCAGCAGTGCGGGTGTCGGGGAGCGGGGTAAGTATAATTTGAGGGGCCCGGGCATTAGGCATTTTAGGGGTTGGCTAACTCCTTTAAAGGGGTATTCCCATCTCACAAATGTAGTTGTATAGTTAGATATAGCCATACCAACATTATTACTAATAGAATGTAATTATATAAAATGTACCGTTTAGAGGATTTGCCTATTTGTATTTCCATTGTCCCACACACATCAGTCAGGCCGTTGCCCCTAGTTACGACCACTGCGGCCATGTAGTGGTGGTGGTTGGCTTGCTCCTTTTCAAGCCCCCTCTGAGGTAACTGCTGTATTGTGAACGCACAGAGCACGAGCATGGGGAAGTGCCCAAGCCCGCCCGCCCTCCTGCGGGGGAGCAGGGAAAAGGGGGCGGAGTTATGGCGTGAGAGTGACGGCCCTTTGGGCAGCTTAATGGCTCATTTGCATACTAAATAACCTGGATTTTCTGAAGATAGAAAACATCTATTGCTGAAACAAAGGCACATCTGGAAATAAGGTACTAAGTGCTATGGCTTTACTTCAATAGTGATTATCCTGGTGACCGATTCCCTTTAAAGAAGAACTCCCGCAAAAAATTTTTCTCTGACCTGTTAGAAAGGCGCATGATATAATCTGTAGTGATTGTCATTTTCTTATCAGTGACTGTTTCTGTGAGTAAAAACCTCTCTTCTTATTGTAGCTGGGTCATGTGACCAACTCCCTGACCTCCAACTGACCCAGGACAGAAAGCCAGTAACTGCTCTATTCATTCCTATGGGAGCCTCACTTTCAGTCTCATAGGAATACATAGAGAATTAGACTTCCTGTCCACACATAAGTCTGTGTGAGTTGGTGGGTCTAATTGCTGGTCACATGACACAGATAAGAAACTTCAGGATGATAGAGGTAAAAAATTCATACACTAGTAAGAAAATGACATTCTGGATCAACTTGTAGGAAAACAGGCCGAACTGGATGGACAGATGTCTTTTTTCGGCCTTATAAACTATGTTACTATGTTACTACAGATTATATCATGTACATTTCTAGCAGGACATGGAATAAAATTTTTGTCGGGAGTTCTTCTTTAAAGGGAACCTGTCATCTCCGAAACACCCCCTGAAATAGAGTAAGCGGTGTATAGTGTAAGTGATGCTGAATCCGAACATGTAATTTTTATCTTCATACTCGCTTCCATTCTGACGCTGTGCTCCCACAAACCTACAGTAAAATGCACTCACTGGACTCCGGTGCTCACTCACATAATGGAGAGGACTCTAAGAAGAGTTTGTGGGAGCACAGCGTTGGAATGAAAGTGAGTATGAAGATAAAACTTACATATTCGGATTCAGCATCACTTACACTATACACCGCTTACTCTAGTTCAGGGGGTGTTTCGGTGATGACAGGTTCCCTTTAAGTTAGGTACCCTTGGAAAACACCAGTATATGCAAAGAATCCCCCCACAGCATAGGTGATAAACAGAAGCTAATATAAAATACTGTGTGTACGGGCAGGCTGTAGGGAGTTTAAATCCAATGCAACTTCTTCACTCTCCTCAATTCTGATTTTAGCTCGGGAATATGCTATTTAAAAGGGAATCTTCCCCACTTATCCACATGGCGGGTGATAAATGGGAGATCTCTGGGAGTCCCAGTGGTCGTGGCCCCACAATTAACGAGAATGAGAGTCCCACGTCGCCCATTTCGCTTCATAAGTGTGGCAAGGAGGAGTTTGAATTGAGAAGCAGTCGTATGTGAGTCCTTTAGGGACTGAGAGCAAAGTAGAGCAACAGAGACCACTGCTCCATTCAACATCCTTGTCACTGCTCGTGACGTGAGGAGAAATGAGGACTCGGGACCCCACTTCTAGCATGGGGTGGGTCCCAGCGATCTATATCTATCACCTGCCCTGTCTATACTAGACAAACAAATTTGCAGGACGGTTGAGGATTAATGCTGCAGTCATTTATGTGTAGATCTCTCAAGTCAGTATATGAAAGAATTGTACTCTTTGTGCTCAGATGTTGGCTGTGCCTAGCACTAATTTTTATTTTTTTTCCTTTTTCTTGAAGGACAAGCTGCCCATTGTTAGACAGACAGTGGACAGTGTTTGTGCTGCATCATGTTTGTGCATATAGTGAATGCATGATTGCAAAGAAAAGGAATTATTTTAATTCTAAAATGCTGTTGTCTTTCATAGGCCTGTTCTGACCAGCCATCAGTGGGGTCCCAGCTCCAGATTTCCTGCACACATGTCTCAACTGTATATGTCTCTGCCTTGTTCACATCTCTGTTTAAGGGGTTGTCTCGCTTCAGCATATGGCATTTATCATGTAGAAAAAGTTATTACAAGACACTTACTAACGTATTGTGATTGTCCGTGTTACCTCCTTTGCTGCCTGGATTCATTTTTCCATAACTTTTATATACTACTCGTTTCCATAGTTACGACCACCCTGTTATCCAGCAGCGGTGGCTGTACTAGCACACTATAGGAAAAAGCGCCAGGCTCTCTAGTGGCCAGGACTGTGGTAGCACACATAGGCTAGTGCTTTTTACTATAGCAAGCAAGCACAACCACCACTGATGGATTGCAGGGTGGTCGTAACCATGGAAACAAGCCGCTTATAATGTGATGGAAAAATGAATTCAGCCAGCAAGGGAAGCAATATGAATATTTAGAATACATTAGCAAGTGCCTTGTATTAAAGAAGAACTCCTGCAATTTTTTTTATTCTCTGACCTGTTAGAAAGGTGCATGATATAATCTGTAGTGAATGTAATCTTATCAGAAAATGTAATTGTGAGTAATAACCTCTCTTCTTATTATAGCTGGGTCATGTGACCAACTCCCTGACCTCCAACTGACCCAGGACAGTAACTGCTCTATTCATTCCTATGGGAGCCTCACTTTCAGTCTCATAGGAATACATAGAGAATTAGACTTCCTGTCCACACATAAGTCTCTGTGTGAGTTGGTGGGTCTAATTGCTGGTCACATGACACAGATAAGAAACTTCAGGATGATATAAGTCAAAAATACAGACACTGGTAAGAAAATGACATTCACTACAGATTATATCATGTACATTTCTAGCAGGACATGGAATAACATTTTTTTGTGGGAGTTCTTCTTTAAAGGGAACCTGTCATCTCCGAAACACCCCCTGAACTAGAGTAAGTGTTGTATAGTGTAAGTGATGCTGAATCCGAATATGTAACTTTTATCTTCATACTCACGTCCATTCCGTCGCTGTGCTCCCACAAACCAGCAGTAAAATACATTCACAGGACTCTTCTTTGAGTCCTCTCCATTATGTGAGTGAGCACCGGAGTCCACTGAGTGCATTTTACTGCTGGTTTGTGGGAGAACAGCGTCAGAATGGAAGTGAGTATGAAGATAAAAGTTACATATTCGGATTCAGCATCACTTACACTATACACCGCTTACTCTAGTTCAGGGGGTGTTTCGGAGATGACAGGTTCCCTTTAACTTCCTCTACATAATAAATGCCATGTGCTGAAATGAGACAGCACTGCTAACAAGCTCCGGCGCAAATGCCAGCTGTTGGCCAGACAAAAAAACCAAAATTGCATGCAGCGGTTTTTGTCCGGCCGAAACCCAACGTTTATGCCGGAAAGCAGCAGGATCGCTTCTGGACCTCATTGCAGTCAGTGGGGATTCTGTGGTGAAGTAAAGGGTTCGTGCCGAATCTCTTTGATGGAGATCTTATTTCCATATTGCTAGGTCAGCCACATTCACTAGGAACCTGCTGCAATACCAGACAGCGCCCATGAACCAGAGTGGCGCCGTTTCTGGGGAATGTAGGATTTTGTTTCTGTAGCTGCAGCAGTGATCCAGTAATAACTTGGTCCCCATACATGGTGCAGTCTGTGCAGTGTTTCAGGTACCTGCGGCCGGACCTCATTGTGTACAGGCACCTACAGGGCTACAGTCTCTTAGCAGACGCCCTTCAGAACGTCACATAGACAGGTGCAGGCCTCCCCTTTGTGTAGTAGGAGCTAAAACAGCAGCATTTGTATTAAATGATCCGTGTCTGGTAATTTCTGTGTGGCTTCTTTCTTTAAATGCTATTCTTAGTTTATATCCTGGAGATCTGGAAAGATTAGTTGCTGAGGAAGCGGAATAAAAGCCATCACAATATAGTCATTTTATGGACAAAAAATATTTACCTGCATATTAGTTACTTGTGTCTCTATGGCTCTGATCGCGCTGATGTCACCGCCTCTTACTGCAGGAGCAATGACTAAACTGTTGTGAATGAGTCGGGAAGAAGAGAGCAGCAAACCGCACAATACCGGCTGGTGCAACACCACCTACACAAATTGGGGGGGGGGGGGGGGCGGCTAAGTGGAAAAATGAAAATCATTTACAATAAATATAATCATATTTTCAAAACGTATGTTCATTGCATTTTATTTTTCCTACAATATAGGAATGTCAAGACACCGAGAAGGAGAAAGTTCAACTGCGAGAGGAAATAAAACAGTGCAAAATCAGGGAAATGAGACACCTCCAAGACTTCTCCGAGCTGGAAGAAGAAAATATCTCTCTGCTGAAACAAGTATCCGTATTGAAGGAAAACCAGGTGATTAAATAAAAACTGGTAGGAGGCTGACTTCACATATGCGGTGATCATAAAGGGTTTTTTATTTAGACAAATGCTGCTCCCCGCCGCTCCGTTGCAGTTCCCTTCACCTGTCCTCCTATTCCCTTCTGTAAATGTCCAGATGGCTGCAGCTGCGCAAGTGACTTCATCCAACGACTGGCCTCAGCAGTGTCTCCAAGCAGTACATGACCTGGCAGTGACATGCCGCTTGTAGACACGCTATTGCCGAGGCCACTCATTGGCTGCAGAGGCACGCGTGACTCTGTCCATCTGGAAGTTTGCAGAGTCTGACCAGTGAAGGGAGCTGGAGTGGCAGCGGGAAGCAGGTGACTGTCCCCTTCCCACAGGTACATCTGAATGGAAAAAAAAAGTCGGGCAACTCCTTTAATTCTGGTTACAGCAAATAACTATTGGTTATTGTCTAATAAAAAGCTCGGCTAGATTTGACAATTTTTCTCTCTATACAGAAACCTGTCACTCAAGCCTGGTGGAGAGAAGCTGCTCTAATAACTCTTCTCCAGCTCAATTTTAAACTGTGTTTGCTCTGGAAGGCCGCAGCACTTCACAGCAACATAGCTGTTTGTAGCCAGGGAACCTGCCGGAATTTAATGCTGCCCATGGTTTAGACAGCCGGATTTCCCAAACAGGTTTTCTCTTTTAAAGGGGTTGTTTTATAATGACAACTTATCACTTCCCACAGGATAGGGGATGAGGGTCTGATCATCTGGATCCGTGACGACTAACCTCCGGCACACCAGCTGTGGTGCAACTACGACTCCCAGCATGCTCCATTCATTTCTGCGGAGTTCTGAGAACAGCCAAGCAAGTGTACATCTTGGGAGTCATAGTTTTATCACAGCTGGAGTGCCGGAGGTTGGCCAACACAGATCTAGTGTCTGACCCCCTGATTCCGCCTCCGAACATGAGAACAAGGGCCCGTACTCGCAGCTTAAGTGGAACAGCAGAGATGCGTCTGCTGCTTCATTCAACTCTATGGGACTGATATAGATAGTCGGGAATAAGCGCGTATCTATCTCTGGCAGTCATATAGAGCTGAATGCAGTGCACACGCATCACCACTGCTCCATTTATGCTGGGCCCCTTGATTGAAGGAGGGGGCCCAGTGGTTGAAACATATCCCTATACTGTGGATAGGGGATACATTGTCATAATGGCACCCCATGTCAAAGCTACAGATCAGGGATGCTCAACCTGCGGCCCTCCAGCTGTTGCAAAACTACAACTCCTAGCATGCTGTAGGCTATCCAGGCATGCTGGGAGTTGTAATTTTGCAACAGCTGGAGGGCCACAGGTTGGGCATCTGTGCTATAGACAAATCACAACTTGTTTGTGATTTATTTTCCTCACTTCTTTGGTCATTGACCTACTTTTTTGTAAAGTTGTGTACTATCAAGGGGCCAACGGAAAATCTGTGACCTGATTATTGGTTAATAAGAAACCTTGTCCTCCACAGGTGGATTACGAAGGCATAAAACACGAATTGAAAAGAAGAGATGAAGAAATTGATATATTGAACGGTCAGCTAGATGAGCTGGTGCGGTTGAAGGATATCGCCGAGCGTCAGCTTGAGGAAGCTCTGGAGTCGCTGAAGAGCGAACGAGAACAGAAAAATGAACTCCGGCGAGAGATCTCGGGTTACCTCAGCTACGATTCCATAGGGAACCTTCAGACAAACTTTGAAGACAAAAACGAGGAAGAGTTTGACAGCGGATATAACTCTGGTGGCCTGAACAAGTCAAATGGAGAAATCCTAATGTCCACTCCACGTAACAGCGACATCTTCCATCCCGGCCCTAACCTAGCGTCCGATCTCTTCACTGAACTCAGTCTGACGGAAATTCAGAAACTCAAGCAGCAATTACTGCAGGTATTTCTCGTTTTCTCCTCCCTTGCCAAATGTACCGTGCTCCATGTTTTTAAGCGGATGAAGGCTTTGTAGCCCTCTTATGAGCAGATTAGTATTGTATACTATGTGCTAATGCTAGAAATACTTATGTCTATGACTTTTCCAATAAAGAGTTTGGCAGTGTAAGTCTTAAGGTCTGTGGGCGTCTCTGATTAGGACATCTGAATAGGAAATCGTGATTTGGAGACTGTCACATGTTAGTCATAAGGACTACATTACAGCTCCCTGCTCCAAGTACATGAGATCATTCTAGCTCGTTTATGTATTGCGGACATAGCAGAAATCTCTTTAGTCACTTGCAGAAGGTAATTTTTATAATCTAAGGAGTATTCTAGGATTTTCATATTAGTGGCCTCAGGATAGGCCATCAATATGAGATTGGCGGGGGTCAGCTCTGGGCCTTATCCCACCGGTCTCATCACAGTTTACCAAGCACAGCATCGTTCTTTGGATAGCAGCTGTGCTTTGTATCTCAGCTCAGCCCCACTCACTTGAATAGGAGTGAGCTGGTCCTAGGCCATGTGTCTGAATGTGACAACACATGGACTAGGACAGTGATGGCTAACCTCCGGCACTCCAGCTGTGGAGAAACTACTACTCCCAGCATGCTACATTCATTTCTGTGGTTCTGAGAACAGCCAAGCAAGTGTACATCGTGAGAGTTGTAGTTTTACAACAGCTGGAGTTCCGGAGGTTAACCATCACAAGCCTCGTAAGAGGGCTGCTGCCTTTTCATACAGCTAATCGGTGGTGGTGCTGGGAGTCGGACCCCTTGTCGATCTCGTATCGATCACCTATCAAAAGGATAGACCATGAATATGAAAATCCAGAGAACCCCTTTAACCACCTAACTGTTCTGCCCCGAGTCCAGCTCGGGCAGTGTGAAAAATAGCTAACTGGAGGGGGGAGGGCTGCTTTAGATATCTCCTGAATGGTAGCAGCTAGAAACATGCATACTGGTCTGTCAAAGCTTTAATGACAGCTAAAGAAACAGGAGAAATCAGTTAGAAATCAAGTCTGGAATAATCGAGAGTGAAACCTGTTTTTACTTTCATTTTCAGCTACATTCACAGCATCCTGATTTCTATCAGTGATATCTTTCTCTGTCCTGAACATATTGCTCATTTTGGTATTGTCTGAAAGCTTTGAATGTCTGCTTTCAAACAAGACCAGTTACATGTTTCTAGCTGCTACCATTCAGGAGGTAGCAGCATCTAAAGCAGCCCTCCCCCCTCCAGATAGCTACTTTTCCCACTGCTGGAGCTCCACTCTGGCAAAACATTTAGGGGGTTAACCTAAAGTGACTAAGGTCGGTTAGTCAGATTGGCCATACACATAAAATAGTTGTTGGTCAACTGCTTGTTGGTTGAGCATGCATGTGTCCTGAAAGGGGCGAGGGGAGAAAGCCGCTGCCAAGACATCTCTGGCAGGAGCTTGTCTTGCCAAAAACAAAAAGATTGGGCAGTTGAATTCAAGCTGCCCAATCTTTATTTTGCCAGCCGTCCTCTGCTGTTGAAGAGGTGGGAGGCCCCCATACACATTAGATGATTGGCCAGCCCTGACCAAATTGACGGGTTTACCAACAATTATCCAATGCTCAGAGTAAGTTTTCCGTATCTGATCATTGGGGGTTCGACTGATCAGCAGTTAGAAGGGTCTGCGATGGTCGCCCAATCGTTGTGGCCTGCGACATCATGTCAGTCACGCACCCTTTTACGTGAATGGTATTGAGCTGCAATACCTAGCGGAACTATAGTGCACTATATGGCACTGTGCTTGGTTTACGATGAAGAAACTTTACAACAGCGGACCCGTCCTGAGGATAATGCCTCATTTAGACCCTCCGAGCGAGCAGGAAGTTATCAGGAACGGACTGTTCCTTCCAGATAACTGTATGATTGTCAGTGGAGGTGAAGAACTGCTTTTTCGTGGTACGATCACCTCCACTGCCATCATTCGTCCTCATTCCGATTCATTGCTTCTGGGCAGCAAGTCTTTGATCACACAGCACGATCTGCATCCCAGATGCAATGTGCTGCATTAAAGATAATTTCAGCAGCACATATGCACTGGCAGATTACCGGGAGCGAGCGCTCATAGTAATGTTCGTTCCCAATAATCTGCCCGACATATGTGTAAGTGTAAATCCTCCTTAAGTCTCCAAGATTTATTTCCTGGAAAACCTCTTTAAGCATGGCATACTAAACCTTCTGTATAATGGACAGGCTTTCCAGAGATGATAGATGCAATCTGCTTATAACGTTCACTAGTGGTCACTGCAGGCTTCCCCTTCCTCCAGTGACCACAGCAGGGTTGTCCTACTCTCACTCCAAATAGTTATGTCTTCTACACCCCTCCATGTGTACTTACCTACTGCACCTGGAGCATGCAGGAAGAGCACACGGCGCTGTCATCATATGACTGTGTACACTGTCTGGTAGAAGAGGTCTGTACCCATGTCTACAGGTGAAATGGAGCTGAAAGCTATTAAACGGGTTATCTATTCCTATAAAAAGCAGCCCCCCACTGAATATACTTACCTGGGTCTCCGCTCCGTGAGCCGCTCCTGGTCCTCGCACTGCTGCTTCTCCCTGTGCACGGATGACAACGTCCGGTGGTGTTGGGGGAGCAGCCAATGGCAGGTGGTGACTCTAGCGTCACCCATGATGCTAGGGAGGCTTGTTCTTGTTAGGTCGTTAGGGTTATCGCGGGTATCGATATTTCGATACTGAATCGATACTTTTATACCAGTATCAATTCGGTATTGGGATTTGCTCTTTTGCGATACCTTTGGCAGATAAAATAAAAAAACTCTTACCTATCCTGCGCCGTGGCTCCGCTCCGGGTCCGGCGCTCCTCTGTCCGCACTGCACTGTACTGACCGCGTACAGCGCCAGGACGTAGTGCGCGCACTCTGACCTGACGCTGCACACAGTCAGGTGACAGTGCAGCGCCAGGAAGAGAAGACACGGGAGTGCCGGAGCGGAGCCGCGGCGCAGGAAAGGTGAGAGTTTTTTTTATTTTATTCTAATGGGGGCACAGTAGTCTGATCTGTGGTCTGATGGGGGCATAGTGGGCTGATGTGAGGTCTGATGGGGGCACAGTGGGCTGATGTGAGGTCTGATGGGGGCACAGTGGGCTGGTCTGATGGGGGCACAGATTTTTTTTTTTTTTTTTTTTTCGGCATGGTATCAAGTATCCCAATACTTTTTCTTGGTATCAAATCCAAATTTTGGCATCGTGACAACCCTAGTCCCCGTCATCACCTGCCAATGGCTGCTCTCCCCCCGGCACCGGATGTTTTCATCCGCGCACAGGGAAAAGCGTCAGCGGCAGTCCAGGACCCATTCAGTGCATGGATCCCGGCATATTGGGAGGCTTTCTATAGCATTGGGTAACCCCTTTAAGGGCCCTAGCACACGACCGTATGCGCTCCAAGACATACGGTCTGTTAGCGGGGCATAGATCGTGGGCGCGGGAGTGCAAAGCATCATAGATTACAATGGTGCTGTGCACGTCGGGCCGCCCACGGGACTATTGTCCCACACTCGTAAGATCATATGCCACATCTAAGGCCTCGTTCGGACGACCGTATGGCCACTGTGCCCGTCTTGCGGGTCGCAAACAGTGAGTCAGTAATACATGGGCACAGGCAGTGTGAACTTGGCGTTGCGGCATGGACCAGGCAGTGTGAACTCGGCGTTGTGGCATGGACCCATTGACTTGAATGGGTCTACGTCACTAGTCTATGCAACATACAGCACTTTTGTGGTGAGGAGGCACGGATCGGAAGCGCACAAACACTCCGTGGGCTTTTGGGTCTGTGACTCCGTATGTCAGTGGGTCAGCACTGCAGCACGGAGTTCTCTCGGCCAGTGCCCATCTTTTCCAGACCCGCTGTTTGTGGTCTGCAACTCGGGTACGTTGCGTTAAATGAATGGGCCGTAATTCGGTACTAGATGTCCTTGTTGCGCCCCAGTTTTTTTTTTTTTTTTTTTTTTTTTTAATGGACCCATCAGTGTCCAAGGTAGGCATTTTGAATTTAACGGGTCCATGGCACGCATTTTGCAGCCAAGAATAGGACATGTTCTATCCATTTGCTGAAGGGACACAGATGACATCTGTGCAGTCCATTTTTTTTTTTTTCGGATGATTAGAAATGAATGGATCTGTGTTCAAATGGAAAGCTACCACATTTTCTCATAGCTCAGTGTGTAGATGGGGCCTGGATAAGTCCATCGATTGCTGATATCTTTGGACTATAGAAGTAACTGAGTGGACAGGACCTCAGCAGCCATGACACAGCTGGGCTGGAGGAGCCTTCTGCTGCTGCTGTATTGTCCTATGCCTGTTCATGTATATGCTCAACTGCTGTCATTCTCCATGGAGCTCCATTATCTCAATGTAAATATACATCTTCCCTATGGAAACCATGATGTCGCTGTGTGCATTGCCTCCTGTGGGAGACCTGATGTAAGCTATAGGCCCTCCCTGATCCTGTATACAATATTCCCTTTTACTGTTCCGGTTTTACGTTATCGCTTATCGACAGGAGGGGGTATGTTTCTTAAATCCATGGGGGTCCTGCCACTGAGAACCCCACCGATCACAAGAATAGGTTCCCCATCCCAAGAAATTAACGGAGTGGCTGGTCGCACATGGGCGCATTCGCTCCATTAATTTCTATGGGAGTTCCCCACACACATGTGCGACTGACCGCTCCGTTAATTTCAGAGGGGGTAGGGGCCCCCGTTCTCCTTTTGGATAGGGGATAACTTGAAACAACTGGAATACTCCTTTAAATGGGTTATCAAACACTATATAACATCCCCCCCCCCTCATGGGCCGGGCCCCTCAGTTACCTCGGTCCCTGCTCCCCGCGCCACTCCTTACACCCGCACTGTCGCTGCTTCTTCTCCCTGTACACGGATGAAAACATCTGGTGGGGGGGGGGCCAGTCAGGGATGAGGCTCGTCCCCGCTTGCCATTGGTTGCTCCCCCCCCATCACCGGATGCTTTCATCCCTGTACGGGGAGAAGCAGCAGCAAGAGTGCGGGGGTAAGGAATGGCGCGCGAGGAGCTAGGTAAGTATAATCACTGTGAGGGGCCCGGCACATGAAAGGGGGGGGGGGGGTTATATAGTCTAGGATAACCCCTTTACCTGTTGCCTGTGATTAGACTACATTTTGTTGTGGTCTTTTAGGGACCAAAGTCCACCTGACATAACTTTTTAGGCCCCTTTCACCTTCTGCACCCAACACTATGCTTAAAGGGAAGCTATCACCAGGTAATTGACGGTTAAACCAGGCACAATGCTTTGTAGGAAAAATGTGGGGTCCTTCTGAATGTCGCCACTACAGTCGAAGTCGGAGAAAACTTGGATTGGACATGTTGGACTTCTGCATGCCGATCCTTTTTGTGAAGAGATCAGCTGTTATCAGACTTGTCTGGCCTTCCCGTCCCTATTTAAAGGGAGTTCGTCACAAGTTATATGCTGCCCTGTTTGGCGGCAGCATTGACTAGTGACTGACCCTGATTGAAATCCCTGGAGAGAAGTGTTGGTATGAGCCCACAATCGGTAATTGGAGGAAGAGGGCTGGGAGCTTGTGCTGAAGCTGCTCTATAGGGGTGTTAAAGGGGTTGTCCCACAAAAAATATTTTACAGTTTTCAAACCAGCACCTGGATCTAAATACTTTTATAACTGCATGTATATAAAAATTTTAGCATACCCACTGAGTTATTCAATAAAATGTGTATAGCGCCACCTGATTTTTTTTTTTTATTTATTATTTTTTATTTTCCTTTTGTCCTGCTCACTGAGATGGCTGCACATGCTCAGTTTCATCCTTCACCTGCCTCCTGAGCTGTAATAGGGAGAGCTGAGACACGCCCCCTGAACTGATAGGGAGAGCTAAGACACGCCCCCTTAGCTGTAGCAGAAAAGACACTCCCCTTGAGCTGTCAGCTTGATATAAATCTAGAAGAGCAATGAATGAGGAGATCTCTGGATCCTTGTGAGGTACAGGGCTGGTTCTATCTTTGTTAGAAAGAGATTGTCCTGTACTATATGACTTTGCATCAGTCACGGGTGAGCCCCTTTAAGAAACTGACTGGGCCAAGAGAGAAAAATGACCCAATGTTGTAAATGGCAGTCTGTCACCAGTTTGATGTCCTCAGACAGGGCAGGATAAAACAACTACATCTGAATGTCGTGATGGTTGAGGTCCATTCATACTGTGATTTGCAGAATCTAGGGTATAAATTAGGACGATTTCTGAGCATTGACCACCAGCAGATGCCTTTGTGTAGGTATGCAGTGGTGTATGTCACCCATAGGATGCAGGGGAACCTATGGACACATTTGGTATATCCTTTAACCTAATGATAGTAGCCTAAATATATGTTCTCCTTACTTCTGCTCTATCCTAAATGTCCTCCTTGCTGTTCTGCAGGTCGATCGGGAGAAGGCCGACATGGAGATCAACATTCAAGAAATCGTAAGGGACTTGGATGAGATGCGCAAGGACCTGTGTAATGAGCAACAGAGAAATGCCGAACTGGTGGAACAAGTGAAGAGTCTCCAGAAAGCCAGTAATCGTAGACCCCAAATGGACAATGCAGATGAAATGTCAACATGTACCTGTGAACAAGAAGGGGCAAACTTCTTTAGACTGGAGAAGGAACTGAAAGAAGTAAAGCAGAGATATGAAGTGTTTGAGAAGAGGTACCACGAAGAAAAACAAGAGTGGGAGATGAACAGGCAGGTGGTGGCCCAGGAGCCCCAGACGTCTGCCAGATCAGAAAACGATGACCGAGGACTCTTGTCTGTTCTTCAGGAGGAGCTGAGGACGGCAAGGAGACTGCACTGTGACTTTCAGAGCAAGCTGAACTTGGCACAGGACGAGCTACTGTCCTTCATAGAGGAGCTCGCCCATCTTTATAATCACGTCTGCATGCGCAATAACCTGACGCCCCACCGCGTCATGCTCGATTACTTCCGAGATGGCAAAGGGGCCAAGTTACATTTCAGAAAGAGAAAGTCTTCAGATTTTTTTGGCAAACTTCTGGTAAACCCCGACTTGGAGATAACTGACCTTCGCAGTGGTGACCACTCTCCACTGAGTAGTCCCGACTCCTCCATCGGGTCCGATTTTGGAGACCCTGCTCGAGAGCCTCTCAGCATCACCCACCTCATTGCAGTTGTGAAGGACCAACTGAAGCATCTGCAGGGTGCCCTGTCGGTGTCTTGGCACCACACGTCGCTTGAGTCAATTACGTCTGAAATGGACAAGGAGAAAGAGGTTTTGGTGGAAGAAGTCATGAAGCTGAAAGCTTTGCTGAGCACTAAGCGGGAACAGATAGCCACTCTGAGGACTGTTCTGAAGGCTAACAAGCAGGTACAGTTTGTCTTAATCAGGGCTCCCGGTTTTATGTTATTTATTTTTTAAGTGTTCGCGTCTTTTCCTTATTAGTGTTGTATATTTTTTTTATACTTTTTGCCTATTTAATAAATTAAGTTAGTTCTTTTAAGATTTGTGTTTTTATTCCCACAAGGTCCCCTAGGTGTGTCTGAATGTGTGGACGGAGCCTGCTTTGATGCACTTAAAGGCTATGGTTATATTTTAGGAGCAATTTTTTTATTACATTGTACTGATTTGGAGCGAAAAATAACTTTTTCAGTTGGTCTTTATTAAAAATTGGTGTGATCAGTAAGATAAGAATTGAGCTAAAATAAGTGTTTATGAGGTCAGGAGATCAGAGATAAGGAGCAGTCAGCTGAGATGCCTGACTGGAAACAGCATAAACACAGAGCCTGCTACTAGGCTGTACAGAGAAAGGGGCTCAACGTTTTTAATAGGAGCCCATACAGCTCGCGTGACTTCGTTAAATAACTTCGGTAGTTGATTTTTTTTTTATTTTTTTTTTTAAAGTGGAAAACACTTTAAAACTTGAAACCAAACTCCTGCTTCTGTTTTGAAGTTTTGAACGCAGCGACTTTGGATGAAGCATCTGAAGCTCTCTGCGCTCAACACTATTAAAAAAAAATCTTGATCCCCTTTCTCTGTACAGCTTTGAGATTCTCTAGTAGCAGGCTCTGTGTTTATACTGTATTCTGTCAGGCAGCTCAGCTGACAGCTCCTTATCTCTGATCTCCTGACCTCATAAGCACTTATTTTAGGCCTCTTTCACACTAGCGTTAGCACGGATCCGGCACGTAAAGGGTGCCAACGGATCCGTGTTAACGCTGATACATGTGTGGAGCCGGAGCAGTACATACTTACATACTCCAGCCTGGGACGCCGGCGCCTCCTGCGCGCAGTGATGACGATTCCCCATAGCGCCCTCTGCTGGGCGCAGTGGGGAAATGTCATAGCTGCGCGCAGGAGGCGCGTGAAGAAATGCTGCCGGCGTCCCTGCCTGGAGTATGTGAGTCTGTAGGTCTGTCTGTGTAGCCGGATCCGGAATGACCCCCACCCCCCCCCCCCCATTGCAAGTCAATGGAGGACAGATCCGGATTACTGGTGTCACACCAAAAGGATCCGTCCCCATTTACTTGCATTGGGGGTCATTCCGGATCCGGCTTGGTGCGGATGCCTGGACTGGTTTGCTCTCCGGTCTGGAGACGGAACGGAATGCTTTCAGGAGCATTCCGTTGTCTTCAGTTCAGTTTTGTCCCCATTGACAATGAATGGGGACAAAACTGAAGCGTTTTATTCCGGTATTGAGCCCCTATAACGGAACTCAATACCGGAATTTAAAAACGCTAGTGTGAAAGTAGCCTTAGCTCAATTCTTATCTTACTGATAAGAATATGGCTTAAATAAGTGTTTGAGCTGTTGGTAGTTCAAAGATGAGGGATATACATAACTGCTGAAAATTTTACTAAATGATTTTTAGTTCACAATGAGTAAAATGCAACAATAAAAATTGCCCCGAAGGTGTTCACAGACTTTTAAAAAAAAATGTCATCAGAAAATGACCTGTTGCCTAAATCAAGTTTTAGGTGTGTGGTTTTGGGTTTTTTTTTTTTTTTTAAACCTATTTTGGAATTTTTGGGTACTTTTTATTTCCCATGTCCCTAACTATTTTGTTTTTAAAAATTATCCTAAAATCATGCAGTTTTCAATGTCTGAACTTCAGGTTCTTTAAGAGCTGCCACAGGGGCCATAGACTCAATGGACAGGAGCTTACCCCATTGATCTCTGTGGGAGGGTTTTCTGGGCATGCTCTGTGCAGAGGTCAGGAGGGAGCAGATAAGCTGTGATATCAGCTATTGTGAATGGTGGATCCTAGGTTCTCTATATATAGGTGATAACGCGATAGCTACTGAACAGAAAAGGAAGTCTCATCATATTTGACCTAGTGGCCAGTGTGAGAACTGCATGATTTTATATAATATAATATCTATGTATTTGTATATATTAGTAAATGTATTTAATTTTATAGTGACATGGAAAATGAAAGCAGAAAATCAACAAAGCTAAATATGTTTAACATAAAAAGTGATTTTAAAGGGTTATTCTCATTTTAGACAATGGGGGCATATCGCTAGGATATGCCCCCATTGTCTTATAGGTGCGGGTCCCACCGCTGGGACCCGCACCTATCTCTAGAACGGAGCCCCCGAAATGAATGAGGGCGCACTTCCGTCGGCTCCATAGAAATGAATGGGAGCGCACCGAGCATGCACGGCCCGGCTCCCATTCATTTCTATGAGCGGCGCGGGGAGCTGCGCCTGGTGGTGGCCGGACCCTGGGAAACCTGGGGTCCTCCAGGCGCATCGCTCCCCGCTCCGTTCTGGATATAGGTGAGGGTCCCAGCGGTGGGACCCGCACCTATAAGACAATGGGGGCATATCCTAGCGATATGCCCCCATTGTCTAAGATGAGAATACCCCTTTAAGTAATACATAATTTTTGATGACACATTCCCTTTTAAGTAGACTTGTCGTATTGTATATTCACAACTGGCACGTTTCTTCACCATCCATTCCATACATCTGAATGGGGTTGTTTCTGTTACATGTAAATGGATTTCTACAAGTCCTATTCAGATGGGGATAGATCCCTGCATGCTCTATTGGGTCAGTTACTTATTCTCCCAGCTCCTGTGTATGGACTGTGTACCTGTATAGAGCCTTGGGTTGCTTGTGGCCAGTTTCTATAGATTAAAGGGGTTTTCTGAGATTCGGTTATTGATGACCTATCCTCATCGGCGGGGGTCTGATCAGCTGTTTGAAGAGGACCATTGCGACCTTTTCCTAGGCCTGTGACTTCACGTGGCCTAGACACAGCTTACTCTCATTTAAAGGGGTTCTGTAGTTCTTTAAAACTGATGATCTATGCTCTGGATAGATCATCAGCATCTGATGGGCGGCAGTCGGACACCTGTTGTTTGAGAAGGCAGCGGCACTGCAGGAGCGCCATGGCCTTCTCTGTGTTTACCGCAGGCCCAGTGACGTCACGACTAGTATCACTGGCCTGGGCGGGGCTAAGCTCCATTCAAGTGAACAGAGCTTAGCCCCGCCCAGGCCAGTGATACTAGTCGTGACGTCACTGGGCCTGAGGAAAACACAGAGAAGGCTGCCGCGCTCCTTCAGCACCGCTGCCTTCTCATACAGTTGATTGGTGGGGGTCCCGGGTGTCGGACCGCTGCCGATCAGATGCTGATGATCTATCCAGAGGAACTGCAGAACACCTTTAATTGAATTGGAATGAGCTGCAATACCAAGCACTGCCACTATCCGTTAGATGGCACTGTGCTTGGTAAGATCACCAGATCACATTGGCCTCCAGAAACGGCAGATCGGCAGGGTGTCCCGGGTGTCTAACCCCCTCCAATCTTATATTGATGACCTATCCACAGTATAAGTTATCAATATCCAAATCTCTGAAAACCGAGTATCAGGTACTGTATGTAGGTTGTCCAATCTGACGCTGGGCTTACAGAGACACAACTGCATGCTAGATAGTCAGGCAAGGTTCATACATTAGGGTTAGGTATCTGATTGGTGGTCACACCCCCACCTATCACAAAAACAGGGGTCCTGCGTTTCCATATAAATGGGCTGACTGATGCATACTGCCGCTCCATTCATCCTCTGTGGGGGTTCCAGAGCGCTGTTTCAGGAAGTCCCATAGAGCAGCAGGGCACATGCTCAACCTACTACTCCATTTATATGAGGGCACAGGACCCCTATAAATGTGGTAGGTCCCATTGGTCAGACTCCACTGATCAGATGCGTATCCCCTTTCCTGGCACAACCGTTAGAATAGGACCTGTGCCCAGTACTTGCTGGGCATCACAGTTGTGACGTAGTCTCTCCCCATGTCAGATGGGCGGGTAAAGCATTCCCCCACAACCCCTTTGAAGGAATTGTCCAGAATTAGAAAATGACTCTGGTAATGGCACCACTCTTGCCCATGGGCTGGGTCTAGTATTGCAGTAATCCAGGACAGTCCCTTTAACAATCGGCCTTATTCCTCTTTACTTATACTGGACTTTTAAGGGCTCATGCACCCAGCTGCTGCCCGGCTCAAGTGAATGGGTCCACGATCCCTGTGCAGCGGCCCAACCATTGGTACCCATGCATTGCAGCCTGCAATTTGCGGTCCACAGCACGGGCCCGGCCGGAGGCCTAAGACGGATTGCACTTTATTCAGCTTTCACTGCTTAAAATATACAATGAGAGACTTTTGGAGACATTTTTCTTTACTGTCTTATGACCATTCTGACGTTATCTTTTTCTTCCATATAAACTGCTTTCATAATTGCTGTAGGAAGCAGACGGCGCCTGATCCCCCCACCTCAGTGCATGTCGCCTGGGCATGGGAACGGAGCATCAGAACTTGGCTTTGGTTACTGGAAATACTCAAGATATGTAAAGCAAAGCATCTGCAGAGTTAAAGGGGCTTTCCAGGGCTTGGCGAGGGTCCGACTCCTGGCACCCGTACAGACCAGCTGTTTTCACAAGCTTCAGCACCAGAACTATATAGATCGGTCCAGTGGCCTGGTTACAGCCATACCACCGCCACCCATTCACTTAACCCCTGTGGTTCCAGTGCCTGGCCTTGTGAAAACAGCTGATTGGCAGGGGCACGTCTCAGACAGCTGATCCGCGGGGGTCCCGGGTGTCAGACCCCTACTGATCAGACTTTGGTGACTGATCCTGAGAACCCTCCATGTCTCCAGACCTGAGGACAGAAGCATACATACCTGATCGCTGATGCCAGGCCCTGAGCCAATGTCTGGCCACAGCGGTGACATGCCCCTCTTGCATCACGTCAATGGGTCACATGTGGCAAATCTGCCACATGCAAATGAACGGCGGCATTGCATCTGTCCCACGCGGACATACTCTTAAAGGGCCATTCTGGGTGTTTGAAGTTATCCCCCACCATTCATTTCTATGGGAGTTCTGGGGATGGCTGAGTACAGTGCTTAACTATCTCAGGAACTTCCATAGAAATGAATGGACTGGACGCTCTGTTCATTTTAGGATGGGTACAGGGTCCCTGTTCTCGTGATAGGAGGGGGCCCTACCACTGTGGATGGGGGATAACTTCAAACAACTGGGATACCCCTTTAAGCAGATCTTGTAGAAAAATATTGGCAGCCTCTTAATATTGTGTGCAAGTACTTCATACCAGGCAGCACCGCACCGGGGGACGAGCGTGCCGCAGGCATGGTGGTATTTCTCATCACAGGCCGTCTCAGAGTTACAGCCCTGTCAGACTGAGGTGACAAATGTAGAGTCTGCTTGTAATCTGGAGACATGGCTAGCTTTACTTGTAAAATACAGAGATCCTTAGGAGAACTTCTATTATATTCATTGCAAGGGCTGTTATATTGGCAGTCGTGTCACCTCCAGGCATCACGTGGCTTCTGTCATACGGATATATAGCACCTGTATAATATATGACACGTCCCCAGAGAGGGCTGTTAAAACTGGAGTCACCTTTGTGCCCTTGTGATGTCTCACTACAGAATACACTAAGGCTCTTTTATGTCGGGTGTGTTGGGCGTTACATTGGATTACTGCTCCTATAGACCATGATGTCTCTCATATAATAGTGACTAAATGCACTCTTATACTGTCATGATTGTTATTCAAGCTAATGGGGAGGGATCCATCAGAGGTGGTGAAGATGCCGCCATCCAGATTGCAGTTCTCTTAAAGGGGTTATCCCATGATTAATGTAAAAAAAATGAAAATTGGACATTGTATAATAATGATAATCTCTTTCTAACAAAGCTGCAACCAGCCCTGTACTTAACATGGATCCAGAGATATCCACATTCATTGCTCTGCTAGATTTATATCAAGCTGGCAGCTCAGGGGTGTGTCCTTTCTGCTGCAGCTCAGGGGCGTGTCCTTTCTGCTGCAGTTGGAGGATAGAACTGAGCATGTGCATCCACCTCAGTGAGCGGGGCACAGAAATTAGAAAATGAGCAAACAGCAGGTGGCGCTAAACAGATTTCAGTCAATAACTCGGCGGCTATACTAAGTTTTTAATTGCATTCAATTACTAAAGTATTCAGATCCAGGTGCTGGTTTGAAAAATGTAGAATATTTTTCATGGGACAACCCCTTTGGTAAATGAAGGGAGTGATGTGATCGGTCTCAACAAGTAACGTCTTTTATTTTGCACCCGTTTTCATAAATCCATAAATTTGAGTGGGGAATAACCAAGATAAAACCCATCAGAGCCTAAATGCTACTAGATCCATTCAGCTCCTCACACGCACTGTGAGCTGTACGGTGAGTGGGGTGGGAGCCATACCTCTAGGATGTCCAATTAAAGGTCTTACCAGAATATATGGGACAGGTTTGTGAATAATATAGATTAAGGCGTTCACACGCCTTTATTGAATGGGGCAGTAATGCAGACCCGCAAATATACGTTTGTCTGCACTGGGCCTTAACCCTCTGATTTTGGTGGGATTGGTCGACCATTTAAATACTGTATATTTCACTTTATAAAGCCGCACCCTGGTTTTAGAGGAGGAAAATAAGAAAAAAAAATATTGACCATACCTCACAAACTACACTTTTAAAGGGTTTCTGTCACCAGTTTTTTGGGTATGAATCAGGCTGACATTAGAGATGTGCTAATGTCACCTGATTCCAAATATATATCTGTTTTATTTACTGGTGCCCCCATTTTTAGATAAAGTGAACTTTTATTTTATGCTAATAAGGCTTCTAGGTGCAAGGGGCGTTACCTCTGCTCCTAGAGGCTCTGTTGATTGACAGGACCAGGCAGAGAAGAAACATTCAATTCACCATAGATTTTAAGGACCTTCAATGATGTCATGACCATGTGATCAGTCACATGGTTTAGGAGGAGACAGGCTGTTTGTGTGATCCTAACCATGTGACTGATCACATGGTCATGACATCATTGAAGGTCCTTAAAATCTATGGTGAATGGAGTGTTTCTTCTCTGCCTGGTCCTGTCAATCAACAGAGCCTCTAGGAGCAGGGGTAACGACCCTTGCACCTAGAGGCCTTATTAGCATAAAATAAAAGTTCATTTTATATAAAAATGGGGGCACCAGTAAATAAAACAGATATATATTTGGAATCAGGTGACATTAGCACATCTCTAATGTCAGCCTGATTCATACCCAAAAAACTGGTGACAGAAACCCTTTAATCTTCATCAGACCTTAGATCCAGACCCCCCCCCCCTCATGTCAGATCAGATACCATCAGAAGAGGGAGAGGTGAGTACTAACGGCGCCTGGCTCCCACAACTCCTGCATACTAGTGAGCCCTTCCATAGTGTAAGTGCTCACTAGTATTTGCTTTAGAAGACATACTGCCATTTGAGGGGGGGGATGCGTCTTATACAGCGGAAAATACGGTATGCGTGGGGTGAAAAGATGCTGTCACCTCTCCTGACAGGTCTGTTTTAGTAACTACTTGCGTTCCCTTTGTAATAACAGTTCTGGAGCATCTTTTCTTGTCACTCTGTGTGCGCCATTCCTCTATTATTCCTGCTAGAAGTTTATGAATGAATCTACAGCAGTCTGCAATAAAGGTACCTTCTAGACGGGACAGGCCATAGCTGTTCTTCACGTGATTTATGCTATATCTGTGTATCTAATCATGTGGACTTGGCTTCTGTTTAGACAGCAGAGGTGGCCATGTCAAACCTGAAGAGCAAGTATGAGAACGAGAAGGCGCTGGTGTCGGAGATGATGCTGAAGCTGAGACAGGAGTTAAAGGCCCTGAAGGAGGACGCTGCTACTTTTTCCTCGATGCGCTCAGTGTTTGCAAGCAGGTAGTGTGAATGTTTTCTTGTCACTGCCACATTTACATGGTTGTAGACAGTTGCGTGTTTACGGGCCTGCTTGATATCCCAGCTCAACCCTATTCACTTCAATGGGGCTGAGATACGCCTCTGCTACGTGACCGATGAATGTGACATCACTTAGCCTAGGGGAAGCTGAGACAAGGCTGCGGCGCTACTGCAAGCGCCAGTGCCTTCTCAAGCAGCTGATAGGTGGGGGTCCTGGGTGTCAGACCCCCACCGATCAGATACTGATGATCTATCCTGAGGAAAGGTCATTACTGTAAAAGTCTCGGAAAACCCCTTAAATGCTCTTTTAGGCCCCATTCACACGACCGTATGTATTCCGTGATCCGTATAAAAACGGAACGGAAGACATACGGAAAGTCTTCCGTAGTGTTCCGCATTTTTGCGGACCCGTTGACTTTAATGGGGCTACGGACGTGATTTTGCGGCCAAGTATAGGACACGTTTCATTTTTTTTTTTTTTTTTTGCGGGAGAACTTCCATAATATACGGATGCGGAATGCACACAGTGTGCATTCCGCATTTTTTATTTATTTTTTCTCCTATGGAAAAATGAATGGGTCCATATGGTTCCGCATCTTATCCGCAAAAATACAGAAATGTACATACGGTCGTGTGAATGGGGCCTTAATAAATACTTCTAGGTTCACCAAAAAGCCAACATTTTTTTAAGGGGTTATCCAGTATCTACAACCGCACCCTCCCATTCCCCTCGCCATGTGCCAGGACCCTGCGTGGGAATATACTTACCCTGGTCCCCGCACTGCTGCTTCTCCCTGTACCCGGATGAAAACATCCAGTGGGGGAAGGGGGTGGGGTAGCAGCCAATGGTAGACGAGCCCCCGTAGTGTCACCCGAGATGCTAGGAAGGCTCTTCCCCCTCTTGCCATTGGATGCTCATCCCCTTCCGCAGTGTGGGGACCAGGGGCAGTGCAGGGAGTGGGGTAAGTATATTCCCATGGAAGGGCCCGGCACATGGGGGGGCTGTTGTAGATACTGGATAACCCCTTTTATGTAGGTGTTTTCTTCCACTCATGTCCTTTCCTTGAGTGTCTACAGTAGTACTTTTGTGTACCCCTTGGCTACCTACAATAGATGCATGGCGTACAAATGCCTTGGGGCCTGGCACAGAACTGCCTCCCCTGCAGCGTAACGGTGGGCACCTACAGCCACCACACTGGACTGGTACTAACACCGCGACTCTCTCTTTTTAGGTGTGACCAGTATGTTAACCAGTTAGAGGACATGCAGCGCCAGCTTGTGGTAGCAGAGGATGAAAAGAAGACATTGAATGCCTTACTGCGGATGGCTATCCAACAGAAATTGGCGCTCACTCAGCGCCTGGAGGGACACGAAGCGGCTCAAGATACCTCGAAGTCAAGTCGTTCGAAATCTGCGACAAAGTCGAAAACTCGATCGTCAAAATCAAAAGTGAACTGGTGCGTAATGACAGTGACTGAATGAAATGCTAAGAGAGAGTTAATTGTACACAGAAATGGTGATGAATGTGCTGCTATTTTGCTGTGGATTTTATTCTTGAGATATTGGGGTTAATTCATCACTTCTGACTCGGCCTAAAGAAACACTTGCTCCTTCCTGGGCAACCGTTTTTCTAAAGAACTGCTCGATGGTGATGTGTTGACTGCTGCAGGTTCAGCAACTGAAACCATCGGCGACAACTCTGTTCTGCTGCAGGCTAAATGTAGTAGTGCGGCACATATTTAACCACTTGCCCACCGTCCATGGACTATAAATGTCCTGGGGGTCGGGACTTATCTCTGAATGGACGTTCTAGAACTTCCATTCAAAGACTGCAGCTGCGGAGCTGGGGGCCCACTGTCGGTGACAGCAGGGCACACCCCAGAGAATGCAGGGACCGTTCCTGGGTGTCCCTGCCTTCCGGATCGCTGTAGCTTAGTAAGTGATATGCCGCTTCCTGTTCCCGCCCGCCAGTCATGTGAATACTGGAGCCGGGAGCTGCAGGGTCTTCCTGAGACTGTGATCAGCCCTGCAGTGAGACTGTACAGCATAGTATACTGCTGTAAAATACAACAGATTTTTAATAAAAAGGGATTTTAGTAGCAAAACATGAAAAAAACTATATATATTTGGTATTGTCATTATCGTATCAACGTGCAGAATAAAGTTATCATATCTTATATACCACATGATGAACCTCAAAACCTAAAAAAAACACTGACCGAATTAAAATTTTTGCTCACCTCTCAAAAAAATTTGATAAAAAGCAATCGGAAAGCCAAATGTACCCCAAAATAGTGCCAATAAAAACTACAGCTTGTTCTAAAAAAAAATAAGCCCTCACACAGCTAAGTCAACAAAAAAGTAAAAACGTTATGGCAAATTCAATGTTAGAAAATCCAGATGCTACTCCTTCCTTCCGAGCCCTGGCGTATCCCCAAACAGAAGTTTATGCCCGCAAATGGGGTACTTCTATACTCGAGAAAATGGGTAGCAAATTGTGGGGGTGATATTCTCCTGTTATCCTTTGTGAAAAAGAAAGTTTGGGCCTAAGGCACCTTTGTGTATTAAAAAAAAAAAAAAAAAGCAATTTTTCATTTTCACAACAAAGTGTTATAAATTCTATAAAATGCCTGTTTGTTCAACGTGCCCACTACACCCCTTAAAAATTCCTTGGGTAGGGTAGTTTCCAAAGTGTGATCACTTTATGGGGGGTTTCCATTGTAGGGTCTCTTCAAATGCAACATGGCACCCAAAGACCATTCCAGCTAAATCTGGCCTCAAAAAGCCATATGGCGCTCTGTGCCTTGCCGTGTGCCAATACAGCAGTTTACGACCACATATGGGGCGTTTCTGTAAATTGCAGCATCAGGGTAATACATTTTGAGGTTTGTTTTACTGTTAACCCTTGATGTGTTACAGGAAAATGGATTAAAATGGAAAATATGCAAAACAAGTGAAATTTCACCTCAATTTTGCGTTCATTCCTGTGGAATACTTAAAGGGTTAACAGTCAGTTTTGAATAGATAGAGGGATGTAGTTTCTAAAATGTAATGGGTGGTTTCTATTATGGAAGCTCCTCAAAGTGACCAGAACTGAACTGGTCCTTTAAAGAAGAACTTTTTATTCTCTGACCTGTTAGCAAGGTGCATGATATAATGTGTAGTGATTGTCATTTTCTTATCAGAGGCTGAAATTGAGAGTTTTCACTCTCTTCTTATTGTGGCTAGGTCATGTGACCAACTCCCTGACCTCCAACTGACCCAGGACAGAAAGCCAGTAACTGCTCTATTCATTCCTATGAGACTGAAAGTGAGGCTCCCATAGGTATACATTGGGACTTACTGTCCACACATAAGTCTGTGTGAGTTGGTGGGTCTAATTCCTAGTCACATGACACAGATGAGAAACTTCAGGATGATATAACTCAAAAATTCAGCTACTGGTAAGAAAATGACAATCACTACAGATTATATCATGTACATTTCTAGCAGGGCAAGGAATAAAATATTTTGCGGGAGTTCTTCTTTAAGGTTAATTTAGGAAATTTTCTTGAAATTCCCTCCTTACTTACAGTATGTTCTGTTCCAGCCGCTGCAGTCTCTGATTGTCTTGTTTCATTCTCCACAGACAATAAATTTGCTTCCACCATCCTAGACTTTCCACATTTCTCTGCACAGGACCAGGAACCACAACCACATTCCCACGTAAAGGATTTTTGAAGACATGGCCAACAGTAACAAGCTGCTCCAACGTCCTGCTTGAAGCACATGATTCCTATACCTCTTACTAACTTCTAGATTTTTGATCTGCTAGCAGGAAATTCTCTTTTGGGGGACAAAGTTGTAATTTTTTTAACTAGAAATATTTTATCAGTTTAAAAAAAATATATATATGTATATAAAGTTTTTATCTTGAAAAGTGCCTTAAAATGGTTAAAAGTCGACTAACTTATTTTAAAGTCTTAAACAAAAAAAAAATCACCTACGGTTTCCATGTAATTTTGCAATTTTATTTAGTTTTTTTTTTTTTTGTAAGACCGTATTGCTGAAAAACTGTTCTGGAAATAATGCCATTCAGAAATGTAATGATGGATGATAGAGTTGATAGTATTGGCTAATTGTAAATCACCACTGTTTGGAGCCCCTTTAATGTATTAGACAACTGCATTATTTTTTTCCCTATTTCTGTACCGTGAAAGCGTTATCCGGCCAGTTAAAATTGAAATTGAGTGCAATTACTAATCTGCTTTCCGTATCACAGTTGTCCTGAAGTCCTGCTACGAGCACCACTCCCCCCTCTCTGTGTAGTGACTTATATGAAAGGTACTGGCTGTGTGACCCTGTGCAATAGCTAAGCCAGCTTTCATCTCAGTCTCTGCAATAGCCATACTAGAGATGGGCCTGGCTTAGCTATTGCATGGAGTCAAAGAGCCAGCACCTGTAAAGCATGCCTAGAGTCCTATTCAGACAGAGGACCTTTCCTGTGTGAAATTTTGCTCAGACCTTTATATACCCATACAGTAGCCTCTCCCTAAAGAAAAAAAAAGTCTTTTAAAATACATCATAGGAGAAGTGAATAGGACTAAACGTGGCGTCAATCATGTGACCCTTACAATTATCATGTGACCTTTCTTTCTGTTAACTGCCCATGTATCGAACAAGTGAATTGAAGCGTATTGAGGAGCAGAAACGTACTGTGTGTATATATAATATTAGTACCTGCAGCATCTCCTTGTCTGTCAGTGTGTTGAAGCAGATTTTTTTTTTTTTTTTTTTTTTTTCCTTCCCTTCAAACTAAACTTTATTGACAACATCACCTAGAGACAGGCAGCCATTTTACAAATCACCTAGAGACAGGCGCCCATGTAAATATACACAGCAATGTGGTTACTACAATATAATGATTCCACTACTAGCCCTATTTACTCATCACATGAGCATGTCCTGTCTGCTGACCCAGCACATGTACGTCATGATGTAACACGCGCTGTCTACTGAATGTCAGGGACTATATGATGTGAAGTGTCACATGACTGGTGGAATGTTTCACTTAGGCCAAGGATACATTACACAGGACTGCTATATGGGCTGTACCATTGTATTATGCATATAGGGATTAACTGCCTGATGTATGCAGAATTTTAAATACATGTATATTAGAAATGAATATGATTTCCTATTATATAGACAGATTAATAAAGAAAAAATGGAGCACACCCTTCAGGGCAGCCATGATACTGGAAGCATTTTGGTAGGTGCACTCTGTTTCAACTACTTTTTGTCTTTGCTATCTAAGGAGCTACACCAGTAAGACTGGATTCACACTTTTTATTTTTTTGAGCAAGGAGTGGAAACAGAATACAGAAGTGTAAGCGCTTCCTGTCTGCTTTTACCATTTTGTATTCACCGCTATATTTGGCTCAAAGGCCGTATAGAAAACTGTGTGTGTGCATTCAGCCAGAGAGTATTATGTCTCTGTACAACCTCTGAGTTCATGGGGCTCTACTGCACCTCTGCTCACTTACAATGTAACACAGAGTTGTTGTTTAATGAACAGAATCTGCATGCCTCCCAGTGATCAGCTGTAATGTGTGGGAGAACTCCGCAGCAAGAGTTCAGTGATATCGTGTTCATATAAAGGATTGCACAGTGCCCTTCGGAGTGTTAGGTTATGTAATGCACCAACATGGTAGATCCTCCCAAGGCTGCATTGCATTATTGGTAATTACTAGAGTTGAGCGAACGTGCTTGTAACGAGCACTGTACTGCTCGGATCCCCTGCGCTCGCATGGGCGCAGCCATCCGGATCCGTCCTCACCCGACTGCAAGTCAGTGGGGACGGATCCGTTTAGTATGACACACGCGTATGTCATACCAAACGGATCCGTCCCCATTGACTTAGTCAGGTGAGGACGGATCCGGATGCCTGCGGCCATTCAAGTGCAGGGGATCCGAGCAGTACAGTGCTCGTTACAAGCACGTTCGCTCAGCTCTAGTAATTACCTAATATATTGACAATGGACTGTCTAAAGAAGATTTTTTTTTTTTTTTTTTTTTTTTTTTTTTTTTTACTTTTTGTTAAACTAAGCCCCTTTACAAGCGGGGTATGCTCTAGTGTTTTTTTTGTTTTTGTTTTTTTTTTAAAACATAGTCCTTTGGCTGCCCTGCTGTGTCACCGTTTTGTTTTCGTGCTCTGTATGCTAATAGAGAGCATCAGTAGAGGGAGGAGGAGATGCCAATACTTCTCAGTGAGTGTCTTCTCCATCTGGCTGTGCCGCGTTCACTGCGATTGGAACGCGCCATAGACAGAGAGGAGACGCACACTGAGAAGTGCTGGCGTCTCCTCCCTGTACGAATGCTCTCTATTAGGGTACAGGGCGCAAAAACAGAATGGGGTCAGTTGGGGGGGGGGGATTGTAGCCGCATCAGCGGCGCGTACCCCGCTTCTAAAGGAACTTAGTTTAACAAAAATATTTTTTTAAAAATGCACCTGCATACAATGTGGATTCCTTAACCGCAGCGTAGTACAGCACCAGGAAAGTGTATGAGATTACACAAATCTTATGTACACTTTGCAGGTTTTTTCCATTTGAAAATAGCAGATTTTGGTGCGGATACGGTACTAAAATGCACAAGTCCACAGGGAAATTTGTGTGGATCTTATGTTCACTCGCACTCATGTGCAGGTAACCTAAGGTTGGTGCATTTCCTGTACCGAACACTGCTCCTCTGACAGAACTCACAGTGGGTACAGTAGACACATAGGCAGTATCACTCACAGTATCCTAAATCATTACGAGGCTGTGAGTTTAGCCAGTCCTGTAAGGGTAAATGCACACGTTCAGGAGTTACGTGCGGACAATCCGCACTGAAATCCGCAGGGGTTCACAGGGAAATCCTTGTGGTCAATTCGCATCAATTGAGGCGGATTTTTCTCTCCCCATTGAAGTGAATGTAGAAAGTCCAGACAGGAAAAATAAAATAAATTTACATGCTGCGGATTTCAAAACCCGCACCGTAGGTCAAAATCTCTGCGGAAAAAAATCGTATGCATGAGAATTTCAAATTCTCATAGAATGATGCACATGACCTAGGTGTGGATTGCATTTACCCTCACATGGAGAATGTTACCCGGACCCAACATGGTCCTGTGTGAAACTAGTCTTGAAATGTCAATCTACCTGTTCAATGCCAGTATATTAGGTAATTACTAATAATACAAGTGGCAGATATAGAATTTAAAGCGCCCCCTATCTGTTAATGTTAGTCTTATAACCTGCATACAATTTTCCCATATAAGTACCATCGTTAACACAACTAGAGTCAGAGTGTAACGTTCTGGTAGGAAAGCTTAGAGCTACATAATGTCTTGGAAGACCATCTGTCAGACAACGGTCCTGAAATAGTGATGGCAAAGATAGAAAAGTTTGAAGTGTATGGGGGGGGGGTTGTTTTTTTTCTCCTTCCCTTCCGCACTTTCAGACGAGAGAGTTCACTACGTGAAACCTGCTCCATGTGAGAGCGTGAATTCCTGTAGTGAATTCTGGTCCTTTGACTGGACCACACAGCATTATAATGATTTATAATGCTGTGTGTCTCTGCCCGACCTCAACACTAATGATTTGTACTCGCTCAGTACGAATCATTACAGTTGAGGCTGGGTAGAGACACACCGCATTATAAATTATACTGCCATCCGGTCAAAAGGAGCAGAGTTCACGACGGGAATTCATTGCGTGAAACCTGCTCCATGTGGGAGCGTGAATACACTCGGCTGAACCTGGCCATCTAGTGGGACCAAGCAGATAGAATATCTAAAAAGTGCACAGCTGATCCCTAGCGACTACTGAGTGTTCAGCTTCACCAACCACCAGCGCAAAAGTTCAATAAAATATTAATTTTTTTTTTTTTTTTCCTTCAACTTGGATGTTTTGTTGGCATTTGCTTTTATTCTGATATTAAAACTGTTTCCAGATTTCATTTTGTTGCTTATGTTATAACATTATGATTGGGGGATGGAGGGAGGATCTCGAGAACAAAGGTGCCCACTTCTCTTTAACGGTTTCACTTGTGCTCTGAGCTGGCGAACCCATACTACAGACATATGTAATGCCAGCTTTCTGCCATAAATGATGACTGAAATCTTTGCCAGCCTATGAGCTAGCATGGACTTCAGTTTAGTTACACGGGCGGAGGAAGTGCCTAATTTATAACAAGGCATGTGCCTCATAAGTTAGGCCTCTTTTACATGAGCGTGACGTATTAGGTCCAGATGCCTTCAGGGTGCGTTCAGGAAAACTCGCACCACTTTGCAAGCAAGGTCAGTCAGTTTTGTCTGCGATTGCGTTCAGTTGTTTCCACGCGGGTGCAATGTGTTTTTCACGCGCGTGATAAAAATAAAAAAAAAAACATCTCTTAGCAACCTTCAGTGAAAAACGCATTTCATCCGCACTTGCTTCAGGACACAATGCGTTGTTCACTGAAGCCCCATTCACTTCTATGAGACCAGGGCTGCGTGAGAAGCACAGAATATAGAACATGCTGCGTTTTTCACGCAACACATGAACTAATGCGTGAAAAAAAAAAAAAACTCGTGCACAGACCCATTGAAATGAATGGGTCAGGATTCAGTGCGGGTGCTATGTGTTCATGTCACGCATTGCATCTGCGCAGAAAACTCGCTTGTGTGAAAGAGGCATTAAAGTGGTTGTCTCACTTCAGTAGCTGGCATTTATCATGTAGAGAAAGTTAATACAAAACACTTACTAATGTATTCTGATTGTCCATATTGCTTCCTTTGCTGGCTGGATTCATTTTTCCATCACATTATACACTGCTCGTTTCCATGGTTACAGACCATCCTGCAATCCATCAGTGGTGGTTGTGCTTGCACATTATAGTTAAAAGCACTAGCCTATGTGCCCTCCCACATTCCCGGCTACCAGAAGGGCAGGTGCTTTTTCCTATAGTGTGCAAGCATGACCACCACTGATGGATTGCAGGGTGGTCATAACCATGGAAACGAGCAATGTATAATGTGATAGAAAAATGAATCCAGGCAGGAAAGAAGACAATATGGTAATGATAATCACAATACATTAGTAAGTGCCTTGTATTGACTTTCTCTACATGATAAATGCCATTTGCTGAAGTGGGACAACCCCTTTAAGTGCACATTCCAGGGGAGCATGGAATATCAAAGACCAGCGTGAAACACCAGTCTTTGGTAAATACGCATAACGTTTCTTTCTCGATCACACGTGAAGGTCTTTTTTTTTTTCCTGGAGAGCTATGATTGAGCCGGTCTAATTTACTACCCCTCATCAAATCAGGAGTTGGTAATCGAGGAGCCAATACATTGATCCTGCATGGGGTGTCTGCCCCTAGATAAGCTTCTGTAATATCACATTGGTTTTCAGAAGGGAAGCTGTTGTGAAATTGCAGGTGGAGGATTCCAGAAGTGCTGCTCTGTTATTGTGTGAGGTCATAACTGCTTCTACGGATAAGCTGCAGTGATATCACAACTGTGCTTCTACCGGATAACTGCTGTGACATCGCAACTGTGCTTCTACCGGATAACTGCTGTGATATCACAACTGTGCATCTATCGGATAACTGCTGTGACATCACAACTGTGCATCTACCGGATAACTGCTGTGACATCACAACTGTGCATCTATCGGATAACTGCTGTGACATCACAACTGTGCGTCTACCGGATAACTGCTGTGACATCACAACTGTGCTTCTACCGGATAACTGCTGTGATATCACAACTGTGCATCTATCGGATAACTGCTGTGACATCACAACTGTGCATCTATCGGATAACTGCTGTGATATCACAACTGTGCTTCTACCGGATAACTGCTGTGATATCACAACTGTGCATCTATCGGATAACTGCTGTGATATCACAACTGTGCATCTATCGGATAACTGCTGTGACATCACAACTGTGCTTCTACCGGATAACTGCTGTGACATCACAACTGTGCATCTATCGGATAACTGCTGTGACATCACAACTGTGCATCTATCGGATAACTGCTGTGACATCACAACTGTGCGTCTACCGGATAACTGCTGTGACATCACAACTGTGCTTCTACCGGATAACTTCTGTGACATCACAACTGTGCGTCTACCGGATAACTTCTGTGACATCACAACTGTGCTTCTACCAGATAACTGCTGTGACATCACAACTGTGCTTCTACCTGATAAGCTGCTGTGACATCACAATTGTGCTCCTATCAGAAAGCAGCTGTGACATCACAACTGTGCTATTGGATAACTGCTGTGACATCACAATCATGCTATCAGATCGCATAGTTGTGATGTCACAGCAGTTATCTGATAGCATGATTGTGATGTCACAGCAGTTATCCGGTAGACGCACAGTTGTGATGTCACAGCAGTTATCTGATAGCATGATTGTGATGTCACAGCAGTTATCCGGTAGACGCACAGTTGTGATGTCACAGCAGTTATCTGATAACTGCTGTGACATCACAACTGTGCTTCTACCAGATAGCTGCTGTGACATCATAACTGCATCAGATAACTGCTGTGACATCATAACTGTGCATCAGATAACTGCCGTGACATCACAACTGTGCTTCTGTCAGATAACTGCCGTGACATCACAACTGTGCTTCTGTCAGATTGCTGCTGTGACATCACAACGGTGCTTCTGTCAGATTGCTGCTGTGACATCACAACGGTGCTTCTACCAGATAACTGCTGTGACATCACAACTGTGCTTCTACTGGATAACTGCTGTGACATCACAACTGTGCTATCAGATAACTGCTGTGACGCTGGATGATAAATCTGACGCAGCTTTATACGGTCTTGTCTAACTTTATATCATCTAGTAATTGGCTTACTTTGCAAAAGAATTGGTGCAAAATGGCGCATCTTAAGCCATGTCCACTTTCCTGAAAGGTCATGCCCCCTTGTCGAGCTAGGCACAAACTACATAAGCTAAAAATTGTTTTGTAGCTAGCTAAATAATTGGAACACCACTACTATAGCGAGCAGATTACACAAACTAGAAGAGCTCATGCACATGAATGTTTTAATTTTTTTTTTAACCAATGACCATTCTGTTTTTTTTGTGGACCCGTCTGCGGAACCATTAACTTTAATGGTGCCGTAAAAAACCGGAAATGACTCCGTGTACATGCTGTTTCCGTATGTCCGTTCTGCAAAACAATAGAACATATCCGATTATTGTCCGCATTACAGACAAGGATAGGACTGTTCTATTAGGGGCCAGCTATTCTGTTCCACAGAATACGGAATGCACTCGATCCGTGTTTTGCAGATCTGCAATTTACGGACCGCAAAACATTCAACGGTCATGTGTATGAGCCCTAAATGGGAGTTTAGGTATTCCCTGCTTGTGCATCTATGGCTTTGTGTCTACCCCCCTCTAGTGGTCAGATCATAAATGACAACTTTTATTATAATAAAATGTTTGTCTCTGACAAAAATATAAATATTTGTTTTGTACATAGTGCTATGGGTCTGTATACGAGTGATTTTGAGAATTTGGTAATTGCAGTATGTTAGAAATCACAATGCAGTGCCAGACCAGTTTTTACGTGTTTATTATTTTATTTGTTTTGCGGATTCCGGTGCAGATTTTCTGTTTATTTCAACAACCCCATTGAATTCTATAGGGGAAAACTGTGATTTTTCTTCACAAACATCCACATAGAAAAACTATGTGTAATATGCGGTGTACAGGTACCCTTAGGCCCCTTTCACACAAAAATATGGATTGTGTCCGGGTGTGTTCAGTGAAACTCACTCCATGTCGCAAGCAAGTTGTCAGTTTTGTCTGCATTTGCTTTCAGTTTTTTCCACGCGGGTGCAATCAGATTTGATGCGTTTTTCATGCACATGAAAAAAAAAACTGAAGGTTTACAAACAACATTTCCTAGCAACCAATAGTTAACCCTATGGCTACGTGCCTGCTCACACGTGCAGAGACCTGTGGCTAACTACCATGACTGGCATAAATGCCGATCTTGGTAATTAAAGCCTTTTGATTCCGTGATCGAGTGAAATGTCGGTAATTGGTTTGAATGGGCTGAGCCTCGCTGAGAACACTCAAACTTCAATTCTTTTTTTGGCCACCAGGTGGCAGGCCAACATAAGAAATTATCAATTCTCAGTAATAAGTCCAGTTTAAAAATCCATGATTATTAAAAAATAAAAAATGCATTTTATATGCTCATATATGAGCTTCAAAATCATTACAAAAAATGTAAAAACGGTTATAAATATATACAACATATAAAAGTTAAAATCACCCCCTTTTCGTATAATAATAAAAATAAAAACCCAAATAACCAAAAATATAAACATCATGGGTATCACCGCGACTGAAAACGCTCATACTATTAAAATATAAAAATATTTTTCCAATACCACGAATGGTGTAACGGAAAAAAGGGTCAAAATGTCTATTTGCCATTTTTTCATTGCTTCTCCTACACAACAAAAAAAAGCAATAAAATGTGATATAACTATAGCTATTTAAAAAAAGTACATTTATTTTTAAATTATTTAGACATAAAAAACCTATACATATGGGGTATTATATGGGCCATAAAACTTTGGAGGAATTGTGATTAATATAGATCATGCTGGGATTCTCACACAACGCAGACTGATGTGTGAAAAACAACGTTCATGTACACAGACCCATTGAAATGAATGGGTCAGGATTCAGTGCGGGTGCTATGCGTTCACGTCACGCAACGCACCCTTGTGGTAAACTCGCTCGTGTGAAAGGGGCCTTAGAGAGATAGAATTAGATCATCTGCAAACAAGTTTTATCATCAGTTGGTTTTGTGGCTTTAGTGACTTTCCCAAAACTTCCTATAAAACTGGCCCTGCTGTGTGTGTATATATACAGTGCCTTGCGAAAGTATTCGGCCCCCTGGAACTTTTCAACCTTTTTCCACATTTCAGGCTGCAAACAAAAAGATATAACATTTTAAATTTTTGGTGAAGAATCAACAACAAGTGGGTCACAATTGTGAAGTGGAACGAAATTTATTGGATCATTTAAACTTTTTTTGTAATAATAAAACTGAAAAGTGGGGCGTGCAAAATTATTCGGCCCATTTACTTTCAGTTCAGAAGTTGATTGAGGATCTCTGAATGATCCAATGTTGTCCTAAATGACTGATGAAGATAAATAGAATCCACCTGTGTGTAATCAAGTCTCCGTATAAATGCACCTGCTCTGTGATAGTCTCAGGGTTCTGCATCATGAAGACCAAGGAACACACCAGGCAGGTTCGTGATACTGTTGTGAAGAAGTTTAAAGCCGGATTTGGATACCAAAAGATTTCCCAAGCTTTAAACATCCCAAGGAGCACTGTGCAAGCGTCATATTGAAATGGAAGGAGTATCAGACCACTGCAAATCTACCAAGACCCGGCCGTCCCTCTAAACTTTCATCTCAAACAAGGAGAAGACTGATCAGAGATGCAGCCAAGAGGCCCATGATCACTCTGGATGAACTGCAGAGATCTACAGCTGAGGTGGGAGAGTCTGTCCATAGGACAACAATCAGTCCAACACTTCACAAATCTGCCCTTTATGGAAGAGTGGCAAGAAGAAAGCCATTTCTCAAAGATATCCATAAAAAGTCTGGTTTACAGTTTGCCACAAGCCACCTGGGAGACACCAAACATGTGGAAGAAGGGGCTCTGGTCAGATGAAACCAAAATCCAACTTTTTGGAAACAATGCAAAACTATATGTTTGGCATAAAAGCAACACAGCTCATCACCCTGAACACACCATCCCCACTGTCAGACATGGTGGTGGCAGCATCATGGTTTGGGCCTGCTTTTCATCAGCAGGGACAGGGAAGATGGTTAAAATTGATGGGAAGATGGATGGAGCCAAATACAGGACCATTCTGGATGAAAACCTGTTGGAGTCTGCAAAAGACCTGAGACTAGGACGGAGATTTATCTTCCAACAAGACAATGATCCCAAACATAAAGCAAAATCTACAATGGAATGGTTCAAAAATAAACGTATCCAGGTCTTAGAATGGCCAAGTCAAAGTCCAGACCTGAATCCAATTGAGAATATGTGGAAAGAGCTGAAAACTGCTGTTCACAAACGTCTCCATCCAACCTCAAAGAGCTTGAGCTGTTTTGCAAGGAAGAATGGGCAAGAATTTCAGTCTCTAGATGTGCAAAACTGATAGAGACATACCCCAAGAGACCGCAGCTGTAATCGCAGCAAAAGGTGGCGCACCAAAGTATTAATGCAAGGGGGCCGAATAATTTTGCACGCCCAACTTTTCAGTTTTATTATTACAAAAAAAGTTTAAATGATCCAATAAATTTCATTCCACTTCACAATTGTGACCCACTTGTTGTTGATTCTTCACCAAAATTTTAAAATGTTATATCTTTTTGTTTGAAGCCTGAAATGTGGCAAAAGGTTGAAAATTTCCAGGAGGCCGAATACTTTCGCAAGGCACTGTACATATATATATATATATATATATGTGGATAGCACAGTGACCTGTTTATTTCTATGGGGCCGTGTGGCTGTTTTGCAGCGTGTCATATTATTGTCTGTATTGTGGACAAGAATAGTCCTTTCTTAAATGCAGAATGCACACAGAAGGTATCCCGTATTTTCTGGATCTGTTATTTGCGGACCAAAATGGCCAACGCGGCTGTGTGCATGAAGCCTAAGGGTCCACCATTTACAAGGGCAGATTTCCTGCCTTTAAGGCCTTATTCACACGTCAGTGTTTTGGTCAATGATTTCCATCAGTAATTGTGAGCCAAAACCAGGTGCGGCTCTAACACAGAACAGGAGCAGATCTTTCCCTTACATCTTATGTCTGTGGAGGCTCCAAACCTGGTTTTGGCTCACAATCACTGAAGGAAATCACTGACCAAAACACTGTCATGTGAATAAGGCCTAAAGGGAATTCCAGAATTCTTTAACTCATGACCTATCCCCTGTACACCCTAGACCCTCACCGACCTGATGCTTGACATGGCCGCAGCCTTCTTGCAGCTCACCAAGCACAGTGCTGTCCATTGTATAGCGGCTGTGCTTGGTATTGCGCTCAGCCCCATTCACTTATATTGGACTGAGCTGCTCTTAGGCCACGTGACCAATGAACGTATCATCTCTTGGCCTAGCAAAAGCAGCAAGAAGGCCGCAGAGCTCACAGGAGCGCCACTGTCTTGACTGAAGACCTATTCATCAGTATAAAAATCAAAGAAAACCCTTTTAACCCTTTCATTTCCGGAGGGTTTTTCATTTTTGCGGTTTCATTTTTAACTCCATGCCTATCCAGGGCCATAACTTTTTTATTTTGTCTGTTTACATAACCGCATGATGGCTTGTGTTTTGCGGACAGGTTGCACTTTCTAATTCCACCACTTAATATTCCATACAATGTGGGGAGCTAGACAAAAAAAAAAAAAAAAAAAACAAATGGGATGAAATTGGAAGGAAAAAAACGCTATTCCACAACAGTTTTATGGACTTTGTTTTTACGGCGTTCTCTATACGGTAAAACTGACCTGTTACTTTTATTTTCCAGGTCAGTGCGATTACAGCGACACCGCATATGTATAGCTTTTCTTGCATTGTAATGCTGAAAAATAAAATAAATTTTTTTTTTTTTCACCATATTCTGACTCCTTTAACTATTTTGTAGTTAAGGTACAGTGTGAGGGCTTTTTTTTCCGGACGATTTATGATTTTGGAGTATGTAATACTTTTTGATCACTTTTTGTTTAATTTTTTGTGGGAGCTGAAGCAACCAAAAGGACGTTGCTTGTATACGATCTAATCGCCGGCCATGATTGAGAACGAATGTTAGGAAGAACATTTGTTCCCCCTGATAAGGGGCGCAGGGACTGTTGGGCGGGAGAGAAGCTGCTGACACACAGTGCTTTCCAGCGCAGGCACACTACTGCTTTTGTGTGGCTGCTGCATGTGAGGTGGGGGCACATCAGCTCCTCTTATGCCTCCTCTCCCCCCCTTCCCTCAGCGCTGGTGCACCTAGCTTTTCTGCCGGCCAAGTCAAAAATTGACCCCCCCCATGCCATATTCTCACCCTAACCTTTTCCCTCCCAACATTACGTATATCACTACAGAACATACAGGGTAAAGGTCCTTTTACACGGGCCGATTATCGGCCGAAAATTCGTTCCTAGGAACGCTAGTGCCGATAATCGGCCCGTGTAAAAGTGGCCCTAATCAGCCGACGAACGAGCAAAACGCTCGTTCGTCGGCTGATTGGATCTTTTGTAGAAACCAAAAGATCCAATCTGTCGGGCGCACATCGCCCTGTGTAAACAGGCGATGTGCGCCTGACAGTATGGAGCTTCCCGGCCGCACGAGCGATACAGTGATCACTCGTGCGGCCGGGCGCTCGATTCGTCGGGCCGTGTAAAGGCTCCCTGCCCGAGCGCCGATATCGCTGATCGGCGCTCGGGCAGGGAGAAGAATCGGCCCGTGTAAAAGGGCCTTTAGGCTATATTCACACCACAGTTGTTTTTGCAGCCTCCGATCTGCATATTTTGCGGCTCAGATGCGGACCCATTCACTTAAATGAGCACTGTGTGCTGTCCGCATCTGTATGTCCATTCCTATTTTTGACCGTTTTGCGGACAAGGATAGGCATTATTACAGTGGATCTGCAAAAAAAACGGATGCCATGCAGAACATCATCCTTTTTTTGTGGATCCGCAGTTTGCAGACTGCAAAACACAACGTTCGTGTGAATGTAGCCTAATACAGCGCCTCATACCTCTTACATCCAGTATAATACAGAGCCCCATACCTCTTACATCCAGTATAATACAGCGCCCCATACCTCGTACATCCAGTATAATACAGCGCCCCATACCTCTTACATCCAGTATAATACAGCGCCTCATACCTCTTACATCCAGTATAATACAGCGCCCCATACCTCTTACATCCAGTATAATACAGCGCCCCATACCTCTTACATCCAGTATAATACAGCGCCCCATACCTCTTACATCCAGTATAATACAGCGCCCCATACCTCGTACATCCAGTATAATACATTGCCCCATACCTCTTACATCCAGTATAATACAGTGCCCCATACCTCGTACATCCAGTATAATACAGTGCCCCATACCTCTTACATCCAGTATAATACAGCGCCCCATACCTCTTACATCCAGTATAATACATTGCCCCATACCTCTTACATCCAGTATAATACAGTGCCCCATACTCGTACATCCAGTATAATACAGCGCCCCATACCTCTTACATCCAATATAATACAGCGCCCCATACCTCTTACATCCAATATAATACAGCGCCCCATACCTCTTACATCCAATATAATACAGCGCCCCATACCTCTTACATCCAATATAATACAGCGCCCCATACCTCTTACATCCAGTATAATACAGCGCCTCATACCTCGTACATCCAGTATAATACAGCGCCTCATACCTCTTACATCCAGTATAATACAGCGCCCCATACCTCTTACATCCAGTATAATACAGCGCCCCATACCTCTTACATCCAGTATAATACAGCGCCCCATACCTCGTACATCCAATATAATACAGCGCCCCATACCTCTTACATCCAGTATAATACAGTGCCTCATACCTCTTACATCCAGTATAATACAGTGCCCCTACCTCTTACATCCAGTATAATACAGCGCCCCATACCTCTTACATCCAGTATAATACAGCGCCCCATACCTCTTACATCCAGTATAATACAGCGCCTCATACCTCTTACATCCAGTATAATACAGCGCCCCATACCTCTTACATCCAGTATAATACAGCGCCCCATACCTCTTAAATCCAGTATAATACAGCGCCCATACCTCTTACATCCAGTATAATACAGCGCCCCATACCTCTTACATCCAGTATAATACAGGGCCCCATACCTCTTACATCCAGTATAATACAGCACCCCATACCTCTTACATCCAGTATAATACAGCGCCCCATACCTCTTACATCCAGTATAATACAGCGCCCCATACCTCTTACATCCATTATAATACAGCGCCCCATACCTCTTACATCCAGTATAATACAGCGCCCATACCTCTTACATCCAGTATAATACAGCGCCCCATACCTCTTACATCCAGTATAATACAGCGCCCCATACCTCTTAGATCCAGTATAATACAGCGCCCCATACCTCTTACATCCAGTATAATACAGCAGCCCATACCTCTTACATCCAGTATAATACAGCGCCCCATACCTCTTACATCCAGTATAATACAGCGCCTCATACCTCTTAGATCCAGTATAATACAGCGCCCCATACCTCGTACATCCAGTATAATACAGCGCCCCATACCTCTTGCATCCAGTATAATACAGCGCCCCATACCTCGTACATCCAGTATAATCCAGCGCCCCATATCTCTTACATCCAGTATAATACAGCGCCCCATACCTCTTACATCCAGTATAATAGAGTGCCTCATACCTCTTACATCCAGTATAATACAGCGCCTCATACCTCTTACATCCAGTATAATACAGCGCCTCATACCTCTTACATCCAGTGTAATACAGCGCCCCATACCTGTTACATCCAGTGACGTCTCCTCTGATGTAGATCTTCTCTTTCCTCATCTTCTCCTTTTTTCAGCCATTTCTCATCTCTGCAGTTTGACAGAAAAAAATCTTAGTTTACTACTTTTCCATCATCCTCCCGTCTTCTGGACAAATCATCCTACCACCCCCAGTACTGTGCCACTAGTACCACACAGATAGTGCCCTGCAATAATTATTGGCACACAGTGTCCTAAAATAACTGCGCCCAGCAAATAGTGTCCCTGACAGTAATAGTGTAAACATAACGCCCCCCAGAAATAACTGCGCTGATACTGTGCCAGGGTGCCCCCCACAGTAATAGTGCCCCCAAAGTCCCAACTAATAATTCTCTGCCAGAGTGCACTTGTTAGTAATAGTGCCCCCAACAGTACTAATGTCCCCACTGTGCCCCAGAAGTAATAATGCTTCCAATGTGCCAGTAAGAAGTGTCCCCATAGTGCCCCCCAATAATGTGCCAGTACGAAGTGCCCCAATAATGTGCCAGAAGTGCCCCCAAAATTTCACCCCAATAATGTGTCAGTAAGAAGTGCTCCCCACCCATAGATGCCCCTCAAATTATGTGCCAGTAAGAAACACCCCAATAATGCACCAAAAGTTCCCCCCATTGATTCCCCCCCAAAATCATGTGCCAGTAAAAAGTGTCCCACCCCTATAGATGCCCCCCAAATTATGTGCCAGTAAGAAATTCCCCCAGTGCCATTAAAAATGCCCCCAGTGCTCCCATGTGCCAGTAAAAATGCCCCCAGTTCCCCCATGTGCCAGTAAGAAATGCCCCCAGTGCCATTAAAAATGCCCCCAGTGCTCCCATGTGCCAGTAACAAATGCCCCCAGTGCCCCCATGTGCCAGTAAGAAATGCCCCCAGTGCCAGTAAAAATGCCCCCAGAGGAACGGAAGCGCTCATCTCCCTCTGCCCCGCCGCCGCCCCCAACTGTGCGCCTAATTGGCAGTGCGGCTTAGGGGCCCAGTCGCAAATGCAACCGCTGCGACCCCTATAACTACTCCACTGCCTCTAGCATTAATAATGTCCCCCATAGTGGCCTCCAGCATTAATAATGTCCCCCACAGTGGCCTCCAGCATTAATAATGTCCCCCATAGTGGCCCTTGCAGTAATAATGTCCCCACATAGTGGCCCCCAGCAATAATAATGTCCCCCATAGTGACCCCCAGCAGTAATAATGTCCCCCATAGTGGCCCCCAGCAATAATAATGTCCCCCATAGTGACCCCCAGCAGTAATAATGTCCCCCATAGTGGCCTCCAGCAGTAATAATGTCCCCCATAGTGGCCTCTAGCATTAATAATGTCCCCCAGAGTGACCCCCAGCAGTAATAATGTCCCCCATAGTGGCCTCCAGCAGTAATAATGTCCCCCATAGTGACCCCCAGCAGTAATAATGTCCCCCATAGTGGCCCCTGCAGTAATAATGTCCCCCATAGTGGCCTCTAGCATTAATAATGTCCCCCAGAGTGACCCCCAGCAGTAATAATGTCCCCCATAGTGGCCTCCAGCAGTAATAATGTCCCCCATAGTGACCCCCAGCAGTAATAATGTCCCCCATAGTGGCCTCCAGCAGTAATAATGTCCCCATAGTGGCCTCTAGAATTAATAATGTCCCCCATAGTGGCCCCCTGCAGTAATAATGTCCCCCATAGTGGCCTCTAGAATTAATAATGTCCCCCATAGTGGCCCCCAACATTAATAATGTCCCTCATAGTGGCCCCCAGCAGTAATAATGTCCCCCATAGTGGCCCCCAGCATTAATAATGTCCCCCATAGTGGCCCCCAGCATTAATAATGTCCCCTATAGTGGCCTCCAGCCGTAATAATGTCTCCTATAGTGGCCAAGGATATGCGCATGGCTCCATAAAAATGAAAGAGTGAAAAATAAATTATGCACCTCATCCACTTGCATGCACAGAGGCAGTCGCTCCTCTATTGACGCTGAAGGACCTGCGCTCTCAGTGTGATTGTGATCCCAGAATGATTGCTGGGAATGCAGGTCCTTCAGCATCAAGAGAGGAGTGACTGCCTCTGTGCATGCAAGTTGCCCCCTTATTTTACTCCAGATTTTGTCGTAAAAACAGCCTGAGGGCTTATGCACACGACCGTATGTATTTTGCAGTCTGCAAAACAAGGATTCGCAAAAAAATGGTGATGACGTCCATGTTGCATCGTTTTTTTGTTTTTTTTTTGCGGATCCATTGTAACAATGCCTGTCCTTGTCCGCAAAATGGACAAGAATAGGACATGTTACGGACATATGGAAACAGAATGCACATGAAGTGAATGGTTTCGCATATGGGCTGCAAGGCCGCATGGTTATGTGCATAAAAGCCCTCCACATTTTCAGGAGTATACTATTGTTACCAGTTTAGTGAATTTGAATCTGTCTTACAAGAAAACGACCACTAGAGGTCAGACTTAAATTAAAAAAATACAAACCAGATTTAGGCCTCTTTCACACTAGCAGCAGTCCGGATCCGGCAGGTGAAGGGTGCCGTCGGATCCGGACTGCCGCAGGGACATGTGTGGGGCCGGAACCGCGTTCCGGCCCCACACATGTGACACAGTGCCATATACAGACATACACACACATACACAAACACATACATACTTACATACTTGAGGCAGGCAGGCCGCACGTCTTCACGCCCAGGAGGCGCGCAGCTATGACAATTCCCCACAGCCCCCTCTGGCGGGCGCTGTAGAGAATCGTCATAGCTGCGCACCTCCTGGGCATGAAGACGTGCGGCCTGCCTGCCTGGAGTATGTAAGTATGTATGTGTGTATGTGTGTGTATGTATGTCTGTCTGTATGTATGTGGTGATGGATCCGTCCTGAACTCCATTGAAAGTCAATGGAGGGCGGATCCGTTTACGATGTTGGTCACACCAAACGGATCCGTCCCCATTGACTTGCATTGGGGGTCATTCCGGATCCGTCTTGGTGCGGATGCCTGGACCAGACAGAAAACCGCAGCATGCTGCGGTTTGTTCTCCGGTCTGAAGACGGAACGGAATGCTTTCAGGAGTATTCTGTTGTCTTCAGTTCAGTTTTGTCCCCATTGACAATGAATGGGGACAAAACGAAGCGTTTTTTTTTCCGGTATTGAGCCCCTATGACGGAACTCAATACCGGAATTTAAAAACGCTAGTGTGAAAGTAGCCTTAGGCTCCATTTACACGTCCTGTTTTTCTTTCCTGATTCGATCCTGATTTTTTCAGAACCCATTGAAATGAATGGATCCAGATCAGGATCAGGATCGAATCAGGAAAGAAAAACAGGACGTGTGAATGGAGCCTTATAAAGAGAAGATAGACTTTGCTAATATGCTTGTTTGTTTTGTTTTTTTTCACTCCCAAAAAAAAAAAAAAGGTGAGCTTATAAGGGCTCTTCAGACGGCCGTATGTTGTCCGCAAAAATGCGGATTCGTTTTTTTGCGGATTACATACTGACCCATTCACTTCTATGGGCCCTTTTTTTCCATTCCATGGCTCCGCAAAACAAATGAAACATGTCCTATTCTTGTCAGTGAAAATCAGGACATAGCCCTATTGAAGTTTATGGGTCCGCAAAAAAACGGAATGCTATCTGTTTTTTTGCGGACATGTTGAACTGGCCGCAAAAAAACGGATCCATATTTTTGCGGACATCATACGGCCGTCTGAATGAGCCCTAAATGTTCCCTACAGTCAGTGATTTCCATCAGTGATTGTGAGCCAAACCCAGGTGTGCGTCTAAACACAGAACAGGTGCAGCTCTTTCTCTGTGTAGTTTTCACTCCTAGTTTTGGTTCACAATCACTGACATGTAAATAAGGTCTAATAAGGGATATGAAAATGGATTTAGTAAAGTGGACAACCCCTTTAAGTACCATATACAGATACATAAAGGGGTCTTCTGAGCTCTTTCACACGAGCGAGTTTTCCTTGCTGGTGTTTTTCACTGAAGCCACATTCACTTCTATGGGGCCAGGGCTGCGTGAAAAATGCAGAATATAGAACATGCTGCGTTTGTCAGTCAATGATGCGTGAAGAAAAACGCTCATCTACACAGACCCATTGAGATGAATGGGTCAGGATTCAGTGCGGGTGCTATGCGGTCACGTCACGCATCGCACCCGTGCGGAAAACTCGCTCATGTGAAAGAGGCCTTAAAGGGGTTGTCCCACGAAAAGTATTCTACAATTTTCAAAGCAGCACTTGGATCTGAGTACTTCTGTAACTGCATGTAATTAAAAATTTAGTATATGTTTCTGTATAGCGCCACCTGCTGTTTGTTCTTACTCTTATTTCTTTGTCCTGCTCACTGAGAAGGCCGCACATGCTCAGTTTCATTCTTCAACTGCCACCTGAGCTGTGATAGGCAGAGCTGAGACACGCCCCCTTAGCTGCAGCAGAAAAGACACTCCCCTTGATATAAATCTAGCAGAGGAATGAATGTGGAGATCTCTGGATCCAAGTGCGGTACAGGGCTGGTTCTGGTTTTGTTAGAAAGAGATTGCCAAGCTCTATATGATGTCTGATTTTCATTTTTTACATTAATCGTGGGATAATCCCTTTAAGGGCCTATCGTAGGTAAAAGCCGCAGCCTCCTCGCAGCTTATGAAGCACAGCACCACCCATTTGGTCAGTGGCTGTACTTGGTATTGCAGCCCTTGCCAATTCACTTGAATGCTGAGGATAGGTCACCAGTTTTAAACACTCAGACAACATGTGCCACCTGTTCCGTGCATTGGGGACCGGATCACAGACCCATTCAACTTGAACAAGTTCTATTTTTTTGCAGTGCGGACGCTCAGACTGAAACGCCACAGAAGCGCTCCCATGGAGTTCCATGCCTCTGTTCCCCACAGTCAAGTGAATGGGTCCGCACCCGGGATGCGGTCCACAAATGGCCGGTGCCCATATATTGCAGACCCGCTGTTTGTGGGCCACACACGTTCATGTGCAAGTCCTTAGGGCTCATTCACACAGCTGCAAAAATGCGGATTCCATTCTATGGCTCCGCAAAACAAATAAAACATGTCCTATACTTGTCAGTGAAAACCAGAACATGGCCCCATTGAAGTCTATGGGTCCGCAAAAATGTGGCATGCAATCCGTTTTTTCGAGGATATGCTGAACTGTCCACAAAAAAAACGGATCCACATTTTTGCGGACGGCATACAGCTGTCTGAATGAGCCCTTATACAGATATATTGTATTTAGTAGAGGATTGTCTACACTGGAAACAAATGTTGCAAACCCTCAGCTGTGAGTTTTAGGTCAATACATTTGTATTGCAAACAGAAAACCAGGAATGACTTCAGGCAGGACCATAGCTGGAGGGGCAACTGGGGCTGGTCACCTGGTGGGGGGAGGGAGTGCCAGCATATTTACATAAAGGGCGAGGGCAGTGAACTGAACCTTTGCCCCAGGTGAAGGAAAGCCTGACCTCCGGACTGTGTGACCTGTGCAGTCACACAGGGTGCATGACATGTGTAAAGGGATTTTATTAGTGGTTTAAGCCTCCTTCACATGTCAGTGTTCAGTCAGTGATTTCCATCAGTGATTGTGCGCCAAAACCAGGATTGGAGCCTCCACAGACATAGGATATAAGAGAAAGATCTGCACCTGTTCTATGTTTAGAGCTACACCTGGTTTTGGCTCAAAATCACTGATGGAAATCACTGACCAAACACTGACGTGTGAATGAGGCAATATGATGCTATTATTCGTTCCTTTCATTACTGCTACTTATGCTGCCATTATCATTTTCTTACACTAGGTAGTGGGGCCCCAAACTTATTATGCTATGGGGCCCCTATGAATTAGGGCTCATTTAGGCGGCCGTATGCTGTACGCAAAAATGCGGATTAGATGCAGACCTATTCACTTCTATGGGGCCCTTTTCTTCTGTCCTACGGTTCCGCAAAACAAATAAAACATGTCCTATACTTTTCAGTGAAAATCTGGATGTGGCGTCATTGGGTCAGCAAAAATGTAGAATGCAATCTGTTTTTTTTTTTTGCGGACATGCTTAATTGTCCGCAAAAAAACGGATCTGCATGTTTGCGAACAGTATACAGCCGTCTGAATCACCCACCATAGTTACTCCCCTGCGTTGATCAGTCACATGGCCTAGGCACAGCTAAGTGAATTGGACTGAGCTGCGATACTAGACGCAACCAATATTCAATGGACGGCGCTGTTTTTGCTAAGTTGATCAGTGGGGGTTCTGGGTGTCGGACCCCCACCGATCAGATACTGATGACCTATCCTGAGGACAGGTTGTCCGTATAGAAAACTGCTGCAAAAACAATTCTGACTCCATGTTGTGCCATTTTTCTGTTGTTTCTACTAGAATTTATGAATTAATTGGAGTTTGCAGTAGAGGTCCAGATGGGTGTTACCGGTTGGGAGGGTGTCCCTGCGCAGTCTGATACCAAGAGCACTAATTGGAGTCAAACACACCTGCTACTGGTAACACCCAGCAGTAACTTTACTGCAGACTGCTGGCAATTTATTTGTAAACTTCTAGCAGGAATAATAGAGGAATGGCACAACATAGAGCCATAAGAATAGATGCTCCAGAAATGTTATTACATGTCGGATGCAAATAGTTAATAAAACTGACTTGTCAGAAGAGGGGGTGGGTCTTCTTTAAGTTAACATCTGACCACATCAAAAAATCTTAAAAAAGGTCTTGAGAAAAACAAAAAATGACACTTCAAGCAGCCTTTAAATCGGTCGCAGCTGCTGCGCTCACATCCTGTCCATGTCCTGTGCGGCCCGGCTGAGCAGTAAAGGTGACACTGAGGAGACAGAAGCCAGTCACCACTTATGGAGGTGACGCCTGCTAGAAAGTAACTCAATTACTCCACAAACAGGTGAAGACGTTGTGCTCAGTCCTCAGAGAGCGATCCCTCGAAGAACAAATGCTGGGCGTCCTACGCCGTCTCCAGACTGTGACACTGACATGTGAGATTTACAATGATGGATCAGGTGCCATACGGTAATTTGTCAGTCCTATAGGACGAGTTGTTCTGTGGGTCCTCAGGGCTGACTTACAGCAGGCAGGGTCACAAGGTACAATCACCCTGGGGTCTTCACTGTGTACAGTACCATCCCGTCACTCCCACCACAGGTATTCCTGAATTTATGCCATGGGGCCGGCTGAGCTCCTATTTAGGCACTGACTGTATGACAGTATTATGTGTACTGTATGGCAGAGGTGTTGCTAGGCTTTCCTGCACCAGGGGCAGGGATTCAGCATTGCACTCCTCTAACTCTGCCAATGCATAACTATACTAACCCAGTCCCAACACGGCAGTACTAATACTCCTTGCAATAAATTAAAGTGCTACCACACAGTACTAATGCCCACATTGTGACCCCTCACAGTAACTATGCCCACATTGTGCCTCTTTTACAGCAGAAATACCGACATTGTGCCCCTTACTGTGGTGTTGCCCACATTGTGCCCCTCAGTAGTTATGCCCATCTTGTGTCCCTTCATCATGGTTATGGCCATCTTTGTGCCCTTTCACAGAAGGTATGTCTTCCTTTTGCCCACTTCACAGTAGTTATGTCCTCCTTGTGCCCCCTTCACAGTAGTTGTGTCCTCCTTGTGCCCCCTCACAGTAGTTATGCTCACCTTGTGGCCCCTTCACAGTAGTTATGTTCTCCTTGTGCCCCCTTCAGAGTAGTTATGTCCTCCTTGTGCCCCTTCACAGTAGTTATGTCCTCCTTGTGCCCCCTTCACAGTAGTTATGTCCACCTTGTGCCCCCTTCACAGTAGTTATGTCCTCCTTGTGCCCCCTCACAGTAGTTATGTCCTCCTTGTGCCCCCTTCACAGTAGTTATGTCCTCCTTGTGCCCCCTTCACAGTAGTTAAGTCCTCCTTGTGCCCCCTTCACAGTAGTTATGTCCTCATTGTGCCCCCTTTACAGTAGTTATGTCCTCCTTGTGCCCCCTTCGCAGTAGTTATGTCCTCCTTGTGCCCCCTTTACAGTAGTTATGTCCTCCTTGTGCCCCCTTCACAGTAGTTATGTCCTCCTTGTGCCCCCTTCACAGTAGTTATGTCCTCCTTGTGCCCCCTCACAGTAGTTATGTCCTCCTTGTGCCCCCTCACAGTAGTTATGTCCTCCTTGTGCCCCCTTCACAGTAGTTATGTCCTCCTTGTGCCCCCTCACAGTAGTTATGTCCTCCTTGTGCCCCCTCACAGTAGCTATGTCCTCCTTGTGCCCCCTTCACAGTAGTTATGTCCTCCTTGTGCCCCCTTTACAGTAGTTATGTCCTCCTTGTGCCCCCTTCACAGTAGTTATGTCCTCCTTGTGCCCCTTTACAGTAGTTATGTCCTCCTTGTGCCCCCTTCACAGTAGTTATGTCCTCCTTGTGCCCCCTTCACAGTAGTTATGTCCTCCTTGTGCCCCCTCACAGTAGTTATGTCCTCCTTGTGCCCCCTCACAGTAGTTATGTCCTCCTTGTGCCCCCTCACAGTAGTTATGTCCTCCTTGTGCCCCCTTCACAGTAGTTATGTCCTCCTTGTGCCCCCTCACAGTAGTTATGTCCTCCTTGTGCCCCCTCACAGTAGTTATGCTCACCTTGTGGCCCCTTCACAGTAGTTATGTTCTCCTTGTGCCCCCTTCAGAGTAGTTATGTCCTCCTTGTGTCCCTTCACAGTAGTTATGTCCTCCTTGTGCCCCCTTCACAGTAGTTATGTCCTCCTTGTGCCCCCTTCACAGTAGTTATGTCCTCCTTGTGCCCCCTTCACAGTAGTTATGTCCTCCTTGTGCCCCCTCACAGTAGTTATGTCCTCCTTGTGCCCCCTCACAGTAGTTATGTCCTCCTTGTGCCCCCTCACAGTAGTTATGTCCTCCTTGTGCCCCCTTACAGTAGTTATGTCCTCCTTGTGCCCCCTCACAGTAGTTATGTCCTCTTTGTGCCCCCTCACAGTAGTTATGTCCTCCTTGTGCCCCCTTCACAGTAGTTATGTCCTCCTTGTGCCCCCTTTACAGTACTTATGTCCTCCTTGTGCCCCCTTCACAGTAGTTATGTCCTCCTTGTGCCCCTTTACAGTAGTTATGTCCTCCTTGTGCCCCCTTCACAGTAGTTATGTCCTCCTTGTGCCCCTTTCACAGGAGTTATGTCCTCCTTGTGCCCCCTCACAGTAGTTATGTCCTCCTTGTGCCCCCTCACAGTAGTTATGTCCTCCTTGTGCCCCCTCACAGTAGTTATGTCCTCCTTGTACCCCCTCACAGTAGTTATGTCCTCCTTGTGCCCCCTCACAGTAGTTATGTCCTCCTTGTGCCCCCTTCACAGTAGTTATGTCCTCCTTGTGCCCCCTCACAGTAGTTATGTCCTCCTTGTGCCCCCTCACAGTAGTTATGTCCTCCTTGTGCCCCCTTCACAGTAGTTATGTCCTCCTTGTGCCCCCTTCACAGTAGTTATGTCCTCCTTTTGCCCCCTTCACAGTAGTTATGTCCTCCTTGTGCCCCCTTCACAGTAGTTATGTCCTCCTTGTGCCCCTTTCACAGTAGTTATGTCCTCCTTGTGCCCCCTCACAGTAGTTATATTCTCCTTGTGCCTCCTCACAGTAGTTATGTCCTCCTTGTGCCCCCTCACAGTAGTTATGTCCTCCTTGTGCCCCCTCACAGTAGTTATGTCCTCCTTGTGCCCCCTCACAGTAGTTATGTCCTCCTTGTGCCCCCTTCACAGTAGTTATGTCCTCCTTGTGCCCCCTTTACAGTAGTTATGTCCTCCTTGTGCCCCCTTCACAGTAGTTATGTCCTCCTTGTGTCCCCTTACAATAGTTATGTCCTCCTTGTGCCCCCTCACAGTAGTTATGTCCTCCCTTTGGCCCCAAGAGCCTTCTCCAGCTCCATGAAAAAAAACACATTGCACTGCTGGCCAAGGCTGATTCCGGGGCTTTTACAGTTCATATTCAAACAGATTTCAGTTCATCCAAGTCATGAGCTTCCCACAGCAGCCTAATTAATATATAAATACATAAATAAAATAAATAAATAAAATAAATAAATAAATAAATGAAATAAATTATTAAAGAAGTAAATGAAATGAATAAAATGATAAAATAAATAAATCAGCGTCAGGAAAACAGACCATGTGACCATGCCCTTAAAGAGGACCTTTCACCTCTCCTGACATGCCTGTTTTAATAGCTTCATGCATTCTCCATGTAATAACAATTCTGGAACATCTATTCTTATGTCTCTATGTTGTACCATTCCTTTATTATTTGCACTAGAAGTTATGAATGAATTGCCATTTACCTTCAGTAAAGGAACAGAGGGGAGGTGACCAGTTGGGGGTGTGTCCCTGCACAGACTGACTCTAGCCAATCAGTGCTGCCATGTTCAGACTGTGCAGGGACACACCCCCAACTGGTCACCTCCCCTCTGTTCCTTTACTGAAGGTAAATGGCAATTCATTCATAACTTCTAGTGCAAATAATAAAGGAATGGCACAACATAGAGACATAAGAATAGATGTTCCAGAATTGTTATTACATGGGGAATGCATGGAGCTATTAAAACAGGCATGTCAGGAGCGGTGAAAGGTCCTCTTTAAAGGGGTTGTCTCACTTCAGCAGATGGCATTTATCATGTAGAGAAAGTTAATACAAGGCACTTAATAATGTATTGTGATTGTCCATATTGCTTCCTTTGCTGGCTGGATTCATTTTTCCATCATATTATACACTGCTCGTTTCCATAGTTCGCAGTGTAGCGTAGTGCCAGCATACAGATGAATGGGTTTGAAGCATGATTCATGAATTGAAGCATGAATTGGACAAGTTCAAATCCATCTGCCGGATCCTTCTTTCGGGCTCATGCACACAAACGTATTTTCATTCCGTATGCGTTTTTTTTTTTTACAGACCGTATGCGGAACCATTCATTTCAATGGGTCCACAAAAAAAAAAAAAAACGGAAGTTACTCTGTGTGCATTCCATTCCCGTACGTCCGTTCCGCCAAAAATAAAACATGTCCTATTATTGTCTGCATTACGGACAAGGATAGGACTGTTCTATTAGGGGCCAGCTGTTCTGTTCTGCAAAATAAGGAATACACATGAACGTCATCCGTATTTTTTGCAGATCCGTTTTTTGAGGACTGCAAAATACATACGGTCGTGTGCATAAGCTCTTATCCTGACATCACAGGAGGACATGTGAATGAGGCCTTACGTGGAAACACATGGCATCATACAGAATGGAACAGAGCTGGCCGATAATCAGATTATTATGGACATTACTTTTATTTTTCACCACTTATCTTTCATAAAACTTCTTAAAGCGACAGAAGCATGTATGTGGGTCTTAACATAGATGTTTTCTTACCCCCTATTGATTTTAATAGAAAGTGATCAGGCACAGGTGGCCATTACTGCTCAAAATGTCTCTACTTATGCTTGGCCTCTATGGCAGCCATGTTGGTTGGTTCTTTCTTCTGGGACTTGTGCAGAAGATGATGGCTCAGTGATATTTCACTTGGGAGTTAGTTTTTTAGGTCAAATGGAGCTGCCCTTTAAATTTTCTCCATAGTGAATAGATGGCTTCTCCCCCATAAAAGAGCCCCCGGCGTGGAGGTCTGTGCGTTCCTGTGTATTTGGGGCAGCTGCTGGAGCTGGACGTGCGTAGAGCACAGCACCCCTCCACGGGGCGTGACACTCAGCCAAAATCAACAAAAGCGCGGAACGCCACGCCCCATGCCAATGCTGTCACTCTCCATTAGGCAGTACACTAGACCACGCCCCCACTGGTGACGCTTCACCAATAGTCGTGGCTGTGGAGGGCGTGGCTTCCATAGCTTGTTGTGGCGTTTGGCTCAACGTGCTGCAGTGTTCGGAGCTGCTCAGAGATGGCGGCTGTGATGTACCGGCTGCTGCGCGGCGCCTCCCGGAGAGCGGCCTCGGCGGCTGCCGCCTATAGCACTGCCAGGGATGGAGCTCCAGGCCCTGCTCCCCCAGCCGTTCCCCCTGTCCAACCCGCCCCGTCCTCGGGGTCTCCTGCCCCGGCTCAGCCTCATCTGCACCCACCCAACGCCCCCACCGTTGGCCGCCGTTTTTCGTCCTCGTCCACCGCCCCCAAGGTTGACAACAAGACCTTCTTGTGGTCCCGGTACGGGGAGATGAAGAAGCTGGTGCAAGGTATATGGTGCAGCTGGTGTGGGATTACAACTCTCAGCATCCCGGCTGCACTGCTGGGAGTTATAGTTGCACTAAACCAGTTACTTTTAAAAAAATTTTTATATGTAACCTGTATTTTGAATGTTATACTGATTTTCTTAAAGGGCAGTTCCATTTCTTCTGCAGAAAACGGTTAACTTTAGGAGTCGGTGTGATGTCTTGTTTTTTATACCCTGGCTACAAGAATTTTATTAAAAAGTTTATGAAAAAAATCTGCTATATTTCTGGGTGCAGTGACTACTTGGAATGCCCCAAATTCTGTCGGGGGGGATGTTGACCTGTGACCACTATGGATGCATGGTAATGGGAGCTTTTGGCAGCTTGTAATGCATACCTCTCCTTCAACATGTAGAGTTCCCCTTTAAGTGGCACCAGAGGAAGGAAGGTGGGTTGAGCAGATGCTGAGATGTATGTTTTTGACAACCAGTTTTCAGATTCTGCTGTGGAGGACCTCCAAAGTTGTCACTCTTAGATAGTAGGTCAGTGTTGGGGTCTCCATCCTTTCAGTGGGGTCCTCTCAGGATCTAGTTTAGGGGAACAGATGATGGAGATTTGGCACCTCTAGAGGAACATCTGGTTGGACTTGTGGTTAGATGTGGTGTCCACCTCTTCAATGCCAGTGGTTTTACTGCTGGGGACTTCATCACCTGGTGACCTGTCATTGGATTTGGACATGGTTTGTCTCTGCTGCTCCTCAATACCAAGAGGGGGCTAGATGCAGCTCCTAGTTTTAGGTCGTTGTACCTCCTGTGGTGGTTAGTCCTCTAGAAGGTCCATGGGAACAGGATATAAATGATGCAGAAAATAGTGTATTGGTGGGGGTCCAACTGCTAGGACCCCACTGATCTCCAGTCCCAATGGAACAGTGGTCGTACTGGTCCACTGCTGCTCCCTCCATCTAGCACTTGGATCTGCTAGAAGTTGCATAGGACTGCTCACATCCTCTTCAGTCCCATCCAGCTGAATGGTCCACCAGCAGACATGTGCGACCGCAGGAGAACATGGGATCCCCCCCCCTTCCCCATGGTTATGCTTGGTGGGGGTCCCAGCAATCAGGCACTTGTCCTCTGTCCTGTAAGAAACCCCCTTTAAAGGAGCTTTACAGGTAAACTGATGCAATGGGAGGAGTTAATCAAGCTACCTGTGGCAGAAAAGTGGTGCCAAAAAGTTGCAAACTTTTGTGCCACGTTTTCAACTATCTGCCCGGCTCCTACGCAGCAGAAAACTGGCGTAAACGACCCCAGTGTCTGCCGCCTGGAGCTCCTATCTGACTTGAATCTACATATATTTGTCGCATATTTCCACTGTGTATTTTGAATTCAGCCGCCATGTGCACGACCATATCCGTTTTGTGCTCTCGTCTTCAGTTCATCCTGGTCCACGTTTTGTGGACGTGTTCTACTTTTTTTTTCGGAATGGACATATGGAAACGGAAAGCACGTGGATCATTGGTGTACTTTCCGCATCCGTATAGAACACGTCCAATACTTGACTGCAAAATGCGGACCCGTTGATGTAATTGAATCCGCAAAAATATGAATGCAACGTGAACCGCATCCGTACTCTGCAGGTGTGTGATTTGCGGACTGCAAAAGGGATACGGTCTTTGTCCTGATGACACAGTAATCAATCTGTCATGAGAACGATGGGTTGTTTTGTTTTTGTTTTGTTTTTTTCCTGTAAATATTTAAAGGAAACGTCCCTTTAAGTGCACAGCCGCTCGCACGTCTCGCTCCACTGTGTGACTTGTACTTCATTGTGCTGCGGCTGCTCCGTTCTTCAGGGGGGTCTTTGTGTCAGATCCTTTGTCTCTGTAGCCGCCCTGTATGTTGTGGGAGGGAATGTTTTATATGGCGGCATGTTATATTATTTATATTGTATGTTTATTAAGGGATCCATAGGAACCCCTTGTGCAGCCTTTAGGGTATGATTAGATAGCGGAGAACATGTCCTCGACTCCAGGTTCACATGCACGGTGTGAACTTGGCCTCTGCTCAGGTCCCTCCCTGTGGATGTGATAATTTTTGTCCCTTGCAGACGGTGATTACTACAAGCGGTTGTTCTTTGCCTTATTTCATGCAGCTGTTGCCTTCATGTGCAGTTTTTTTTTTTATGGGCCTGTTCACATGGTGCAAAATTCTGCCGCCGGCCACGTGCCATCCTTGCAGCCAGAGGTTTAAAGCCCTGTCCACACCTAGAAAGGACTTGTCCTTGACGCGGTTTCTGGACTGACAGCGCTGACGGTTTATCTCCATTTAGTGTCAAAGTGGAGAACTGCGATCCGCCGCGTGAACTTACCCTAAGGCCAGTTTTAAATGATGTTCGGTCTGGAAAACGCGCTCCGGGCGACTTGAACTCACAGCATCAGAATGGTCTATGATGCTGTGAGTTCCTACCTGACTAGCAGGTCTACTGTACTGTACTCTGTTATGGGACTACGGTTCAGTGGACCCGAAGTTGGCCAGGAACTCGCAGCATCTTAAGTCATCATGATGCCATGAGATCGGGTCAGAGGAACTGTAATTGGTGCAGCTCCTGGACCGAACACACTAGTGTGAACCTGGCCTAAGGACTGTTTCACACATAGGTTTTCAGTGGTGTTGCTGTATGACAGGGATGCCCAACCCTGTGGCCCTCCAGCTGTTGCAAAACAACTCCCAGTATGCCTGGACGACCTATAGCTATTAGGGCAGGGATCTCAAACTCGTGGCCATCCAGATGTTGCAAAACTACAACTCCCAGCATGCCCCAATAGCTGTAGGCTCTCCTGGCATGATGGAAGTTGTAGTTTTGCAACAGCTGTACGGCCACGAGTTTGAGATCTCTGTATTAGGGCATGCTGGGAATAGTTTTGCAAGAGCTGGTGGGCCACAGGTTGAGAATCCCTGTTGTATGATATTTACCTTCATGCCACAACCTGTGCCATCAGGATTTGTCTTATGGGGTGATTCATTAGACATTTTTAGACAGGTCATTGAGGTGGGGTGTTCCCCAATAGGACCCCCCTTTTTTCATGAAAGGGCTACTGTTGCCCATTGAAGTCAATGGACAGAACAGGAGAAGCAGGCGATAGCTCCTTCTCACTGGGGTTCCCTTCTGTAATTAGCACATACTTTGCAACTACAACTCCCACTGTGTCCTTGCAGGCAGAGGCTGCTAGAGTAATATCGGGAGATAGGTTTTTACGAATCTTTAACGGTCTTCAGCTTCAGGGCACACTGTGGTATTTTGAGCACTACAACCCCCTTCTGTGCCCAGTCCTACTCCGCGGACACGTTGAGGCACAACTCTGGCTACGTTGCTTGCAGCACGTTTGGGGAGGGACAGTTTGCATTCAGATCCAGAAGAGCAAATCTGTGCTTGACTCATGGTGCTCGCTGTGCGTCCTCCTGATGATTACTTTACTGTAGTTATGTCTTTTATAGACGTTCGTGACCTACACCGCACAATGAGTTACCAGATGGCCGACTGACAAATCAGCAGCGGCTGTGTGCAACTATAGCAAGTGGGCCAGTTATGTGACCGATGGCTTTACAGCATGCTTCACACTTCGGTTGAGAACTGCAAGTCTCAGCATGCCCTAGCTGGTAAAACCTAATGATTTATTCAGATATGCATGACTATTGCTGCAGGGAAAAAACTTAGTAATACAGAGAGAGTTGTTTGCATCTGCTCAGGCTCACAGATCGCACCCCCCCACCCCGTGACCTCCATATGTCTTAAAGGGATTGTCCAGTTTCACGAGATCACATTGACTTAGTTCTAATGGGGGGCAGGTCAGTCAGGGGTTCTAGTAAATAATAGCTGCAGACTATGCTATTATCTAAAGGCCTCCATACACCAGGGGGTAAAGTTGGAGCGAGCGTCTGACTGCGTATTGGACACTCTCCGGGAAAGAAGAATGGGGTGTGATGAATTTCAACCCCTCCCTTTGCCCTCAGGAGAGAGATTCCTTCGCCCGAGGTGATTGGCAGTGTCTTATGGTATGACTACACAGCAATTTTTGGGTGCGACGTGTGGGTCACGCCCAAATATCAGTGTAACAGGGTGGCCATAGAAATGAGTGCAGCACGTCTTGCACACTTACTGTGACACCCCCCCCCCCCCCCCCCCCCAAAAACAAGGTTTTTGTAAATGACCCCCACTTTTCCTGCACAGCAGATAGTTTAGATAGCTCAATATTGCAGCGGTACAATGGGGGAAATTTATTAAACCGGCATTTCCCACATCGGTCTGCAGGCCCTCTGCTCTGCTGGAAGAAGCGCCAAAGTTATGTAGAGGCGCAGGCGTCTACATAAAGATTGGCGCTTCTTCCAGCAGGCTGTGCATTCGACTTAAATCAACAGTTAAGCAATTTCCCCTGTGAGGAAAATTTTAAAATGAGCCGATCTGCCCTGCCCTGGCCACTTTGGAAATATCATAAATTTTGCGGCACACATGGCGTGCAACAAAATGTTCAACCTGTTTATGCCACAAAAGTGGCGTAAATGGGTTAGTAAATGTCCTCCAATCATTTTGTGCTGTAACCCTTTAAACCAGGGATCAGCAACCTCCGGCACGCCAGTTTCTGTGAAACTACAACTCCCAGCGTGCACACTTGGCTGTTTTTATAACTTTTTTTTTTTTATAGAATAGAAAGGAGGATTCTGGGAGTTGTAGTTTCAGAACATCTGGAGTGCCAGATGTTGCTAATCCCTGCTTTAAAGAGGGGGGAGGGGGTACAAACCTATTTTTATCAAACTTACTTTGTCTTTGTGACTTTTGGGGAAAAAAACGTCATCTTTATCAGATTTCAGCAGGGTGAGTAGTGACTTTTTTTTTTTTTTTTTTTTGCACTGATGATGTGGCAGTCCTGGCAGTGACGCAGGGCGATGTGTATCACTGTGCTGCCAGAATCCACACTGACTCCTCGCCCTCTGCTAATGCTGCTTTTTTATCATCTGTGGAAGGCTGTGCTAAAATTGCTGAAATGTCCATTGCCGTGCTTCTCCTGGGAGGGCGGGGCCACGTAGTCATTGTAAAGGCATGCACTGTCAGCACAAACACCTCTGCCCATTCGGCGACACAACTTTTACCATTTTCGACTGATTTGCTATAGAAAACCTATATACAGCTTCATGCCATACATTGGGAATCCTATGATATGTGCAGATACAAAAGTATCAGTGTGTTGTATTATTTGGAACAATGTTGCAATTGCCTTTGCCCCCCATTCATGTGCACACTGGGGGATGCAAAACTGGTGTAAAAACTACAAAAAAAAAGTCACAAGATCCCGTTTTGCAACTTTTTAACACTTTTGCAAAAATATTTTGTCATGCTGGATTTTTAAGCCGGGACGTTGCAGGGGCTCTGGCATATTCACTTGTGTTTATGCCAGTTTTAGGCGTAAAAGACAACTAAAATCTACTTTCAGGGAGAGGAGTAGATCTTCCCTCCAGGTGCATGGACCGCCGTAGATGGGCCTAATTTCTGCCTTGTCCTAAATGATGTTCATTCTCCCTTTAGCACAGGGAGGATCAAAGGCTGGTGTATAACATTGGGACATTCTATAATAGACCCCCAGTGTGTGAAAGGGTAGTGATAGGTTGGGGGAGGGGGCGGGGAGCAGACTCTGCTGCTTTAGAGAAAAAAAAAAATTGAATTATTCTAAATTAGGCCTTATGCTCACAACCGGTTCTGTATTTTGGTTATCAAATGACAGATGTGTCCTGGATTTTTCTCACCACCCCAATCAATGGAAAGGACTGTTCCCTTCTGCAAAACGGGCCAGAATAGGACATGTTCTGCAAATTGCAGAACCGCCGCAAGGATGTGCGCATGCGCCATAGAAGTGGAAGAGGCAGTATGCTGTCCGGTTAGCCCACAGATTGAAAATACGCTTATGTGCCCTGCAGTTCTACTTCTGGGGTCAGTTGGCCGCCCAGTAATTATCAGAGGGCATTGACCGTGGCCATGTTTAAGACTACAATCACACGACAGTGGAAAAATGGTCATGAAAAACAGACATGCAAAGTTTTTCATGGCCATTTTGCATCCATTTTCTGGCTGTTAACACCTGTTTTGCATCTGGCCATTAAAAATTTTTCACTGGATTTTTTTTTTTACTTTAAGACCTATTGTTTTAATCACATTTTTAGGTTTAACATCATTTTAAAGAATTTTTGATGTTTTTCGTATCACTATATTTAAACAAAACCCATAACATCCTGCAGTTTTCGCACCGGCCACTAAGCCTAATAGGCGCCAGTTCTTAGTCAGTACAGATCCCTTTACTGCAGTTATCTGCTTATCTGTCATCCCAGTCCTGCCTGTAAGGATATCACCTCTGTGTATAGATAACATGGGATCTTCCATTCACAATAGGTGATATCACAGTTTATCTACTCCCTTCTGACCTCTGTACAGGTCACAGAGCATGCCCAGAAAACTCTCACATAGAAGTCAGTGAGGCCCCGTCCTGACCATTGTCTATGGCCCATGGGGCTGCCGTAAAGCAATCTTCTTAATGCTCTCTAAATGCTCAGGCAAGATGGCCGCCCCCGTAATCACGTTCAGCACATAGAATTAATAAATCAGAAATTAGAAAATAAAAACAGATTAGATAAAAAGGACTTTTTGTCTCTATCTGGTTTTAACTGGCAGATAAAATATTTGTGGACACTTTTCCTTTAAATCTCAAAATCTCAGCCCTTTGCAGGACAGATAACTTCTCCACTAGTGACCCCCAGCAGTAGTAATGTGCATCCTTTTTTTTTTTTTTTTTTTTTCACACACCTCATTCACTTGTATGCCCAGGGACAGTTGCTCCTCTCTTGATGCAGAAGGACCCGCACTTCCAGTATGATGATGTCACCATTTACTCCCAGCAATCACAGCAATGTTTTGATGCAGAAGGACCTACACACTGCATAACATCGCCTTGCACTACCAGCATGATCGCTGCCAGTAAATAGCGGCATCACATTGGGAACGCAGGTCCTTCTGCATCAAGAGAGGAGCAGAAACGAGGAGTGGGATGTCCACATGAAAGATGACTTCGCCTGATAAACTAGTGTTTTGCCCAGTCATCGGGTGACCTGCGGCATCTCTAAACTGGCAGATTATCAGGAAAGAGTGTAGTAGCCTTAGTCGGGCAGTGTAAATCCGCCATACGTTGTTTATGCTGTGCTCTGCCTGGCCACATGGTCCTGATTATCCTGATGTACAGATTCGCCGCCCCCTCCCCCATCTCCATGTAATTTTGTTTTGAAAGGCTTGTGGGAGGATGAATGAATGGGAGTCCCAGTAGTTCAAAGGAATGTCCTGCAGTCAGAATATTGTTGCTCTCCGGAATTTTTTATTTTTTTTGCAAGGAAGGGAATCCAGCGGATTTTATTTGATTGGGATTTCCTAGTAGAGTAATTCCTGCTTGTCCCTTACTGGTCTTCAGTGGTGAGAAGTTCTCTACTGCTTTGTGAAATAAGGTTAGGCTGAAATGGGAGAACATTTCTTCACACCTTTTATTTAAAAAAAAAAAAAAAAAAAAAAAAAAAAATCCCAGTAAAACTTTATTTCAGGAGTTCCATAGAATTCCTGAAAACTTTTTCTCATCGTATCTGGTTTCTCTTTCGTTTGCAGACCTTTTGCCTCCTGGGGTGTGTAACCTCCTGAACTCTTCCACCATCTACGCTAACAATGAAGTAGGTCTGGGAGACATTGAAATTTATGGCTTTGATTATGACTATACTTTGGCACTCTACTCCAACGCTCTGCACTCCATGATCTTCAACACTGCCAGGGACATTCTTGTGGAACAGTACAAGGTATGTTCACATCCCGCGTATGGCTGCGTGCCCGCCCATGGAGGAGAACATGAGGATGAGAATCGGGGTGGGGGGGCCAGAGGAGGTTGGGATAGATATCGATTCCAGCTCCTCCATGGAGGGTGTATGTTGGAGGTACACATAGAGAAGATCTCCTGATCATACCTTAGATGGAGGCCTATAATGTACTGCATACATTGTCCTATGCTGCCCACAGGCCTTCCATGTTTTGAACAGTGAGAAAACAGAAGTGAAAAGGACGTTCTTTCACCCTCCCCCTTGAGGGTCTGGAGATCCATTTTACAGTATGAAGGCATCCTAACGTGTATGTGTGTCCTTTCCATGTGGGGTGGATGGGCAGCTACCAGACACCTGGTTCTCCTTATCTCCAGGGAAAGTGACCTCCAGGGTTGCCAAACCTTTGATCCTTGTTGGATCTGCTGATACTTGTGGTATAAAGGTTACCATAGCCAGTAGATGAGAACGTACGATGAGCATCATAAGCTCTGTATGTCTACATAATGTCCTTCTCGAGCTGTGATACTTTACAAGTTGTGGTCGCTCTTGATGGCAACCCTCGCTCACAACTTCCTTGTAGACTATTGCTTGATGTCTTGGTTTCTCCTTTCAACAAAATCAGCTTGTCTGATGTGACCAAGGACGATAGTCATTTCCACTCGTTAAGACTTTGCATTTTTACTTCCTAGTACCCAGCGGGAATCTTGAAGTACGAATATCTGCCCAACTTTGCTGTTAGGGGCCTTCACTACGACATCAATAAGGTAATTACAGCTTATCAGTGCGGGATGGATCAGATTAACCTGAGTGGAGCTCAGGATTTTGGAGATTGGCCAGAGGCAATGGTTGTCCTTCCTCTGCGCTGTTAGATGCTTCTGATGGCCACTGTCTGATGCAGCTGTTAAGAACCACACGGTGGAGATTCTAGTTTCTCGTTTGACCAGTGTGTGTGTCATGAATTATAGAGGTTGTCCGGGATTTTAATATGGATGGCCTGGACAACCCGTTTAAAGGGGTATTCTCATCTTAGACAATGGGGGGGGGGCATATCGCTAGCATATGCCCCCATTGTCTTTATAGGTGTGGGTCCCGCACCTATATTGAGAACGAATTCCCCCAAAGTGAAGGAGGGCGCACTGTTCATGCGCAGCCGCCCTCCATTCATTTCTATATTCAGAGCGCTGGCTCGGCTATTTAGGCTACATAGAAATGAATGGGAGCGGTGGTCGCGCATGCGCAGTGTGCTCCCATTCATTTCTATGGGAGCAGTGGGGAGCTGTGCCTGGTGGTGGCCAGACCCCGGGAAACCTGGGGTCCTCCAGGTGCAGCACTGCCCCCTCCGATTTCGATATAGGTGTGGGTCCCAGTGGTGGGACCCTCACCTATAAGACAATGGGGGGCATATCCTAGCGTTATGCCCCCATTTGTCTAAGATGAGAATACCCCTTTAACACTGAGATGCCACTTGTAGATTATGGAGACCTATGTATTACGGAAGGTCATTTATTTTGGACCACCCTCCCACTCATGTTCTGTCCTCCTAGTATTTTATCCCTGCCTATTGGCAATCGATATATTAACCTCTATACATACATATTATGTGTCATTTTTGTATTTGACCATTTGATACCTACTGTCTTGGCACAGGGACTGCTTATGAAGATAGATGCCTACCACTATATTGAGTTGGGCACAGTGTACAGGTAAGTGGATCTTTCTGATTCGGCAATGTTCAAGCTTTCCATAAGGGAACACCTTTTCACGCTCCCTTTGGAGGACACATTTTTAACAGCTTTTGGTTGCAGGTTTTTTTTTTCTGTGGTGTGTTCACCTAACCTTTCATATTGTGACCTTAATCTGATCTGCCTCCCTCCCCATTCACTAGGGGCCTCAAGCCGGTCCCAGATGAGGAGGTGATGGAGCTGTACCAGGGAACACACCACATCCCTCTTCACCAGGTCAGCGGGTTCTACGGCAAGGTAAGGACCCACTAACGCTGTGTACTTACTGGTATGTTCAGTTTGCTGCAAAGGGACTGGTTTGACCACTGACCGGCCGGATCTTTGACCCAAGCTGTTCATTCTCCTAATCGAGGGATCGGCAACCTGTCAATCCAGCTGTGGAGCAGCTACAATTCCCAGAATCCTCATTTTACTTCTGTGGGAGTTACAAGAACAGCCAAAAAAAATTGCATGCTGGGAGTTGTAGTTTCACAGCAGCTGGAGTGCCAGAGGTTGCTGGTCCCTGTCCTAGTGCCTTCATCAGAAAAAAAAATGGCTTCTACAGGGGTAGACGGCAAATATTCCGTATAGAGGCCATTGTTTTTTTATTATGTATAGGTATTACTGATTAATTTGGTGAATATGAATTTTTGGATACAAAAATTGGCACCAAGTCATGGATTCAGTAGATGTCGCTCAAATTTCATGGGGTTTGGAGTCCCTTTTTAAAAAGGATTTTTCAGTTAAAGGGTTATTCTCATTTTAGACAATGGGGGCATATCGCTAGGATATGCCCCCATTGTCTTATAGGTGCGGGTCCCACCGCTGGGACCCGCACCTATCTCCAGAACGGAGCCCCCGAAATGAATGAGGGCGCACTGCGCATGCGCAGCCGCCCTCCATTCATCTCTATGGGGCCGCCGAAAATAGCCGAGCGCTGGCTCGGCTACTTCCGTCGGCTCCATAGAAATGAATGGGAGCGCACCGCGCATGCACGGCCCGGCTCCCATTCATTTCTATGAGCGGCGCGGGGAGCTGCGCCTGGTGGTGGCCGGACCCCCGGAAACCTGGGGTCCTCCAGGCGCAGCGCTCCCCGCTCCGTTCTGGAGATAGGTGCGGGTCCCAGCGGTGGGACCCGCACCTATAAGACAATGGGGGCATATCCTAGCGATATGCCCCCATTGTCTAAGATGAGAAAACCCCTTTAATCTACTCGAAACGGTCGGCCATGTTGAACTCTAAAGACCTGGTCCTTATTTCACACCATCATCTGTGGTCAGGGAAGCCCTCATACACCTTAGATCAGGGTTGGGCAACCTGTGGCTTTCCAGCTGTTACAAAACTTCAACTCCCATCATTCCCCAACAGCCTGTAGCTATCAGGGCATGGTGGGAGTTGTAGTTTTGCACCACAGGATGGAGAGCCCTGCCTTTAGAAGCTTGGTAGTTTTGGCTGATGTTACATTTATTTGTAATTCTGCTTTGTGCTATCGTTTAGTTATTCCTCCTAGAAATGTATGGATAGATTTGATGGAGGACAATCCTTTGACAATGGTGTCAGCTTATTCATCCATTTCCAGTAGATATGACCTAGGGGTTCTACGAAAATATTCTTCAGAATTATTGTATATTTACCAATACGGACATGTCAGAAGAGGTGACAGTTCCTCATGGAATGGTTGGAACGTTCTAAACCTTGGGTAGTACGACCAGCATGTGTCCAATGTGGGCCACCCAGGGTGGAGAAAATACTGTAGACGCAATTGTGGCTCTTGGTCAGATGTTCAACATTTTTAGTGGCCCAGGAATAAGAACTTCATTAGAAACCAACCCAAAAGCGTTAGATGGCACTGACGCACTTCAGGACTCCTGCGCCCACCACATAATTTACGTTGTATGGTTTCTGACATGTATTTTCGCCTTACCGGTCAGTTCTGACCCAGTGATGTCTCTTCTACTAGGGTCCTGCTGTTAAACAGTATATGGACATCTTCTCTCTGCCCGAGATGACCCTCTTGGCTGTGGCCAATGACTTTTTCCTCAGCAATGACATTGATTATGATCCTGTCCATCTCTACAAGGATGTCACAGTAAGTATCCTTATTTGTCTACCTCCGATGAGACTTTGTTTCTTACCCCAGACAACCCTTTTGATATTCATGGTCATGCCACAAATGGAGCAGTAAACACAGAGCTCCTTTAGTCCCATGAAAGTGAATGGAGCGGTGGACTGGCATGTGCACTGCCGCTCCATTCTAAGGTGGCACTCATGGACCTTGCATTCTTGGAATTTCTTGTTGGTTGGAACACCTAAGATCCAATATTTATTACTTGTTTTATGTACGAGTTGTAAATGCTTCTCAGAGAGGGGATCCAATGACACTTTGTTCTAGAGATTGCTGGTGGTCCTCCTACTGATATAATGCTCCATCAGTCCCATGCAATTGAATGTAGAGGTGAACTCCCAGCAATCCTGAGAACAAGGGTGGTCCTCAGGTTCCATTCTCTGTGGAGGAGTAGTGGACTTCGTGGTCCACCGCTCCCTTCACTTCTACAGGACTGACGTAGACAGTTCTCCATCAGTCCCACAAAAATGAATGTAGAGGTGGACTCTCAGCAGTCCCAAGAACGAGGGGTCCTCAAGACCATCAGCTCATAGTATGGAGTAGTAGTTCAAGTTCTGGTCCACCACTCCATTCACTTCTACAGGACTGACTTAGCTGGTGCTCCATCAGTCCCACAGAAGTGAATGTAGAGGTGGACTCCCAGCAATCCCAAGAACGAGGCTTCCTCAAGTTCAGCTCTCTAGTGTGGAGCAGTAATTCAAGTTTTGGTCCACTGCTCCATTCACTACAGGACTGATGTAGCCGATGTGCCATCAGTCCCATAGAAGTAAATGCAGTGGTGGACCAGTATGCCCACTAACGTTCCATTCAGAGTGGGGACCCCTTGTTTTTGGGACTCCCAGTAGTGAGGTAGCTCAGTTTCAGTGGTGACCATCTCAAGTATTTCTTAGTATATTTTGTAAAAATATGATCTGTGTTTTGCACAAAGGAGAGGGGGTTAATTGACCCCCCTCTCCCCCTTTGTTTTTTGTCAAAAAGAAAAAAAAATCCTGACTCAAACCAGCATAGACTGGAAACCAGTGCTGAGGTGGCAAGGGTTTTGAGGAAGCTTCTTGTGCTTGTTTTGGTCTGCTGCACGCCCCCTCCCTCTCCCCGCAGTATTTGTGCGGGTTACTGTGCCTCAGCCTGACAAGAACATTATGTGCCAGAACGTGAGGCTTGTGATGTAACGTCCCACAGATGTTTATTATCTCACCAGTAAGAGGAGGTTTTCTCCCGTCAGCGTGGGGGTGGTGGGTCTGGGAAGAAGGGTGTCCTGTTGATAAGAGGAAATCCTGCGCAAGACTTTTTTTTTTTTTTTTTTTTTTGTGTATGTGAATATACTTTACAATTTATATTCTGTTTGTGTTTTTATACTATTTTATATTCCTGCATTGCTGCAAGCTCCTACCTGTAGATGTTGCCCTGCAGGGCAGTCATACATTCAGTAATCTTTCTATGAACCTCTGAGGGATTTGCCTGGGGTGGAGGTGTAGAGATAATCCCTGACCCTGCAGCTGGGACAGGAGATCTAGTGTTACGTTCTTCTCACACCTGTGTGGACTTTTAGTGCGTTTACCCTAAAAACCTCATCGTACAGCAGCACTGGAGGCTCAATAGAGCAGAAGACAATGGGTTACAGTTAGTTAAGCAAGGAGGTGATTTACGGGCCTGATCCCCCCAGGTCAGAGCTTTTGACAGTTACACATTGACAGTAGTTCTTGGTCCATGGTGACCTGTTCTTCAGCTTGTTTCTGCTATTGTGCACTTTCCTAGATGTTTTTTTGGGAACATCTACAGGTACTGGACAAAATCCAGGGAAGATTTTGCCCCATAACCAGTTCACTGTAAAAACCCAGTGGATCTATGTATTGTGCTGCAGGTTCACATTGGGTTTTCACCCTGCTAATATGAAATCAATGGTGGAAATTGGTAGGAAGAAATGCCATACTGCAGATTTAAAGCATCTGTCAGCAGTTTTGTACTTATGACACTGGCTGACCTGTTACTTGTGTACTTGGCTGCTGAAGACATCTGTGTTGGTCCCATGTTCATATGTGCCCAAGTTGCTGATAAAAATGACGTTTTAATATATGCAAATATTTCTCTCTCTCTCTCACACCTAGAGGCTCTGCTGTCTTTGCAACTGCTGTGCACTTTCAGAGAGAGCAGAGCCGCTAGGTGTAATGGTAACGCCCCCGTTGCTCCTAGAGGCTCATTTGCATATAATAAAACATCATTTTTCTCAGCAATGCGGGCACATATGAACATGAGACCAACACAGATGCCTTCAGCTGCCAAGTGCACATTTTAACAGGTCAGCCAATGTCATAGGCACAAAACTGCTGACAGATGCTTTAAATCTGCAGCACGGCATTAAGTATCTGGAAAAGTGAAACCTGGGTTAGTTGCTAGACAGACCGGCCATGTTGCCCATGAGGCCCCTGTGTTCTTGGAGGGCATCATGAGGGGAATCCTATCATGGATACCACCATACGTGATTACTTGATCTTCTGGGCAGGGTCTCAAAAGCTTCTTGTAAGGAACACAACATTAAAGGCGCGGACTGGTGGCCCTTTGTATATTTTGAGGATGTAAACATGGGGTGCGGGATAATCAGTTGTGTTGTCCACGTCTATTTTGAGCAAACAGGAAGCAACTTGGAAGGAACATAAAGGTTCTTGCCGTGGTGTTTAGTCGTTGGGATAGGGCTGGGTTTGTGGTTTGTGTCTGTAACGCTGCAAAGCCGCTGGAGAATATTATATGTAAAGTGGAAAAAGCTGCCGGGGGGGGGGGGGGTGGTTCGTGTCCAGGAATTAACTAAATACTAGGAGTTAATTAGATTTTTTTTTGGGGGGGGTGTCTCATTTTAGGTGGCAAAAAACAAAACGCAGCTTCTGTGGTGGGCATTAGGTCGCCACAGGTCCATCTGGTGTTTCGAAGATATCTCATCATGCATGTATGCCAAGATATGTGTATTAGAGGGCTGTAGGGCACTGGTCTACTCCATAATCCTTTTAATTTTATTTTTTAATTTAAATTTCTTTAGTAATTTTTACTTTTATTTTTCATTTTATTTTTTTTATTTTTTGAGATCTCCAACCTGCACCCCGTTCTGTAGACCTCTGCTGCGTAATAAGCTTTGCACTTGTCTCTTGCAGGATGCCATCCGCGATGTCCACATTAAGGGATTTATGTACAAGTGGATCATGCAGGATCTTGGTGAGTGACTATAATTTAAAGTGGTCGCAAATTACCTGCCCTAATCTGTCCACTTAGGAAAAGTAGGTCATGGCATGTACCGATATAGCAGAGCTAAATTTGGCAGTTAACGCTTTGCCGGCTTGGCATAAAATTTCCAGGATGCTCCCACCCCCAAGAAGTATGTAATGGTTATTATTTTATTTCTCTGGTGGTTTTAATGCTTTTGTAGTCTGTAGTTGCTGTAAAGGGAAATCATCCCTCCAGTGCAATGGCTTCCTGGTGAGCTAGGGCTGTTTGTTTAGCCAGTCATACAAACAGCTGCAGTGTAAAGCATGGGGAGGGTCAGAGCAGGAGCCTGAACCTCTGAGGCAGGAGGTGAATTTTGTCTGGTTTCAGTTCAATAACTCAAGCAGATTTGAGCTGCTGTATGGAAAACTAATGATCGCACGTGGCAACAAGTCACATCCGACAAACACTGCTCTGCTACATACGCGCTTTTATTTTTATTTTTTTGCTTTAGCGAAACCAGTCCTTGTACTTATTTTCATGTATCTATAGCCGGTGTCTTGAGTACTGTAGATCTCGACTATGAGGTTACACCATAGGATAACCTGCAGTCCTATGTAAAACCAATGATCGCACGTACCACTGCACCACATCTGGCAAACACAGCTCTGCTACATCCACTCTTGTTTTTTGTTTTTTTTTTGCTCTAGCGAAACCAATCTTTGTGCTTGTTTTCATGTCTCTATAGGCAGCCAATGTCTCGGGCATTGTTGGGTGGATGATGGGTCTGAAGGGGGGGGTGGGGGTGAGGAATGTCCGCTAAATCCTTCAAACAATGCCCCCTTTCAGGAGCACATGAACGTAACCTGTTTTGCCTGATCCTCACAAGGGTCACTCATTAACCCCGAGGCTAAACTTGTCGTCGGCTCTAAGGGTCACTAATACACCCAGACTATAAGTTTAGTTTTCCTATGTTCTTGCATGTTTTGATATATGTCCCCCACCCCGTACATCACATGTCAGTGCTGAGTGATGGCCTCATTGTAAGGATGTGACTGCAGGGGGCGTGCACAATCTGGAATGAGCAGCATTTTAAACTCTAAATCATAGCAGTTCTTCCCTATCTATAGGGCGTACAATATGGTTGCTGTTACAGCTTCCCTGTTCCTATATTAGTGCATAACTAGATAGTTTTTGCTCTTCAGGGGTCCAGAACAACCTGGTGAGAAGTTTACCATATTCGCCCTATAAGACGCACCTAGTTTTTAGAGCAGGACAATAAGAAAATTAGACCTCAGGTCAGACCCCCAATCAGTCCTCACATTAGAGCCCCAATATAAATAAGACACAACCCCCCCCCCCCCCCCATTCAGGCCTTAGATGAAACCCCTCCATGCTCTATATCATCCCCCAGCCTTAGATCACCAGCGCTCATTAGTATTCGCTCCATAAGACGCATTCACATTTAAAGTGTCTTATGGTGTGGAAAATATGGTAAATTGGTTGCCACTCAACTTTCGAAACTACTGAACACAATTTTGCAACTTTTTGGAGATGGACTTGTTCTAGTGTTTTGTTTTTTTTTTTCTTCTGGGAATTCTCTATTCTGTTTGTGTCCATGTAAATTAAATCTCAAATCCAACTTTTCGTGTTTCTAGAAAAATACATCCTTCGTGGGGATGAGACGTACGCGGTCCTGCACCGCTTGGCCAGTCATGGCCGGAAGCTTTTCCTCATCACGAACAGTCCTTTCAGTTTTGTGTAAGTTGATGTAATCTCTTACATTGCATTGCTGGGAAATCCCTTGGTTAAAGAGCATGTTTCTCCGTCCATCTCACTGAGGTCGCACATGCTCAGTTTAAATCTCCAACTCCCGCTGCTTCGTCATTCTGTGGTTCCCCCATAGACGGTTAGAGATGGCGTATCCTACTGAACTTTCCAGGTACCAGAGGCGAGACATGCACCTATGAGGACATTGGATATGCCGCCAATGTCCAAGATGGAATACTCCTTTAACACTCTAACTATTTTGCCGGAGTCCAGCTCGGGCAGTGTGAAAAGTAGCTACCTAGAGGGGGGAGGGCTCCTTTAGATGGTGATATCTCCTCAATGGTAGCAGCTAGAAATGTGCAACTGTCTTGTCTGAAAGCTGACAGTCCAGGCTTTCATACAGCTCAAGTCAAAGCAACAGAGGAGAAATCACTGTTAGAAATCAAGTTGGGAATAATCACGAGTAAAACCTGTTTTTACTTTCATTTTCAGCTGCATTCACAGCATCCAGATTTCTGTCCTGAACATGAAGCTGTCATTCTGGTATTGTCTGAAAGCTTGGAATGTCTGCTTGTAAACAAGATCAGTTGCATGTTTCTAGCTGCTACCATTCAGGCGGTAGCAGCATCTAAAGCAGCCCTCCAGTTAGCTACTCTTCCCACTGCTCCACTCTAGCAAAACAGTTAGGGGGTTAAGACAAACTGCACATGGTATGGCATTTTTTTTTTTTTCTCAAACAACAAGTTCCTATTGCAAAACAGCTTCTCGTGCGGACGTTTTTTTTTTTTTTTTTTTTTGCGCAAAGTTAATCCTGACTAATCAATTTTCTTCCCCTGCAGAGACAAGGGGATGAAGTATATGGTGGGCAAGGACTGGAGGGACTTCTTTGATGTTGTGATTGTTCAAGCAGACAAGCCCCATTTCTTCAATGACTGCATCAAGTAAGTTTCCATTGGGTTTAAGACCATTCACTGCCGTGTCTTTGGTCTGCCTCTGTATGGGGCTGCAAAAAAAATGCGTATCGTACACTGTGTGCTATCCGTATCCATGTGTGTTCTGTCCTGCAAAAAAAGATAGAACATGTCCTATTCTTGTCTGTTTTACCATGCACACGGCAGTATCTGACATTTGTGGTTGTGTGTATGCGCCGTAACTGATATCCCCTGATAGCCAGCATTAGGTGAAAAATTTGGCAGACTCGGTACATTGAGGGGGGTGAGCTCCTGCTTAACAGGTTTTTCCGGTTAAAGCAAATAAAGCCTATTCATTGTAAGAAGTTCTCCTTAGTTCTTCACACTTCTTGTCATCAGTGAACGAGAACCATCATGGTTTACTGTCAGGGAATGGAAACATGTCCTGGGCATGTGACAAACACAGGGCACGGTTTGTTACTGTACACACCAGAGATGTCCTCTGGAAGTGACCCATGGGGTGTTCAATTGGTGTACATTGTGTATTAGGATATTGCAGAATTTTTTTTATTATACAGTGATTTTTTTTTTTCTGTCAACCAAATATCCCTTCCCCGCCACTTGCCTGGCCTGGAAAAGAACATTTTCTGGTACAGGTTCCTGCATAGTCCTGGCAGTGGAAGCAGGAGGAGCGGTGCACGGAGTTAACTAAGGTGCACTTAACTACTCATTTGCATTTGTTAAAATTAATTTTTCTTTAGAATGAAGAAAGGCATTGCTAACTGAAAGGTTTCATTACATTCAGCTGAGGGAGCCCTACAATGCATGGTGTCTGGTGAATTTTGTGATCTGTGTAATGCTTATTTTCACCTCCTAGGGGCGCTGCAGGGAAATTGAACACTTTTTGTAATGGCTTCCCATGCAGAATACTGCCGCTTGCTGGGTGTCGTAGCGCTAGAGATGAGCGAATCTATTCATGTCATTAAGCAGAGGTCTGTACCTGGGACAGGGCGTCCCTGAAGCGGAGTCGGCAGCTCACATTGCACAACCCCAGAGCAGTAACAAATAAAGGACAGCCCCAGTATGTGGAAATAATGGCAGACGTTATACCGTAACCTCACGTTTGCTGTTTATGCCGCTGAATCAGACGGTGATGGAAGTTACCCAAACTACCTCTGATATCCCTCAGTGAATGTACGCCTGACGTCGGCACAGAGCATGACAAATACCGATGAGTCATGTAAGTTACAGTAAGCGCGCATCAGACCGGGGAAATAAAGCGGAGATTTACGTAGTTTATTAGTCTGTCCAAGAGATTTAACCCCTGATGCATATCTGATCCTTTCTCACCAAAGATTTTATGCTTGAAGAGGGGGGTTATATGCCTACAGGGGTGGGGTGCCTGCAAAGCAAAGATTTATAAGAGTTCTTCACCTGAAACGGGTGCCTTGCGCCTGTGCTGGCCTGTGTAGTAGCAGGAGTGTAGCGGTGCATGCCCAGTTTCTGCTCCATTAGCAGGAGTGTAGTGGTGCATGCTCAGTTTCTGCTCCATTAGCAGGAGTGTAGTGGTGCATGCCCAGTTTCTGCTCTATTAGCAGGAGTGTAGCGGTGCATGCTCAGTTTCTGCTCTATTAGCAGGAGTGTAGTGGTGCATGCCCAGTTTCTGCTCCGTTAGCAGGAGTGTAGTGGTGCATGCTCAGTTTCTGCTCCATTAGCAGGAGTGTAGTGGTGCATGCCCAGTTTCTGCTCCATTAGCAGGAGTGTAGCGGTGCATGCTCAGTTTCTGCTCCATTAGCAGGAGTGTAGTGGTGCATGCTCAGTTTCTGCTCCATTAGCAGGAGTGTAGTGGTGCATGCTCAGTTTCTGCTCTATTAGCAGGAGTGTAGTGGTGCATGCCCAGTTTCTGCTCCATTAGCAGGAGTGTAGTGGTGCATGCTCAGTTTCTGCTCCATTAGCAGGAGTGTAGTGGTGCATGCCCAGTTTCTGCTCCATTAGCAGGAGTGTAGTGGTGCATGCCCAGTTTCTGCTCCATTAGCAGGAGTGTAGTGGTGCATGCTCAGTTTCTGCTCCATTAGCAGGAGTGTAGTGGTGCATGCCCAGTTTCTGCTCCATTAGCAGGAGTGTAGCGGTGCATGCCCAGTTTCTGCTCCATTAGCAGGAGTGTAGCGGTGCATGCCCAGTTTCTGCTCCATTAGCAGGAGTGTAGCGGTGCATGCCCAGTTTCTGCTCCATTAGCAGGAGTGTAGCGGTGCATGCCCAGTTTCTGCTCCATTAGCAGGAGTGTAGCGGTGCATGCCCAGTTTCTGCTCCATTAGCAGGAGTGTAGTGGTGCATGCCCAGTTTCTGCTCCATTAGCAGGAGTGTAGTGGTGCATGCCCAGTTTCTGCTCCATTAGCAGGAGTGTAGTGGTGCATGCTCAGTTTCTGCTCCATTAGCAGGAGTGTAGTGGTGCATGCCCAGTTTCTGCTCCATTAGCAGGAGTGTAGTGGTGCATGCCCAGTTTCTGCTCCATTAGCAGGAGTGTAGTGGTGCATGCTCAGTTTCTGCTCCATTAGCAGGAGTGTAGTGGTGCATGCTCAGTTTCTGCTCCATTAGCAGGAGTGTAGTGGTGCATGCCCAGTTTCTGCTCCATTAGCAGGAGTGTAGCGGTGCATGCCCAGTTTCTGCTCCATTAGCAGGAGTGTAGCGGTGCATGCCCAGTTTTCTGGCTCCCATTCTAGCAGGAGTGTAGCGGTGGCATGCCCAGTTTCTGCTCCATTAGCAGGAGTGTAGCGGGGCATGCCCAGTTTCTGCTCCATTAGCAGGAGTGTAGCGGGGCATGCCCAGTTTCTGCTCCATTAGCAGGAGTGTAGCGGGGCATGCCCAGTTTCTGCTCCATTAGCAGGAGTGTAGCGGGGCATGCCCAGTTTCTGCTCCATTAGCAGGAGTGTAGCGGGGCATGCCCAGTTTCTGCTCCATTAGCAGGAGTGTAGCGGGGCATGCCCAGTTTCTGCTCCATTAGCAGGAGTGTAGCGGGGCATGCCCAGTTTCTGCTCCATTAGCAGGGTGTAGCGGGGCATGCCCAAGTTTCTGCTCCATTAGCAGGAGTGTAGCGGGCATGCCCAGTTTCTGCTCCATTAGCAGGAGTGTAGCGGGGCATGCCCAGTTTTCTGCTCCATTAGCAGGAGTGTAGCGGGGCATGCCCAGTTTTCTGCTCCATTAGCAAGAGTGTAGCGGGGCATGCCCAGTTTCTGCTCCATTAGCAGGGTGTAGCGGGGCATGCCCAGTTTCTGCTCCATTAGCAGGAGTGTAGCGGGCATGCCCAGTTTCCTTGCTCCATTAGCAGGAGTTGTAGCGGGGGCATGCCCAGTTTCTGCTCCATTAGCAGGAGTGTAGCGGGGCATGCCCAGTTTTCTGCTCCATTAGCAGGAGTGTAGCGGGGCAATGCCCAGTTTCCTGCTCCATTAGCAGGAGTGTAGCGGGGCATGCCCATTTCTGCTCCATTAGCAGGAGTGTAGCGGGGCATGCCCAGTTTTTGCTCCATTAGCAGGAGTGTAGCGGGGCATGCCCAGTTTCTGCTCCATTAGCAGGAGTGTAGCGGGGCATGCCCAGTTTCTGCTCCATTAGCAGGAGTGTAGCGGGGCATGCCCAGTTTCTGCTCCATTAGCAGGAGTGTAGCGGGGCATGCCCAGTTTCTGCTCCATTAGCAGGAGTGTAGCGGGGCATGCCCAGTTTCTGCTCCATTAGCAGGAGTGTAGCGGGGCATGCCCAGTTTCTGCTCCATTAGCAGGAGTGTAGCGGTGCATGCCCAGTTTTCTGCTCCATTAGCAGGAGTGTAGCGGTGCATGCCCAGTTTCTGCTCCATTAGCAGGAGTGTAGCGGTGCATGCCCAGTTTCTGCTCCATTAGCAGGAGTGTAGCGGTGCATGCCCAGTTTCTGCTCCATTAGCAGGAGTGTAGCGGTGCATGCCCAGTTTCTGCTCCATTAGCAGGAGTGTAGCGGTGCATGCCCAGTTTCTGCTCCATTAGCAGGAGTGTAGCGGTGCATGCCCAGTTTCTGCTCCATTAGCAGGAGTGTAGCGGTGCATGCCCAGTTTCTGCTCCATTAGCAGGAGTGTAGCGGTGCATGCCCAGTTTCTGCTCCATTAGCAGGAGTGTAGCGGTGCATGCCCAGTTTCTGCTCCATTAGCAGGAGTGTAGCGTGCATGCCAGTTTCTGCTCCATTAGCAGGAGTGTAGCGGTGCATGCCCAGTTTCTGCTCCATTAGCAGGAGTGTAGCGGTGCATGCCCAGTTTCTGCTCCATTAGCAGGAGTGTAGCGTGCATGCCAGTTTCTGCTCCATTAGCAGAGTTAGCGGTGCATGCCCAGTTTCTGCTCCATTAGCAGGAGTGTAGCGGTGCATGCCCAGTTTCTGCTCCATTAGCAGGAGTGTAGCGGTGCATGCCCAGTTTCTGCTCCATTAGCAGGAGTGTAGCGGTGCATGCCCAGTTTCTGCTCCATTAGCAGGTGTGTAGCGGTGCATGCCCAGTTTCTGCTCCATTAGCAGGTGTGTAGCGGTGCATGCCCAGTTGCTGCTCCATTAGCAGGAGTAGAGTGTGGGTTGGGAACGAAGACCCCAAAGTGAATAGGCGCACTTGTACGGTTACCCTCCGTTCATTTCTATCGGAGATCCAAATATAGCTGAGAACAGTGAACGGAGAGCACGCCGTGAACTTTCGTTCACTTTGGTGGGGGCGGCCTTGTTCTAGAGATGGGTGGGACCTGCAATCCTAGCGATATGCCCCCAATGTCTGAGGTGACACAACCCCTTTAAGTCTCATGGACAGACTAGTAAACTACGCAAGTCTCCACTTTATTTCCCCGGTCTGATGCGCGCTTACTGTTACTTACATGACTGTTGTCCTGCTCAGTGCTGATAGCAGAGCTAGTTGTTTGGGTAACTTCCATCGCTGTCTGATTCAGCGGCATAAACTGCAAACGTGAGGTTACGTTATAACATGTGCGACTATTTCCTCATACTGGGTATATATTACCGCTCACTCCCTGCTCTGAGGTTGTGCAATGGGAGCTGCTGACTCAGCAGAACGACCCGTCCGTGCCAGGCATTATCTTATTAAATGGCTACCAAGCGCCGCGCCAGGCCTCAGCACTCGCTGGGCAGCATCTCAGGACTTGTTGTTTCACTGCTGCGCAATCCTTTACCACCAGAAGACAATTGTCCGACTGTTAGGCCAGGTTCACAGCACAGTTTGTCTGTCCGTTCTGATCCGTCAGAAGAGCGAAAAAAGAAAAACGGATCCTGTATTATAGGCATCCATTACGCACATTTTGCATCCTTTTTAGGCTACGTTCGCTACTTTAGGACCTCAATACCGGGGGGGGGGGGGAGTTTGTTTAGTCCCCATGCATTGTGAATGAACTGAGATCCGTTCAGGATGTCTTCCGTTACGACAGCATTCCGTTTTGTGTCCAGTCATAAAAAACTGATTCGACGCTGAAAACAATGCAAGTCAATGGTGATGAATCTTTAATTTTTATTTAAAAAAAAAGCCTAAAAAAAAACCAGAACTGTCACCTATTGATGAATGTATTTAGTAGAGATGAGCGAATTTCCGCTTATGAAATTTGTTCATGCTTCGTTTCCTGGTAAAAGCAGACTTGCGTTATGGATTCTGTTACCACGGCCCATAACGCAATTCTATGACGGAATGCCTTTTAAAGGCATTCCGTTATTCATTCCGTCATAGAAGTCGTCTATGGGCTGCATAACGGATCCGTCCGGTCTCCGTTATGCAGGGGAGAAGCATAGAATTGCGTTATGGGCCGTGGTAACGGAATCCATAACGCAAGTCTGCTTTTACCAGGAAACTAAGCGTGAACGAAGCGAAAAATATGAAATGCGCTCATCTCTAGTATTTAGTGATGGATCTGATTTTGTTTGTTTTGTTTTTTTTCCCCCTTTTGATCTCACACAACCACATCCTAATGGAACGGATGCATCGTGATGTGCAGAATCAAAATGGATGAGTTTAATTCCGGTATTGAGATCCTCTACCGGAATTACAAGCGCTACTGTGAAAGTAGCCGTAGCCATTTTCGTCTGAAATCTGTTATTTTAGACAGAAGAAAAAGTCCTCCATGCAGGCCTATGGATGACTCCTAAAATAATGGATTTTATTGCTAAAATGGATGAAAAATGCCTAAAATACAGGCTTTGTTTGTTTTTGTTATTGTTCTACTCTTCTGAGGGATCAGAAGGACTGAAGATGAAGCGGTGATGTGAACCCGGCTGTAGATGGATTCAGCACTGATCTCCGCCAGGTTTAGGACTGGTTTCCTGCTCACATCTTCGTAGCTCCGAGTCTAGACGGCAGGGGAAATGGCGACGCTATAAGGACTGAATATGGTTTCCCTATGTAGCTAAAATTAAGCTCTATTGTTTTTGTGCAGGCCCTTCCGACGAGTGGACGGGAATGGAGACCTGAAGTGGGACAGGATTACCAAACTGGAGAAGGGGGAAGTCTACAAACAGGTACGGCTTAAAGGGTTGGTGCCACAAAAAAAGATTCTACGTTTTTCAAACCAGCACCTGGATCTGAATACTTTTGTAACTGCATGTGACTAAAAATTTAGTATAGCCACTGAGTTATTCAATAAAATCTATTTGTATAGCGCCACCTGCTGCTGGTTCTCTTCCTCATTTCTCTGTCCACCTTAATGTGGTGGTTGCACATGCTCAGTTTAAATCTTCAAATGCCACCAGCCATATCTTCTGTTAGAAGCTGTGGCAGTTACTGGGAGATGCACAGCAGGACGGACACGCCCCCTGAGAGGAAACCCCTCCCCCTCCCACCTGAGCTGCCAGCCTAAAATAAATCTAGCAGAGAAATGAATAAGGAGATCTCTGGATGTACAGGGCTGGTTCTAGCTTTGTTAGAAAGAGGTTGTCATGTATTATATGATGTCTGATTTTAATTTTGTTTTACATCAATCATTGAATAACTCCTTTATATATTGGTTAGTTGGGTTAACCTTTTGTTGTAACAGGTTTTCCAATTGGCACGCAGGGCTCAATGTCGCAGTAAGGGCTCATGCAGACTAGCATATTTTCTTTCCATGTCCGTTCAGGTTTTTTTTTTTTTTTTTTTTTTTTTTTTTTTTTGCGGACCGAATGAGGAACCTTTCATTTCAATGGGTTCGCAGAAAAAAAGGAAGTTACTCCATGTGCATTCCGTGTCCATTCCGCAAAAACATAGAACATGTCCTATTATTGTCCACATTACGGACAAGGATAGGACTGTTCTATTAGGGGCCAACTGTTCCGTTCTGCAAAATACGGAAGGCACACGGACGTCATCCGTATTTTTTGCGGACCGCAAAATACATACAGTTGTGTGCATGAGCCCTAAGGCTGAGTTCACATCCCCATTTAGTTTTTTTTTTTTTTTTTTGGATCTGTCAGAAGAGGAAAAACACAAAGATCCTGTTTAAAAAAATAAAATAAAATAAAAAAAAAATCCTGTTTCATCAATTAGGGCTCATGCACACGAATGTATTAATTTTTTTTTTTTTTCCCGGTCCATATGCGGAGCCATTCACTTCAGTGGGGCTCCAAAAAAACGGAAATGACTCAGTGTTCATTCAGTTTCCGTATGTCTGTCTGTTCCATGAACAAATAGAACTTGTCCTATTATCCGCATTACGGACAATGATAGGACTTTTCTATCAGGGGCTAGCTGTTCCATTCCGCAAAATACGGAATGCACGCAGACATCTTCGTTTTTCTTTTGTGGACAGCAAAATACTTACAGTTGTGTGCCCTAAGGCTGAGTTCATATCGCCATTTAGTTTTCCATTCTTCTGATCCGTCAAAAGAAGAGAAACCCAAAAAAAGGATCCTGTTGCATCAGTGTGTGTTTTTTTTTTTTTTTTTTTGTTTGTTTTTTTACCAGGTCCCAATCAATGGTAAAATCAGAAAAAAAAACTCTTGACAACCCCTTTAAGTCCCATATGGACACTGTATCATTGTAACCACTTTTCTAATTAGTCCCTCATTGATTCCAAACAGTCAGCCCTCTCTATTCTCCTTTTTGCATTTGCAGTTCAGACAGACTTGCAAAAGGCATTAGGATTCATCCGAGCGGCTATTCGGCAGCCAGTGATACGGACGGTTACTATAGGAGCAGTAAACCTTTAATAATCTGCACGGCCTACGTGAATGCTCCCATTCATTAGCACACAAGTGCTAAGTCTCATGTCCGCTCGGCTGCCCCGGGTGAAGTGACAGCTCCGTCACATCACAATCTAAACTGCAGCTGCTATTTTGGCAGCAGGGGGGTCCTCTGGGTGTATGTCTCCTTCCTGCTCCTCTTCACACCCAGCAGGAAAGGGTCGCCTGTGCATACGTGGATGTGCTGGTGTGCGTCCTGCTATGGGTCTGTATATTACAGGATGTGTTCCTGCTCTTGGGATTAGCAAAGCAGAGAGGTTTTGGCCATGGTCCAGGCCTATAGACCTAACTCCAGGCACTGTGGTCAGCAACATTGGTAAATAGCTGAACGTTATGAGAACTGCCCTATTCAAGTGCTGCAGTTACCAGGCCTGGCCACTACTTGGTGGATGGCGCCATATAGTTCAGGTACCAGGTGGTGAAAGCAGCTGATTGATGGTGCCAGGAGTCAGACCCCCCCACTAATCTGATACTGATGACCTAGCTCAGGGGTAGGCAACCTCCAACACTCCAGCTGTTGTGAAACTACGACTCCCAGCATGCATACTTCCTCTGCTCCTCTCAGAACGCTCATGGAAATGAATGTAGCATGCTGGGAATTGTAGTTTCACAACAGCTGGAGTGTTGGAGGTTGCTGACCACTGACCTAGCCTGAGGGTAGGTTATCAGTTAGGTGGTTGTGGGAAAACACACTTAAAGGTGTTGTCTCATGAAACATATTCACAATTTTTCAAACCTTCACCAGGATATGAAGACTTTTGTAATTACATGTTATTAAAAATTTAGCATAGCCACTGTGTTATTCAATAAAATGTATCTGTATAGCGCCACCTGCTGTTTGTTCTTTTCCTTTATTTTCTTGTCCATCTCACTAAGCTGGTCGAACGCGCTCAGTTTAAATTTTCAGCTGCCGCCAGCCTTATGTTGTGGCAGTTGTGTGGCGAGCTGCAGCAGAAAGGACACACCCCCTAATCTGACAGGCCCAAGATAATCTAGCAGAGCGATGAATGTGGAGATCTCTGGTCCCATGTGAGGTACAGGGCTGGATCTAGCTTTGTTAGAAAGAGAATGTCGTGTACTATGATTTTTACATCAATCATAGCATAACCCCTTTAAATGGCCGTTCCTTAATTTACTCCTGTCGTTGCCCCGTTTGCTGTGGCGGCCCAGGGTTTTCAGGATCAGTGCAGATATTTATAGGGAGGTCATGGGGTAGTTGTTGGTCCCTTTCTTTTCCATACCACCCAGATGCTGCGTTATCTTCTCAACATGTGTAGTGGTAGATAATTATATGCTGGTGGTGCAGTTCCTGAAATCAATGGTGTATAGATGGGATCATGGGAAACCGGTGCAAATTCATAGCGGTCACCTGACTATTTACTATGGATGCCTTGGATTCCCTCCACCCCCAATTAAAGGGGCTTCATGGTTCCGTTCCGGTTTGGGGCTGAGGAGTCCTGTGGGCGGTCCTACTCGGAGATTGTACAAGTGTTCATATAGAAATAGCTGTCAGTCACTGATAGGACCTGCCCACTGGACTCCTAAGCCCAGATTCAGCAGAGATGTACATGAATATCTGACGTGTTATACTGAACCTTTTTACCACTAAACATACACTCACCGGCCACTTTATTAGGTACACCATGCTAGTAACGGGTTGGACCCCCTTTTGCCTTCAGAACTGCCTCAATTCTTCGTGGCATAGATTCAACAAGGTGCTGGAAGCATTCCTCAGAGATTTTGGTCCATATTGACATGATGGCATCACACAGTTGCCGCAGATTTGTCGGCTGCACATCCATGATGCGAATCTCCCGTTCCACCACATCCCAAAGATGCTCTATTGGATTGAGATCTGGTGACTGTGGAGGCCATTTGAGTACAGTGAACTCATTGTCATGTTCAAGAAACCAGTCTGAGATGATTCCAGCTTTATGACATGGCGCATTATCCTGCTGAAAGTAGCCATCAGATGTTGGGTACATTGTGGTCATAAAGGGATGGACATGGTCAGCAACAATACTCAGGTAGGCTGTGGCGTTGCAACGATTCTCAATTGGTACCAAGGTGCCCAAAGAGTGCCAAGAAAATATTCCCCACACCATGACACCACCAGCTTGAACCGTTGATACAAGGCAGGATGGATCCATGCTTTCATGTTGACACCAAATTCTGACCCTACCATCCGAATGTCGCAGCAGAAATCGAGACTCATCAGACCAGGCAATGTTTTTCCAATCTTCTACTGTCCAATTTCGATGAGCTTGTGCAAATTGTAGCCTCAGTTTCCTGTTCTTAGCTGAAAGGAGTGGCACCCGGTGTGGTCTTCTGCTGCTGTAGCCCATCTGCCTCAAAGTTCGACGTACTGTGCGTTCAGAGATGCTCTTCTGCCTACCTTGGTTGTAACGGGTGGCAATTTGAGTCACTGTTGCCTTTCTATCAGCTCGAACCAGTCTGCCCATTCTCCTCTGACCTCTGGCATCAACAAGGCATTTCCGCCCACAGAACTGCCGCTCACTGGATGTTTTTTCTTTTTCGGACCATTCTCTGTAAACCCTAGAGATGGTTGTGCGTGAAAATCCCAGTAGATCAGCAGTTTCTGAAATACTCAGACCAGCCCTTCTGGCACCAACAACCATGCCACGTTCAAAGGCACTCAAATCACCTTTCTTCCCCATACTGATGCTCGGTTTGAACTGCAGGAGATTGTCTTGACCATGTCTACATGCCTAAATGCACTGAGTTGCCGCCATGTGATTGGCTGATTAGAAATTAAGTGTTAACGAGCAGTTGGACAGGTGTACCTAATAAAGTGGCCGGTGAGTGTATATTGGTCTGCTCAGCTCCTCCTGCTCTATAACCTGCTGCCCACAGATTGCACTCTTTTTTTTTTTTTTTTTTTTTTTTTTTTTTTTTAAGGTGACAGGTCCCCTTCAACTAATTTTGTAGTTTAGTCCTAGTTAAGGGTTTGTTCACATGACCGCTAGTTCCATTATTGTGCTCCATTATAGGGGCAGAACAACGAAAATCTTGTACACTAGAGGGACAACTCCTAACGGACCCCATTGACTGTACCAGTGTCTGTTCCATTTCCTTTTGGGAGTCCACCCTTTTGTCTGATGCTTTGGATGGAATCTATAATGAAGGCCCTGAACTGAGCCTCCGGTGGAGGTGTGAACAAGTCAAGAAGCCTTCATAAGATATCTAGTTTTCGGAACCGGATCAGTCCTTGTGATTTTTAGGCTGTACGTGGGTGTGCCAGTAATTTGGTTGGCCCGCCCCTTGTTTTGCTGACACGGTTGATGACTTTGGAATTTCTCATACAGCTCAGGCAGGTTCTTCGCTCCCTCTCTGTCTACAGAACGTCACGTCACTTTATTTACCCAGTCTTGGCATGCCCTCCGTCTGTCAAGTGACTGCTGAGTGATTATCTATAGCACTTGTTTATGTAAATGTATAGCGTGATGCCTTCAGGGGGGAGGGCAGGCTGGCCTTTTGTCTCGGCTGTCACCACCTCTTTGCTTTTCCCTTCATCGCCCATGAAGGCTATGTGATCCCAGAAGAGGCTAGCAGAACAAAAGGCATGTTTGAACTGCAGCTGCCTGTGAACTTGAGCTTCGACGGACCTAAACACCCCTCGCCCTACATAAGATGTGTGCAAAGTGTTAACTGCTCAGTTACGTTAAATACCAATAATATTAAGTTGTGTTTATATGGATTTTTACAATTATATTCTCAACGTTTGACCTCCTACACACAACCGTACTAGGGTGCTTTCACACATTGTGCATCTTCCACTTTCTTGGTGCATACGTCTGATGTATCCATAGGCCCCCCAATCATTTCACAGAGGCCTAAAGCGTCCCTGTTGGGCTGGTGAACATTTGAGGGGAAAAAGTAGCATGAGCCATCAAACACAATATTGCCTCTATGGTGCCAATATGATATTCACCATACTCCAGCGTATGGAGTCACCCCTGGGCCATAGGGGGTCTCCACTATAGAAATGGCTCTGCTCAGATGTATTTGAGGCGTTGTCATGGAGACCTCAGCTGATGAGACAACCCCACCTCTCCATACACTTGTGGGCACCTGGCTTTGTCTCTAAATGTGCAGTAGAATGGCTGGTGGCCCACCTCCACCAATTTTAGTCCAAGATCCCAAGGGGAGGAAGATGGCAGCTGGCACCCAGATCCCTGGTTGTGGAGAGGCTTCTGCTTCAGGGTTATCTAATATCTACAATCAGAATTACAGTTTATTTCTTTCCTCCCGGTCTCCTTATCTTCTAGTCTTGGAAGCGCACACAGGATTCAGACTGTAGAGCTGGATACGCTTGAAAGATATTCTGCCTCTATATTAGAGGGTTTTACAAAGTGCAGGAAGGAAACTCTTCAGTGAGCGTCTTGTGCAATAGTCAAGAGGATGCAGTCTCATAGGAAGCTCAAGGAGCTGAGAATGGGGCCTCTGCCGAGGAGACTTAGTCTAGTGAAGAGCTGCTTATTTGTAACCTGAGAATAGGTTTTCTGGGTTTCATTATTGCTCGTGAAAAACCTAATTTTTCTGTAATGGCTCTTCTATGCTCTCCTAATTGTTTACGCTGCTGAGCAGCTCGGTGTGGGAGTGGCCACAGAGTGATTGACAGATCTTAAAAGTACTCAAAACCACCTCAATAATCCATTTTCTGTATTTTATTCTCGTCTTGCAGGGTAACTTGTTTGACTTCCTTCGACTGACGGGCTGGAGAGGTTCCAAGGTGCTGTACTTTGGCGATCACCTCTACAGTGACCTGGCAGTAAGTAGCCTTTTGCTCCTTAAAGTAGAACTCCCGCAAAATTTTTTGTTCTCTCACCGGTTATAAAGCTGCATGATGTAATCTGTAGTGAATGCAATCTTCTTATCAGAGACTGTATTTGTGAGCTATCCCCTCTCTTATTGTAGCTGTGTCATGTGACCAGCTGTGTCTCTGACCTCCAACTGACACATGACCGGAAGCCAGTTACTTCTCTATTCATTCCTATGAGTCTCGGTGAGGCTCCCATAGGAATGCATAGAGAAATAGACTTCCTGTCCACACATAAGATGCTGTGTGAGTTGGTGGCTCTGATTGCTGGTCACATGACACAGATGAGAAACATCAGGGAGATATAACTCACAAATACAGACACTGGTAAGAAAATGACATTCACTACAGATTACATCATGTACCTTTCTAGCAGGACAGAGAATAAATTTTTTTTTTTTGCGGGAGTTCTTCTTTAAGAATGAGTGTCTAGAGACCCTGTGATTGTAACATTATGTTAACACCTAGAATTGTGCCCTTGCAGGACCTGATGCTACGTCATGGATGGAGGACAGGAGCTATCGTGCCTGAGTTAGAGACTGAAACCAAAATTGTCAATACAGAGCAATACTCTCAGTCCTTGACTTGGATGCAGGCGCTTACTGGACTGCTCGAGCGTATGCAGGTAAGCGAGGACCTACTAATGTATTTGACTGTCATGACGCCCACAGCTGTCATCATGCATCTGTTCAGCCTTACATTTCAATTTTAATAGCCTCGGTCCAAAAGAATAGCAATCTGAGGAGCTTCTCTGATTGCCGTGCAGGGAAGCCGTTCAGGTCCTGGGAGTGCAGCGCTTCCATTGCCAATTGACCATGTCATCTGAGGGGTTAAATGTTTGCGATCAGCATTATCGCTGATCGCCAACGTTGGCCCCAGGTGTGTGCTATTTGAAACAGCAAAAACCCGGGAGCTGGCACCATCTTTGAAGACCTACCTTCTGCCTTACATGTATGGCGGCAGTCAGGAAGGGGTTAAATAAGCTCAAGATCCACCTAACATTAAAGAAGAACTCCCGACAAAAATTTTGTTCCATGTCCTGCTAGAAATGTACATGATATAATCTGCAGTGAATGTCATTTTCTTACCAGTGTCTGAATTTTTGACTTCTATCATCCTGAAGTTTCTTACCTGTGTCATGTGACCAGCAATTAGACCCACCAACTCACACAGAGACTTGTGTGGACAGGAAGTCTAATTCTCTATGTATTCTTGAGAGACTGAAAGTGAGGCTCCCATAGGAATGAATAGAGCAGTTACTGGCTTTCTGTCCTGGGTCAGTTGGAGGTCAGGGAGTTGGTCACATGACCCAGCTACAATAAGAAGAGAGGTTTTTACTCACAGAAACAGTCACTGATAAGAAAATGACAATCACTACAGATTATATCATGCACCTTTCTAACAGGTCAGAGAATAAACATTTTTGCGGGAGTTCTTCTTTAATGTTCACTATTCTTCTTAACAGAATTTCCGTGACCCGGAGTCTCAGCAGATTCTACAAGACTGGATGAAGGAGAGACAGGAGCTCAGGTACTGACCCCGGAGTCTACAAATGTTACGACATGGAATCCGCTGTTTGAATAAAGGGATTCTCCATTTTTGGATCCAAATTCTGACACCACTAGAGGGCGCTCACTGCTTAAAGAGAATCTCTCCCCAGGGACCTTCCTATCTAGATATTTGCATAGACACAAAGCTGTGGTTCACCTGATTTAAAACACTATTTTTCTTTTGTTGATCTAAGGCTGCGCTCCAAGTTATACTTTTTCAAAATATGCAAATTAGTCCATCACCATTGCTCTTGTTGCACCCGAGCTCTGCTCCTTTAGTGGCCGGCCCCTATCTTTCTGCTTTGCTTCTGCCTGACCCTGTCAGTCAAAGCAGTCAGAGAGGGGTTGGCCACAGAAAGGAGCGGAGCTTGGGTGCAACAAGAGCAACAGTGATTGCACTAAATGCCTAATTTGCATATTAGGAAAAAGTATCATAATGGAGCTTCGAATCGACAAAGTGTTTTAATCCAATGAACTACAGCTGTGTGTGTATGAAAACAGTTGGATAGGGAGGTTGCTGGTGACAGATTCACTTAAATGTGTTATTGAGGACCATGTATAATGTATGGGGTGCAGTTAGCTCCCCCTAGTGGTGACAGATTATTTCCAAAACCATCAGGTTCTGGAGTAATGCAGCAGTAGAACGTAGAATGGACTGCTTTATAGATATCTACGAATTTATTGGTACAGTATATGGGCTCAGGGAGATCCATTCTATTAATATATAGTCGGCCTCTCCCAAAACCGGCGTGGCTGATAACAGCGAGCAATAGCTACCATGTCTGCTTTTCTTCACTTTCAGAGCCGTGACCAAGAACCTGTTCAACCCCCAGTTTGGTAGCATCTTCCGCACGTGCCACAACCCAACGTACTTCTCCAGGCGACTCTGTCGCTTCTCCGACCTGTACATGGCCTCCATCAGCTGCCTCCTCAACTACGACCTGAGCTACACCTTCTTCCCCCGCCGCACCCCGCTACAGCACGAGGCGCCCCTCTGGATGGACCAGCTCTGCACCGGCTGCATGAAGACGCCCTTCCTGGAAGAAATGGCCCACATCCGCTAGACGTGGACCCAAGACTTGACTTTTTTTTTTTTTTTTTTCTTTTAATTCCAGTGCGGTTTGCACAGAGGCCAAGCGTCTTCCGGAAAAACTTGGAAGATTTTTTTTGTTTTTTTTGGTTTTTGTTTTATGAATAAGCTGGGTAACAGGGTGTACAAGACATTCTAAAGATCTGTTCCTCCTTAATCTGACTCTGTATTATCAGCGTATGGAGAAGATTCTGTCTTTGATAAATGGGTTTAGTTTTTTTTTTTGTTTGTTTTTTTTTTTTTTTTGTTTTTTTCATTTTGAAATGCGTTTTTGTTTTGCCCCTCCCCCAAGGGGTTAAGAGAATCTGGACTTTGAGCAGCTTTCCCTCGAGATTTGCACTCGCGGGGGGGGGGGCTGAAGAGCTGCACATGTTCTTATGGAGGTGTGACATTTTTAGGAATGTGCCATCTGTCGTCCGGCATCTGCTTTTACTTCTGCCACCTCTGTGAGCCTCTCCATCCGTTCCGTGGCTGCCAAATGCCGATCAATGCCGCGGCCAGGACATTGGAGGGGGGGGGGGACAGTACGGACAGAAAGGGGCGTCCTACGTACATCAAGGAGGAACAAGAGACTTGTGTTCATGACCGATTGTGGGACAGTTTTTAGAGATGAGAAACGCACAATTTTTTTTTTTTTTTTTTTCTTTTTAAAGTTTAAATCGTTAAAAGGGTCGTCTCATCTCGCGAGGATAGGCCTTCGCAGTCAAATCTCTGAGACCTAGGTGGGACCCGCACCTATCCTAGCGGTATGCCATTACCTGTGTGATGAGAGAATCCCTTTAAGCATAGGTCATTACTCGCCCATATACTGATCATATATCAGAAATATGGGTGACCACCTGTTGGTTCATCTTCCTAGTAGCCATGTGTTGTCACCCAGGGGTCTGAGATTAGCACCCATTCGTGTCTTGCCTCCATAACTTTGCCATTCAGAACTCTGGGAAAGTTGGGTATAAATGACTTGGGGGGGGGGGGGGGGGGGGGGAGCTGTAATGGCAGTGGTTTTAAAAAATGCTCCGATTCTGCACCATTCTTGTCCGTCTGGTCTACCGGCTCAGCTTCTTTCAGCTGCAATACCAGGCCCGACCTATGGACAAGAGTGGCGCTGTTTCTGAAAAAAATTATTTGACCCTTGCTAATGGTGTACAGTGTCAAAAGGAAGGCTGAATCCATTTTTTTTGGCTACAGGGGATGTATTTACAGGTGTTTTTTATTTTTTGGGAGGGAAATTTTTGGGCAGTTGTCCTCAGATAATGTAAGAACTGGAAATGGCTGTAGCTTCATTAAAGGAAGTCATGAATGTGACATAAGTCAGATGAATTCAGAACATGGTGTGAGACGGTGACCACATTAAGGGTTCCTTAACACACGTTTTTTTTTTTCAGCGTTTTTAAATTTTTTCAAAAAATGCCGCTTTTTATATGTTGCGCTATACCCAGAGCATGTGCTGCTTTTGAAAAGAATGTCAGAAAACTCCCCAAAAACGCTGTGTAGGTTGACTTTAATAATTTGCTATAGACTTTCAAGTAATCTGATCAAGTGTTTTTTGACCAAATGCAAAAAAAGTCGTTGAAAATGTTGCAAAAAAATGCTGTGTGTGAACCTAGTCTAAAGGGTCATCCAGGGTTAGACGAGAAGGACAGCGCCCCTCTTATCTGTGGGCTGTGTCTGGTATTGCAGGTCATCCTCCTGTTCCTATACCAGACGCAGCCCACAGACGAGAACGGCTCTGTCTCTGGGGTATAGCAGTTAAAGGGATTGTCCTGTTTCAGGATGAAAACCGATCAAGCCGCAGTGGAGAAACGGGTAAGTACTTACCTGCCAGATCCCATGCCGCCTCTTCTGTTCATTTGGCCGGGCTCCATTTACAATTAACCTCTGCAACCAGTCGCCAGCCTCAACAGTGCACCCAAGTGATTGGTTGCAGCAGTTATGTGGTGTCAATGTGACGTCACCGCTGCAGCGGCTGCGCAAGATCTGGCAGATCTTACCCTTATTTACTACTTACCCTTTCTTCATTGCAGCTTGATCCAGTTTCATCCTAAAACCCGACAACCCCTTAAGAATTTTCTAATCCTTGACAACCAATTTAAAGCAAACCTCCAGTTCAAACCTACAATTTGACTGGTGCAGTAGTAAAGTCTGAGACCTACACCCCTAGCCTCTGTCCCTTCTTTAACTACCCTCGTGTGGACCAGTGTCCATGATGTAGCTATCCAAGGACCGTAGCAGGGAGGGCATTTCTTAGACATCTTGACTCTGGGTGGGGATGGTGGCAGCCATTTTGAAATCAGACTGGGCTTGAAAACTGAGGCTGCAGGAATGTTGACTATACACTTGTCATGTCGACTCAAATTTTAGGTTTGGACTGGAGGATCACTTTAAGGTCCATATACGTACAGTTGACCAAGGACTGGTGCGGTTTAAGAGTCGCCATCCTGGCAAGTAAGTGATCAATCAGATGATGGGAAGTGACACCTGATAAGATTAAGGAATTTGAGGACCTGCCAATATTTTTTATTTTTTTTTTTAACTGTTTTTAATTTTTCTTTTCTGGGATCTGTCTCCCATGAATGTTTACTTCTATGTACATGAGATAAAGAATTCATCCATTTGGAAGTATTTGTGCGGCGGGCGGCTGTCACAAGGCTTGGGGGGTTTACAGACGTGATTGAGCTGTGCAGCGGGAAGCATCAAATAAACTTTCAATAAACTGTGACACTTTTGTGTGAGTCTCATTTGAAGTGATGTAACTGTCTCAGAAAAGTCACCAACCTCTCCAGCCAAGCACAGAATAAGTATCCAGACTGAATAATCTCAATATAAGTGGAGGGAACAGAATGTTTCTGGCTGGTATTTGTGTGGTGGGGTTAAAGGTGCTCATCCTCCCAGGAGTTGGAGCAAAGTAGAGCCAAAATGTAACTTTCCATTTCTTCTGTTAAAGGAAAAAAAAATGTAGGTAAAAGGTCTGATGTGGAAAAAATTATGGGTAGGTTTTTTTGGAGGAGATTTTGAATCAGATTTTCCTGTGGGTTCTTCATCCAAAGCCAGGTTTTAGGATGAAACTGGATCAAGCTGCAATGAAGAACTGGACCTGTCCGATCCTGCGCAGCTGCTCCAGTTGGGTTCTATTTATCTGGCTCCAGTGCTGACATTACATTGACAGCGCTTGACTACTGCAGCCAATCACTTGGGTGCACTTTGGCTTTGAGAGGAATCTAAGAAATTTAAAGGGGTTGTCCAAGTTATGGGGAAAAAAAATATAGCACTGTAAATCTGATGGATAGCAATATATAACTAAGTTCAGCAAGTTTTAGGCAAAACAAAATCTATTTCCTCATTTCCCTGGTTCTCCTCTGGCCTTTGTTTACATGCAGTAATAACAATCTCTGTCCCTCCCACCTTCTCTGCAAAGGCAGTGAATATAAGTGCTGTGAGTACATGTCTGCCTGCTGGGATACTCAGCAGCATGTTGTTTGTGTAGGACTACAAGTCCCAGCTGTACAATGACACTGCTGATAAACACAGGAAATTCTCCCTACCTGTTCTTGTACAATTCCTCTATAGCTCCTTGCCCAGCATTTGTCTCCTCTCACTGCTGCCGCTACTATTTGTTGTAAAGCCTTGAGCCCTCAGTGTGTTCTGGCTGAAGGGGTTAATGTTTTATCTGAAGGAATCCAGGGAGAGAGCAGATAGTGGCTGGCAAAGAAAGGGGGCGTGGCCAGTGACCTCTCTGTACAGACTGTTATCTGAACTCTGAGGCTTGTACAGGAAACATCACAGAGCAGGGAGATAAGGTGACATCACAGGTCATGTGATCCTCAGTCAACTCTGAGAGACCAGCAGCTTTAGAAACACAAAGTATATGGGAAAGTTGTTATACCTGACAAGTTAGAAACATATAAAGAACAAAAAAATAACTGACAACCCCTTTAAAGGAAGGACTTCTACTACTTCTCCTTCTGGATCCACTTCTGGCTTTGGCTGAAAAAAAACGGCAAGCAGATCTGCTTCAAAACCTTGTCCAAAAAAACTCTGAACCCTACCCTTTTTCTTCTCTGATGGATCCTCTTCTGGCTTTGGCTGAAAACACTGCTGGAAAATGTCTTAAATCCTTCTCCAAAAGAACTGTGTGAGAACCTACTCTAAAGGGAAATAAAATATGGATGACCGCCTCGGGATAGGCCATCAATATCTGATCAGTTGGCTTTCAACTTCTGACGCCTCCATCAATCAGCTGTTTGAAGAGGCCATGATCCTTTGAGTGTTATGACCTCTTCCTAGGCTAGGACATCCTGTTTATAGGTCACACATGGCCTTGCTGCAGCTCGGTCCCACTCAATGATCTGCAATACCAAGTCCAACACCTATGTCATGTATGGACGGAGTTGTGCTTGGTAAGCTGTGAGGACACCGCATCGCTTAAAGGAGTGTTGAGGTTGCTTCAAACAGGTGATCGGTGGAGGTGCTGAGTGTCCGACTCCAACCGATCAGATACTGATGACCTAGCCTGAGGATAGGTAATCCATATTGCGCTCCTGGAAAACCCTTTAAAAGGTGTTGTCTGGTTTGGTTTCATTGTTCAGAACATTTATTTTCTAGAGTAGAAAATGTCTACAAAGAGTGTCTAGCGCTGGAGGACTTAACTCGTACCTGGATTACATGAGGCCTGTAATGTTTCATTTCCCCATGTGGTGGCTCTCCATGGAAATTGTTCCCTTTCTTCTGGAATCCCCCAACAATTATTGCATCATTGGGGGTCCAGGTGGGAGACCCTGGAATCAACTTGTCAGGTAACCCTTCTAACAAAATGGTCAACCTCAACCCCTTAAAATGTTTGGTCACTGATACTAGATCAGGTTTACACACTCAGATCACTGCAAAGTGACAGTTTGGATAGGTTCACACAAGGAATTTTGTCAATGACAAAATCCACTGGGTATCCCATGGCAGAAACCACTGCTGGGTCTGCCCTTGGGATTTCATTTTGAATGGTGCAGACCCGCACTCTGTTTAGCTCTATTGAGTAGAGCGAAACCAAAAGTAGGTTCCTGCTCCAGTTTTCCGAGTGGTCTTTGTGGTAATTGCGCCAAGAATGGACCTGTACATGGCAAAAAACCTCATCTACTTGTGGGGTGGTCTCCCAGTTGGAGGCCATTTCAGCGCAGATTCCATGTAGTTTTCGCCACCAAATTAGCCCTGAAACCCACACAAGAAAAACTGAATGTACCCAAGGAATTAATAGGTTCCCAACTCGGCCAATAGAGGTACAGTTTTGGTGCAGTCAGAAAAAAAAAAAAAAAATTCAACTCAAACATACTAGTAAGACCACATGCCCATGACCATTTTTGTGTGCATGAGTTGTTAAATGACAATATAGACCTACACTACATTGATATTCATTACCTGTGGGCATTGTGATCCTGGCTGCGGGAGGTATGTGAGCTCTCCATGGACTACACTACAGTGTTCCTCTGGGATCTCCATCTATTTCCTGAAATGGGAGGGGAATCTCACCAGACTGTCAAGGCAGAGATTGGATGATGGCCACAGTGTGTTGTTTTTTGTTTTTTTTTCCTCCCCTTCACCTCTAAGTAAATTATAGAAAAGTCAGAGCTCGCTTGTCTGCCTAGCTCCCATAGAGGCAAGTAGAGCTATACACACATGCTCCAGTCATTCTTCATCTGGATCGGTTGGCCTGCAGCTGCTTTACCAGGTAGGAAAAGGGGTCGGGGCATTTCCTAAATGTTCACATAAGGCCCCTTTCACACGGGCGAGATTTCCGTGCGGGTGCAATGCGTGATGCGAACGCATTGCACCCGCGCTGAATCCTGACCCATTCTTTTCAATGGGGCTTTTCACATGGGTGAATTTGTTCACGCATCAGTTCGCCGTTGCGTGAAAATCGCAGCATGTTCTATATTCTGCGTTTTTCACGCAGCCCTGGCCCCATTGAAGTGAATGGGGCTGCGTGAATAACACATTGCATCTGCACACAAGTGCGGATGCAATGTGTGATTCACTGATGGTTGCTAAGAGATGTTGTTTGTAAACATTCAGTTTTTATCACGCGCGTGGAAAAAACTGAACGAACGTACGCAATCGCAGTCAAAACTGACTGCGATTGCGTGCGGATTTTCCGGACTGAATCCGTGACGCCCGTGTGAAAGAGGCCTTATTCACACGTCAGTATTTTGGTCAGTGATTTCCAAAACCAGGTGCAGCTCTAAACACAGAACAGGTGCAGATTAGAGTTGAGCGGACGTGCTCGTAACGAGCACTGTAGCGCTCGGATCCCCTGTACTCGCATGGGCGCAGCCATCCGGATCCGTCCTCCTCACCCGACTGCAAGTCAGTGGGGACGGATCCGTTTGGTATGACACACTCGCGATTTTCATGCAACGGCGAACTGATGCGTGAAAAACATCGCTCATGTGAAAAGCCCCATTGAAATGAATGGGTCAGGATTTAGTGCGGGTACATCACGCATTGCACCCGCGTGGAAATCTTGCCCGTGTAAAAAGGGGCCTAAGGAGAGGATCTGCACCTGGTTTTGGCTCGAAATCACTGATCGAACACTGACGCATTATGCCTTAAGCCTCATTCAAGCATCAGTGTTCTATGTACTCGTTCTCTATGGACAACACACATCCCGATTCATTTTGAGCACGTAAACGGAGGTGTGAATGAGGCTTTATTCACATGTCCGTGATGAGGGTCAGTGAAGAGTCCACGTGTCAACTGTGTTCCACGGCCACTGCACAGCTGAAAATGAGTTCTCAGAGCATCTCCTATAAACCGTTCATGAAACACACATGGCGTCCGTGTTTTTCATGGGTGTGATGGATGTTTACGGACAAAATAGAGCGTGCTTCCCTGCTAAAACCACAGACCGTACTAAAACATGGATTTGTGAATACACACATTAAACTGAATGGGTACATGTGCTGTCCGTGAATCACAGACGTGTGAGTTAGGGCTCATGCACACAAACTTTCCCCCCCCCCTTCCGTTCTTTCTGCGGCCCGGATGCAATTCCATTCCGTGTCTGCAAAAAAATAGAACATGTCCTAGGCATTTCTATAATGGGCCGTCTGTTCCGTTATGCAAGTTACAGAACGCACATGGCTGGCATTCATGTTTTGCGGATACGCAATTTGTGTGCATGTAGCCTTATGCTGAGGTTTTTCCATGTGGAAAAAAAACGCACATATTCTACAATGCATGCAGGCGGCCTTAAGGCTGGTTATGGACAGTGTAAGTGCTCATTAGTAATCAGATCAGAGGCTCCAGTCTTGTGATCCACAGGTCCATAGGGCATTTCTCAGCAGGGTTTTGGAGAGTAGTCAGACATGATGAACAGGTGTCAGTGACCTCTAACCTGCACCTGACCTCACAGGCCAGAAGTGAGCAGGTGATAGCGGGGTAATAAATACCGCCATTACCAGTCAATCAGCAGCAGTTCATCCATGTGAATTTACAGTTCCTCCTTTATAACTCCGGCAACATGGAGGCTTCTGGGTTCACAAGGGTCATGCTTTCCTTTGGAACTCATTAAGGATCATTTAGCACAGACTGGCTGTTTACTCCTGTCTTTGAAAGCCCCCCTGCTGCTGGAGGAAATGCCTAATTAGGCACACCTCCAAGAGTCTGACTGGAGTAGCTTTCACTCCTGTTTTAGGCTCCATTCACATGTCCTGTTTTTCTTTCCTGATTCGATCCTGATTTTTTCAGGACCCATTGAAATAAATGGAGCCAGATCAGGATTGAATCAGGAAAGAAAAACAGGAAGTGTGAATGGAGCGTTAGGCTAGGGCTACACAACGACATTGTGTCGCACGACAACTGTCACGAGTGTAGTTGTGCACTATGTGTCGCTCAACACATGTCGCCGTGTAGCCCTAGCCTTAGACCTAAATGTTAGTAAAACGCCAGTGAAACAAAATTCTGCACCTGGTTTTGGCTTGAAATCACTGATCAAACACTGACTAGGGGAGATTTAGGCCTTGTACACACCTCTGTGTCATTTTCAAGTCCATGAAAAAAAGCGTCTGTCAATGATCCCTATGTCTGTTTTTTTGCTCCCTGTGTGTCATGGACGCTGCTCAGCTGTAAATTAATTTCCAGAGCATCTCCTATCAGTCGTCAGTGAAAAATAGATGCCATCTATATTGTGTCTGTGACTTTCACGGACCCATAGACTTCAGCGAATGTGTTTGGTCCACATCAAAGTAGTACTTGTCTCCTTTTCTTTTTTTAAGACCCACATTCAGTAAAAAAAAAAAATACTGATGTGTGAACAGACACTTTGAAACAATGGGTACGTGTGCAGAAAATACAGGTAGAAGGTGTCTGTGAAAAATGGAAATGTGGATGAGGCCTTATGAAACTGGTGTAAAGTAGAACGGGCTGAGTTGCCCCTAGCAACCAATCAGATTCCACCTTTCATTTTTCACAGCTTCTTTGGAAAATGAAAGGAGAAATCTGATTGGTTGCTATGGGCAACTAAGCCAGTTCTACTTAACACCAGTTTTCTCCCCTTGACTGTGAGGCCTTGAAGGGGTTGGCACTAGGATATGCCATCAATGTCAAATAGGTGCAGGTCCCACTTCTGGGACCAGCTCCTATCTCCAGAACAAGGCCCCTGAAGTGAATGGAGAACAGCTGCGTCCGTGCACAACCTCCATTCACTGCTAAGGGAATTCTGAGGATAGTTGAGCACCTGCTCAGCTATTTCCAGTAGTCCCATAATGGTGAATGGAAGTAGCCATGCTTGCGTGGGGTTCTCTCCGTTCACTGATGGACTTCTGAAATTCACTCAGCTATTTTCGGAACTCCCATAGCAATGAATGGAGAACACCCTCCTTTACATTGGGGCCCCATACTGGAGATCAGTGCAGATCCCAGAGGTGGCCTAGCAATAAGCCATCAATGTCTGACATGAGCCAACCCCTTTAATAAATTTTTAGATATTTGTGGTTTTTCTGACAATGTTTGCTACAACAAGCTTGGCTGTCAGTTCTGGTGAATGACCTGCCTCCAGTGAAACTAATCAACACTAACTAGTTTCAATGGGCGATGTAATGTACAACACCTCATTTAGCAGGCAAAATGAACCTTTAACTTGAGGTCCGCCTTTCTAGAACAGCTGATAATGAGGGATTCACTGCTGCAAGGGGCGGTGTTCTAGCAAAAGCAGACAATCCGCTTTACGTGATATTAATGACCTCTGTACATGAACCTCACTAATACGCCAGAGGAGAGAATGTCATGTCCCTGCATTATGGCCACATGTTGCAGATTTCCCTTCTAATGACAGCTGATTGTGGGGTCTCCTATTATCCCTCTGATAAAAATGTGGACTACACTTAGGCCCAATTTGGCTTTAACTTGATGTTGGGGCCCAAAACCTATAGCAGGGATGGCCAACCTGCGGCTCTCCAGCTGTTGAAAAACTACAACTCCCAGCATGCCCAGACTGCCTACAACTATAAGCCTACAGCAGGCCATGGTGGGAGTTCTAGTTTTTCAACAGCTGGAGAACCGCTGATTGGCCATCCCTGTCCTATAGGAAAGAAGCCCAAATAAGTCATTTGTAATTATGCGTAACCCAAGAAAGTGAGACTTCTGAAGTGAGCGTGTAAACTATGGTATGCTGGCGCCCTCTGGTGTTCTAATTTAAGAACTACATGTATCTAAAAAAAAAAAAGACTACATAGAACAATTAAAAAAATTTTTTAACAAATCTAAGACATTTTGATACAATTATTGACACAAAAATGATAAATGTTAGAGTACAGATAATAAATATATGGAGCTTATGTTAATACATAATTGTTATCAATACACTGATAATAAATTCAGAATATTATTATTATTATTAGAATTTTTTATGTGGTAAAGTACCTTTGGCTGAAACTCAGTTGAAGTGTCTTCTGCTTCTCCTGTGGATCAGAAACAATCGCAGCTAATTAATAATTTACAAGTGCTGAAAACAGAAGCCGGGAATGAGAGCAGGTCAGGATCTGCGCAGACAGGGTATACAGACAATTCCCTAACCGCCTGCATCCTGTCTGGAGAGTCCCGGGAACGTCTGGTGATGTCACAGAAACCAGAGGAGAAAAGCCTCACCAAGACCATGTAAGATGCCAAAACTTATATTCAATCCAGAAAATAGAACTTGGAATTTTTAAAATATTTTATAATTACATTTTTTTGTTCTACGGTATTTATTTATTTGCTGTCAATTTATTTTCCAGGACAGTCTAAAATTCTAGGTAGGTCTATTTAATCCTATGTAAAACCTAGCTTACGTTTTTTTGTGCCCTTGGTGGTGGTAGCAAGGCAACAAGATTATTTCATGCTAGATTGTATTAATAATAAGTAAGCAGACAAGTGACTTGAAGGAAGAGTAAAGTTTTATAATGGATACATGTACAGTATTGTTACAGTAGAAGAGCGGGAAATAAGTTAAAGGGGTTGTCCATTATTAGGAAAAAAATTGCTTTCTTCCAGAAACAGCACCACATCTGTCCATGGGTTGTGTCTGGCATTGCAGCTCTTTCACTTCATTAGAACTGAGTTGCAATACCAGGCACAAGCTATAGACAGGTGTGGAGCTGTTTCTGGAAGAAAGCAGCCATATATTATTATTTTTTTAATTCTGTACAACCGTCTAGAAGTAAAAAAAAAATATGGTAATGACAAGAATTAATCAGGACCAACTTAGGACCAACTATTGTATTAGGACGTATGCCATTATAGAGAAGCGCTCCCCTACTAAGATCGCCCCAATTATCCAGGGCTCTCACTGTAGCGCACTTACCAAATGTCCTGCAAAAGAGCAGGGATTTATAGGCTATTGACACCTTTAGGGACAATTTTTATATCTGTATTCTACTAATTTTGGACTAAAAATAATTTTTTCAATTTGTCTTTATTAGAAATTTTCAACAGATTTTTCCTCCACAGTTTTCACTTTCAGTGTATCTGCAGACTATTGCCTCCCTTCCCCTTGATGGCTTATCTGTACTTTCATCACAGCTTATAAACACTCATATAGTTAAAGGCTATGTAGACCTTTGCAGGCAGTTGTTTTTATTATTGCATTGTACTCATTTTGAGCTAAAAAATCATTGAGATGCTCTAATAGCAGCCTGTGGATTTCCTGTCTTTTCCGACAGACCAGGAGCTGACGGGCTCCTTATCTCTGCTCTCTGACATTATAAACACTCATTAAGGCTCCATCCACACCACCGTATGTATTCAGTGTCCGTATAAAAACGGAAGACATACGGAAAGTCTTCCGTAGTGTTCCGTAATTTTGCGGACCCATTGACTTTAATGGGGCTACGGACGTGTTTTGGGTCCGTATGGTTCCGCATCTTATCCGCAAAAATGCGGAAATGAACATACGGTCGTGTAAATGGGGCCTAAAGCTCAGTTCTCATCTTACGGATAAGAATGTGGCTTAAATAAGTGTTTATGACCTCTCAGTAGTTTAGAGATAAGGGTAATTAGATGACTAACACAAAGTGAAAATACCAGTCACACACTTAAAAAAACAGTTACCCTTTGTGACAGAATGGCTCACCCTTTGTGACAGAATGGCTCAATATTGTTAATAAAGGCCAATTGAAAATATGATTTTTAGCCAAAAATGAGTAAGATGCAATCATAAACAAAAATTGCCTTGAAGGTGTACATAGCCTTTAAATTCTTATCAGTTTCATAATTTAGCCTAGAAGAATTGTCAGGAATTAAGAGATAAGGGCTATAGATCAATCCATCAGAGCATCTCTCTGACGGATTCACTGAGAAGGGGAAGGCAATAGTCTGCAGATACACTGAAGGTGAAAGCCAGAGAGGAAAAACTGATAAAAAAAAAGATTTTCAGCCCAAAAATTAGTAAAATGCAATAAAAATGGTGTCCATAGCCTTTAAACCAATAGAGTTTGTAGCCTTCTGGGGGGATCCACAGTTATATTCAGCTGTAGTATGTGTTGCCAAAAGTGGTTGTCCAATTGATCCCAATGATTACCTTTTCCAGCCTATTATAGAGACTTTTAGAATTTATTTCCATATACCCACCATAGAGGAGGACTGTAACTACCATAGGTGACAATAGACTAGATCTATGAAACCATATACAGACAGTCAGTGAGACTTTTGTCATTCGAATGAGTATTCCCCTTTTATAAATCAATGCCATTTCACAAGGATATTCCATCTCTTTACATCACAGCAGGGGTCTGACCTCTGGATCCTCCAATGAGAATATAGGGACCACAGTCTTCATCCCTGTCTTTGCCTGCACAGCAGTACCCTGTCCATCCTGTGTACAGGGCCTTTTAAGTGAATGGGGGAACAAAGCAGTTCCTTGTACAGTCAGGAGACTGGGAGTGTCGCAGTGCTGTGTGGCCCCTTCATTCTCAGGATCAGATCAGGGCCTCAGAGTTCACACCCCACTAATCAGAGACATATGCCATCACTTTATCACATAGGAAAGACTCCTTTAAAGGGCATCTGTCAGAAGGTTTGTACCTTTGACACTGGCCGACCTGTTACATGTGCGCTTGGCAGCTGAAGAAATCCGTGTTGGTTCCGTGTTCACATGTGTCCACATTGCTGAGAAAAATTATGTTTTACTATATGCAAATGAGCCTCTAGGAGCAACGGGGGGGGGGGGGGGAGGGGCGTTGTCATTACACCTAGAGGCTCTGCTCTCTCCGCAACGGCTGTACCTTCTGCACTTTGATTGACAGGATCAGGCAATGAAAACATCATCCCTGGCCCTGTCAATCGATGTCTTATTCGCATATATTAAAACACCATTTTTCTCAGCAATGCGGGCACATATCAACACAGATGTCTTCAGCTGCCAAGTGCACATGGAACAGGTCAGCCAGTTTCATAGGTACAAAACTGCTGACAGATGCTCTTTGACTCTATGACTGCGTAAAGGTGAAGCTCCTGCCCTATAAAGAAGCACAGTTGTCAGAGATCTCACTAGGGCTGAATTTTACAATGGCATTCGTTGCAAATGAACTGAATTGTCATCCCAGACAGCATAACAAACAGTTAAACTGCGGCATGCTGTCCCACTGGGGCTGGGTTCTGTGTAGAGAAAAGATTGGAAGTTTTCCTAGAAAAATAGAACAAAGTTACTGGTAATGGATAGAAATGATATGGAAAGTTGTCAGGTTTCCAGTGTGGAGTGGGAGAGAAGTTTCTGAACGACTCAGTTGGGCCGTGCCCGTATCGCAATTCAAGTTGAACTGAAATGAGCAAAGTCAGCTATTGGAAAACGAAGGGATATGCTTGAGACAATATGCAAACCAAACGGAGAAGAGCAATTGTATTAACAATCAATTTCCCCTCCCCCTTTCAGTTTCTGTCGCCCTGACTAAAAGATCCTTTAAATGATCGGTAGTAGCCTACATAAGGTGTTTTGGCACCTGGGGTGGGTCCTCTCTCTGGCAACCCCTCCCCTCACCCCCCATAACTTGAAATTAAACCCCCACACAGTAGTATTGCCCTCACTATACAGCCTTCTCAGTAATTTTGTCCAGATATGTGCCCCCTCCCCTCATGATAGTTATGCCCACAATGTACAACTTTTACAGTAGTTATGCCCACACTGTGCCCCCTTAAAGCAGCGGTCCCCAACCCCCGGGGCCGCGGCCCAGGACCGGCCCTGAATCGATGTCTGCCGGGCGGTGGCAGGGGACAAGGAGATAAGCGCTTCCATTGTGGAAGCGCTCATCTCCATAGTCATCTGTATCGCCGTCCTCAGGACAGCGATACAGATGCCTGTGTTGCGGTGGGGCAGGGGAGGGAGAGGCGTCTCCCCTGCCTGTTCCTCTGATAGGCTGCAGGCCTAGTGCCTGTAGCCTATCAGAGGCCAGCTCAGGCGGTGCGATGACGTCATCGCGCCGCCTGAGCCGTGCAGAGCGGGACACAGGCCGGAGGAGGCCTGCATCGCAGCGCTGCCAGGCTGATGGAGGTAAGTATAAGTGTTTGTTTTTTTTATTGTACAAAACTGAAGGAGAGGAGCACTATGGGCACTATAACTACTGTGTGGGGGCACTATGGGCACTATAACTACTGTGTGGGGGGCACTATAACTACTGTGTAGGGGGCACTATGGGCACTATAACTACTGTGTGGGGGCACTATGGGCACTATAACTACTGTGTGGGGGCACTATGCTACTATAACTACTGTGTGGGGGCACTATGCTACTATAACTACTGTGTGGGGGCACTATGGGCACTATAACTACTGTGTGGGGGCACTTTGCTACTATAACTACTGTGTGGGGGCACTTTGCTACTATAACTACTGTGTGGGGGGCACTATGGGCACTATAACTACTGTGTGGGGGGCACTATGGGCACTATAACTACTGTGTGGGGGCACTTTGCTACTATAACTACTGTGTGGGGACACTATGCTACTATAACTACTGTGTGGGGGCACTATGCTACTATAACTACTGTGTGGGGGCACTATGGGCACTATAACTACTGTGTGGGGGCACTATGGGCACTATAACTACTGTGTGGGGGCACTATGCTACTATAACTACTGTGTGGGGGCACTATGGGCACTATAACTACTGTGTGGGGGGCACTATAACTACTGTGTGGGGGGCACTATGCTACTATAACTACTGTGTGGGGGCACTATGCTACTATAACTACTGTGTGGGGGCACTATGGGCACTATAACTACTGTGTGGGGGCACTATGCTACTATAACTACTGTGTGGGGGCACTATGCTACTATAACTACTGTGTGGGGGCACTATGGGCACTATAACTACTGTGTGGGGGCACTATGCTACTATAACTACTGTGTGGGGGCACTATGCTGGTATAACTACTGTTTGGGGCACTAATGGGGAATAACTACTGTGTGGGGCACTATGCTCCGCCCCCCAACAACCGCAGGGCCCCCCCCATCCAAACCCCCCCCCCCCCCCCCCCCCCCCCCGGGCCCTGGGGAAATTGTCTAGCGAGAAACCGGGCCTTGGTGCAAAAAAGGGGGGGCCACTGCCTTAAAGTACTTATTATCCTTTCATAGTAGTTATGCCCTCTCTGAGCCCCTTTCACAATAGTAATGCCCTATCTGTGCCCCTTCAGAGTAGTTATGCCCTCACTGTGCACCCATAACAATTATGCCCCTTCACAGTAGTAATGCCCACTCTGTGCCCCATAACAGTTATGTCCACCCCTACACAGGAGTAATGACCTATGTGCCCCCTTCATAGTAGTAATGCCCATGAGCCCCCTTCATAACAGTAATGCCCATTGTGCCCCCTTCATTGTAGTAATGCCCATTGTGCCCCCTTCATAGTATGAATGCCCATTGTGCCCCTTTCACAGTAGTAATGCCTATTGTGCTCCCTTCACAGTAGTAATGTCCATTGTGCCCCCTTCATAGTAGTAATGCCCATTATGCCCCTTTCACAGTAGTAATGCCCATTGTGCCCCTTCATAGTAATAATACCCATTGTGCCCCCTTCATAGTAGTAATGGCCATTGTGCCCCCTTCATAGTAGTAATGGCCATTGTGCCCCCTTCATAGTAGTAATGGCCATTGTGCCCCATTCATAGTAGTAATACCCATTGTGCCCCCTTCATAGTAATAATACCCATTGTGCACCTTTCACAGTAGTAATGCCCATTGTGCCCCCTTCATAGTAGTAATGGCCATTCTGCCCCTTTCACAGTAGTAATGCCCATTGTGCCCCATTCATAGTAGTAATACCCATTGTGCCCCCTTCATAGTAGTAATACCCATTGTGCCCCCTTGATAGTAGTAAAGCCCTTTGTGCCCCCTCTGTGTTGAAACCCCCCCCCCCCAAAAAAAAAAACAAAAAAACAGTAACTACTCACCTTGTCCTGTTCCTGATGCTCATATCCAGCTCTCCCCCTGCAGGCAAAGATTGTGCTGCAGCACTGTGTGGGAGGAGCCTAGGCAGATTCCTGTGCTGAAGGCTCCTCCCACACTGGCCAGCGGCACCATTTGTGCCTGCAGGCTGAATGGTGGAGCAGAGAGAAGGCTTCCTGCTTCATCATTTAGTGTTGGAGAGACGGGACGTGGGGAGCAGAGTGACAAGACTGTAGCTCCCAGTGCAACAGCTTCAGCAATGAGGGCTTCCATCTGTATTGATAGAGGCGCTCATTGCTTCTAGGCTCGGGCACTGCCCCCCCCCCCCCCTGAGAGCGGGCATCTGGGTCTATATGGGCATCATGGTGGCTCAGTGGTTAGCACTGGTGCCTAGCAGCGCTGGGGTCCTAGGTTTTCTCCCACACTCCAAAGACATATTGATAAGGACCTTAGATTGTGAGCTCCATCAGGGTCAGTGTGATGCTAATGTAAAGTGCTGTGGAATATGTCAGCTTTATACAAGTGCATAAAATAAATATATACAGCTACATAGATGTACATAAGACTTTAGCTTCCGAATCCCTTTAATTTCAGCTATTATGCAGTAGAAACTAACAGTCCGCCTGCTGACGTGCATTGTCCAGAAATATCAACCTCAGCAAATCACTTCCTTTTTTTTTTGAAAACTGTAACTTTGTAATAAATCACTGTTATTTTAATTCTCTTATTAACAATAGCCATCGGTCTTAAAGGGGTATTCCAGGATTACTATGGTTTTTAAAATATATACTCATGTTATGTAGCTGTTATCTCATTCTCATGTACGTCTTCCCCATTTTTATTTATTTTTTCCAATTTGACCTCTCCTGACTCATTCTCCCCATGTAAACCAATCCCTCTGGTTTATTTCCATCCTGTACGTAGTACTTCCTGTTGATGTGTCCAACCAAACCCATGATGTATTTCTCCTTCCTCTGCTACAGCTCCGGCACCGCCCCTTAACAATGCCCAGCTAGTTTATAGCTCCTCCCACCCAGCTAGTTTTATATAGACACTCCCCTATCACTGCCCCTAACAACACCCAGCTAGTTTATAGCTCCTCCCACCCAGCTAGTTACAGACACTCCCCTATCACTGCCCCTAACAACACTCAGCTAGTTTATAGCCCCTCCCACCCAGCTAGTTACATAGACACTCCCCTATCACTGCCCCTAACAACACCCAGCTAGTTTATAGCTCCTCCCACCCAGCTAGTTACAGACACTCCCCTAACACTGCCCCTAACAACACCCAGCTAGTTTATAGCTCCTCCCACCCAGCTAGTTACATAGACACTCCCCTATCACTGCCCCTAACACCCAGCTAGTTTATAGCTCCTCCCACTCAGTTAGTTACATAGACACTCCCCTATCACTGCCCAGCCCATGGACATAACTTCACAGGAAATGAGAAAGCGCCGCATGAACATGGTCATGTGACCACAACCTAGTACGGGAGGTAGAAATAAATTAGATAATTACAGTTGCCTCCATAAAGGATTATTTTAAAGGCTGTTGATGCAATCTGGAAAACCTCCTTAAAGGGTTTGTGTCACTTCTGCAAATGGCATTTATCAAGTAGAGAAAGTTAATACAAGGCACTTTCTAATGTATTGTGATTGTCCATATTGCTTCCTTTGATGGCTGGATTTACTTTCCCATCATGTTATACACTGCTCATTTCCATGGTTACGACCACCTTATAATCCAGCAGTGGTGATCGTGCTGCACACTATAGGAAAAAGCGCTGGCCTATGTGCGCTCCTACGATCCTGGCCACCAGAGAGGCTGATGCTTTCTCCTATAGTATGCAAGCACGACCACCACTGATGGATTACAGGGTGGTGTGTAACCATGGAAACGACCAGTGTTTTATAATGTGATGGAAAAATGAATCCAGCGAGCAAATGAAGCACTATGGACAATCACAAGACATAAGTACATGGCTCTATATGATAAATACTGCTTGCTGAAGTGAGACATCCCCTTTAATAGTAATCAATTTAGATATTCCTTGTGCTAAGAGACTTGGACCAACCTGTCAATATCTATTTTAGAGTAGAAGGAAATTGCTTAAAATGGTTATCCTGTGATTAATGTAAAAAAGGAAAAATCAGACATCATATAGTACATGATAATCTCTTTCTAATAAAGATCTCCCCATTCATTGCTCCAATTGCTCCGCTAGATTTATTTCAGGCTGGTAGTTAAGGGAGCATGTCCTTTCTGCTCCAGCACTCTACCCATCACAGCTCAGGAGGTATGTCCCTTCTGCTCCAACTATCTCCCTATCACAGCTCAGGGAGCATGTCCTTTCTGCTGCAGCTCTCTCCTTATCACAGCTCAGTACGTGTGTCCCTTCTGCTCCAACTATCTCCCTATCACAGCTCAGGGAGCATATCCTTTCTGCTGCAGCACTCTACCCATCACAGCTCAGTACGTGTGTCCCTTCTGCTCCAACTATCTCCCTATCACAGCTCAGGGAGCATGTCCTTTCTGCTGCAGCTCTCTCCTTATTACAGCTCAGTACGTGTGTCCCTTCTGCTCCAACTATCTCCCTATCACAGCTCAGGGAGCATTTCCTTTCTGCTGCAGCTCTCTCCTTATCACAGCTCAGTACGTGTGTCCCTTCTGCTCCAACTATCTCCCTATCACAGCTCAGGGAGCATGTCCTTTCTGCTGCAGCTCTCTCCTTATCACAGCTCAGTACGTGTGTCCCTTCTGCTCCAACTATCTTCCTATCACAGCTCAGGGAGCATGTCCTTTCTGCTGCAGCTCTCTCCTTATCACAGCTCAGTACGTGTGTCCCTTCTGCTCCAACTATCTTCCTATCACAGCTCAAGTAGCAAGACCTTCCTGCTTCAGGTTCTCCTCTGGGTTCCTCTAGATCTGATCTTGAGAACCAGGACAGCAGACATGGCAGGCATTGAGCAGATTCGTAGCTAAGTGCGCTCTCAACCAGGTCCAGGATTAAGTTCTGACCACTCTGGCAAGAACATGTGGACTGCAGAAGTGAAACTGGAGATCGGAGCTGCCATATCCATTATTAAACAACTGGATGATGTTTCCTAGATGTTGAGACCGCAGTAGATGAATCGCTATTGTAATGTCCTGGGCACAGACATGCCATCATACACAGGGGAGGTGCCACACATGTCTGCAAACCTGCCGTATGACCAGTAGACATGTTTATAATGTGAGATAGTAATTCTTGTGTGATGATTCCTTGCTTTTTTGCCTGTGTCCCATACAGAGACCAGCAGTGGAGAATGAATCCACCCATCCCACCACAGTGCAGGTAATGTGGACAGCAATGACTGTGATCTAACAGGACAGATGGATGGATCGATGGAGACATGGATGAAAGATGGATTTATGAAGGGATGGATGGATGGATGAATTGACAGAGGGATAGGTAGATAAAAGGATGGATTGATGAAGGGATGGTTTATGAATGGACTGATTAATGGAGGGATGGATTGATAGAGGGATGCATGATGGAGGTATGGATGATGGATTGATGAAGGGATGGAGGTATGGAGATGAATGGATTGATGAAGAGATGGATGGATTGACTGATTGATGGATTGATGGATGATGGAAGTATGAATGACAGACAGGGTTGCCAACCCAAATTTTTCTTTTTTCTGGACAACTTATCCCAAAATCACGGACGGCCAACATTTTTTACGGACAAATTGGAAAACCATAATAAAAGGATAAATATTATAAGTAATACAGCTCTATAGCTCAATATACTGATCAGAACTCATTACCACCATTTACTGTGAGCTGTAAAATGATGATATTTACCACCAAAATAATCTAGTAAGGTACCACCAGCCTCAAAAAAATCACGGACACCTCTATTTTTTTTCACGGACAGAGGAAAAAAGTTACCTATTTTTACGGACTGTCCAGAAATTTCTGGACGGTTGGCAACCCTGATGACAGATAGTATACATTGCTGGTTTCCATAGTTCAACACCAATAGTTATAACACACCACAAAATTAGAAAAAAATTACTTTATTAGTACATATAATATTACACACACAATATAAAAAAATATATATAAAATGGTGGCACCTAACACAATGACAGAGGAGCAGCACAATATGAAAATGCGGTAATTGCTCTAAAGCAAGTGTCACAGCATACCAAGTAAAGTGCAAGTGCAACATAAATATAAAGTTAGTACAGATAAGCCATGACACCATAGAGCCAAAGTATGAATATACAAAGTATGTTACCAACCAATGCCTCCTCCAACCCCGACGCACGTTTCGCTCTCGCTTCCTCAGGGAGTGAATTCATACCATATTGAGCGCTTATTTATAATCCCACCTTCATTCAGTCAATCAATTATGTAAAAATGGGTAACCTGAAATCCACAGAACATCCACGTCTCACAGTCTGGCGTGCGTTCCAGTATGGAACGCAGGATAGCGTCAGCTACACTTCCGGTGACATATTTCCGATGTTACGCCGGCCTCCATGGTGTAATATTAAGAGCATACTTATGATTTTAATACATTAATACACCCTAAGCTGGCAGACTAGGTATGTATTGCTACTCCATAAGGCCACTCAGTATCCGAGTGCCGGACACACATAGCCTATCGCTGCATCCAACAGAGCGATGCGGTCGGACCCGGAAGTCCGGCCTGCGTCCCACCGTGGAGCGCTTACACATGCGCATGCGTAATAAGGAAAATGAGGGGAACACGATATAAGCAAAATCCAAACCAATAAGCATAATCAGATAAAGTGTGTATCATAATCATGAGAAGCCTAGTAAACACGTCAACTTAACGTATAAGGTGGGTCGTGTTAACATGGACTTTCTGGATGTCCAATTAAATGTGGACAAGGATGGATTCGTTTGCACGGACATCTTCCGCAAACCAACTGCGGTTAATAGTTTGTTACATGCCCAGTCCTCACATCCACGTCGACTAATTGAGAGTATTCCGACAGGCTAATTCTTAAGATTACGGAGACTTTGTTCTCAGGACGATGTCTTTGAATTGAGGGCCAAGGAACTTATGGACAGGTTTCGGGCTAGAGGATACTCACATTCCTCCTTGAAGAAAGGGTATATGAGGGCAAAAAATTCTCGAAGGCCAACACTGCTCCAACAGACTCCCCATGAGAAACAAGTTAGGTCCTACAACACCGCAAGGTTTATAACATCATTTAACTCTGGGCATACGGAAGTGGATAAAACTCTTGAGAAGATATTACCTCCACGTCCCTCAATTACGTATAGACGGGAAAAGAATTTACGGGATCAACTGGTACGTAGCCATTATGTTGGGCTAACCCCGGAGAGATTGTTTGGCTCTAAGGGCCCCAAATGGGGGTGCAAACCCTGTGGGAGTTGCGTTGCATGTGTCAATATACTTACCACTACGACTTTTACAGATTCCGCGGGACGCAGAGTTTACAACATAACCCACATGATAACTTGCAGTACGATAGGGGTCATTAATGTAGCTAGCTGTCCGTGTGGATTGCTCTACGTTGGACTTACCTCTCGGGAACTCCGAAGACGTACGAGAGAACATGTGTTGGATATAGGGGCAGCCAAGGACAAAGAAGATGTCACGTCTCTGAAGACAATTCCACGCCACTTCAGGATCCATCATAATTGTGACGGGACCCAACTGAAGGTAAGGGGCATCGATCGCGTTTTGCTGGGAAAGAGGGGAGGTGATTGGAAACGCCTCCTTGCTCAGAAAGAATCCAGGTGGATCTTCCGTCTTGACACTATGACCCCTCGTGGCCTTAATGAACATCTTAGTTTTGTCCCATTCCTCTGAATAAGTTGAGGTCTTTGACAGCTTTTTATGTAGTTTATTATATATACTCTTGTCATCTAAGGAGCCGTGGTTTCTATTTCGGGTATCTTAGCCGTTTTGTGTTTATTGTTGTGCTTTTATTTAATTTTATATTTTATTTACCTTCTGGTAATTGCTTTTGGGGTCCTGATATTCTGGTTATGATCATATTTTGTTTAAATATATATTCATTTTGCTTTGTTTTACAGGTTGATGGCGTCGAATAACATCGATTGGATTTGGGGAATCCTTGTGACTTTGCATCTTTTCACAGTCACTATATGTTTTTTCTTTTTATGGTAGCTCTTTTTGTTGCTACCCTTATATCATTTATACACATATGATAGGTCATTTTTTATCATTATTATTTTTATATATATTTTTATATATATATTATATATTTTTTTATTTTTTTCACATATATATTGTCCCTACACCACTTTGTTACATTATATGTATATACATTTTAATGTTCATTCTTATTATCACGATTATTAATATATTTTTTCTATTTTTCATAATTCACATTCCTCACATTTCAGTTTTATTTACACGCGTCTTTATGTTGCTTTCACACACATATGCAGTTTTTCATCAACACCATATTATTTTATATTATTTGCCATACTTGCACTCACCGTTTTTGTTCATTAACACTTCCATTTTTCACCTTTACCACTTTTCATGGTTTACATACCGTGTTTACTAGGCTTCTCATGATTATGATACACACTTTATCTGATTATGCTTATTGGTTTGGATTTTGCTTATATCGTGTTCCCCTCATTTTCCTTATTACACATGCGCATGTGTAAGCGCTCCACGGTGGGACGCAGGCCGGACTTCCGGGTCCGACCGCATCGCTCTGTTGGATGCAGCGATAGGCTATGTGTGTTCGGCACTCGGATACTGAGTGGCCTTATGGAGTAGCAATACATACCTAGTCTGCCAGCTTAGGGTGTATTAATGTATTAAAATCATAAGTATGCTCTTAATATTACACCATGGAGGCCGGCGTAACATCGGAAATATGTCACCGGAAGTGTAGCTGACGCTATCCTGCGTTCCATACTGGAACGCACGCCAGACTGTGAGACGTGGATGTTCTGTGGATTTCAGGTTACCCATTTTTACATAATTGATTGACTGAATGAAGGTGGGATTATAAATAAGCGCTCAATATGGTATGAATTCACTCCCTGAGGAAGCGAGAGCGAAACGTGCGTCGGGGTTGGAGGAGGCATTGGTTGGTAACATACTTTGTATATTCATACTTTGGCTCTATGGTGTCATGGCTTATCTGTACTAACTTTATATTTATGTTGCACTTGCACTTTACTTGGTATGCTGTGACACTTGCTTTAGAGCAATTACCGCATTTTCATATTGTGCTGCCCCTCTGTCATTGTGTTAGGTGCCACCATTTTATATATATATTTTTTATATTGTGTGTGTAATATTATATGTACTAATAAAGTAATTTTTTTCTAATTTTGTGGTGTGTTATAACTATTGGTGTTGATGTATGGGGCTCTTTGCACACCCTTACTACTATTAAGTGCCCTGCATTGTTTTGATTGTGGTTTCCATAGTTACAACAACCCTACAATTCAGCAGCGGTGGCTGTGTGGCCTATGTGCGCTTCCACGGTTTCGGCCACCAGAGAGGCCGATGTTTTCTCCTAGCAAGCACGGCCACCACTGCTGGTTTGCAGGGTGGTCATAAGAATTGAAATGAGCAATGTTTAATGTGATGGAAAAATGAATCCAGCCATCGAAGGAAGCAATGTGGACATCACAATACATTAGTAAGTGTGATGGAGGGATGCATGATGGATGGATTAATGGATGGATTGATGAAGGGGTGGATGATGGATGGCTGGATTGATGGAGGGATGGATAGATGAAGGGATGGATCGATAAAGGCATGGGTGATGGATGAATGAATTGATGGAGGGATACATGGATGACGTGTTGATTGACTGTTGGAGGGATGGATGATGGACAGATTGATGGAGGGATGGATAGATGATGGATTGATGGAAGGATGAATGACAGCTATTGGATGGATGAATAGATTGATGGAGAGAAGGATAGATGATGGGTTGATGGATGGATAGATGGATGATGGATGGGTGAATGACAGATAGATAATGGATGGATGAATTAATGGATTGATGGAGGATTAATAATAGATAGGTGATGGATGGATTGATTGATGGATGAATGATGGATAGATAATGGATGGATGAATTAATGGATTGATGGAGGATTATTGATAGATAGGTGATGGATGGATTGATTGATTGATGGATGAATGATGGATAGATGATGGATGGATCTGAGGAAGAAGATATATTTGATTACACAAGGTAGTACGATATTGACCAAAACCTGCCCCCCAGTGTCTAATGGCCTCTACCACCCTTCTCAGAGTAATTCACAGCAGGATTCAACCAGAAGTGTAATACAAGACAGAGTCCCCCAGAGACAAGATAAAAATGCCCCCCCTCATTATAATGCTGGGATTTCCCACCCAGGACAGGAGGCTCTGGTGTTTTTCCCCTTTTTGTGACCCTTGGGCCAGTTCTTCTCTTCTGCTAGTTTTCCATGAGGAAACCATGTGAGCAGTATCCCTGAAGTCCATATTCCCCACCCCCAGTAGACGCACACTTCTGTCCCTCCGGAGATCTCTGACGTTATTATCCTATCTGTATTGGCAGGATATCTCAGGAATTATGGATGTGGGCCAAATGTCAAGTCTTGTCCTCATTGCGTATGCCCTTTGGTATTGGGAACAGTCTCCCGGCTCTCAAAAAAGGTGGGTGAAGGATTGCATTTTGTCTTAGATGTTTGTGGCGTGCTGTTCCTCTGTTATTACCCCTGGAAATGTTGTAGATTAACAACTGAGTGTTACCATTTACACATGCTAAAACTATCAGTGCTGGCAAGCAAAGGTACAAGATTGCTTGACAGTTTTTTTTTTTTTTTAAAAGGAGCAGAATGGATTTAAAAATAATACTCACTCATCCCACACTGCCACCATTCTGACACTTTTTGGGTCTCCCGATGCCCTGGGTCAGGTCACTGCTGCGACTTCAGTTTGTCTATGTCAGCGATGTCCAACCTGCAGCCCTCCGGATGTTGAAAAACTCCCAACATGTCCGGACAGCCTACAGCTATCAGAGCATGTTGGGAGTTGTAGTTTTGCAACAGCTGGAGAGCCCCAGGTTCGGCATCCTTGGTCTATGTGGTCCAATTTACTGTGTCAAGAAGGACCACAAAATAGAAACCAGGGGAGAATTCGGAAAGCGGTGGGAGAATGGTGGAGTTTTCAGAGGTTACAAAAATATGAAAGTTTTTTTTTTCCAGAAAAGGGGTTATTACATAGTAACATAGTAACATAGTTTGTAAGGCCGAAAAAAGCCCTCTGTCCATCCAGTTCAGCCTGTTTTCCTACAAGTTGATCCAGGGGAAGGCAAAAAAAAAAAAAAACCCTGTGAGGTAGAAGCCAATTTTCCTCACTTTAGGGGGAAAAATTCCTTCCCGACTCCAGTCAGGCAATCAGAATAACTCCCTGGATCAATGACTAGTCTCTAGTAACTATAACCTGTAATATTATTACCCTCCATAAATACATCCAGGCCCCTCTTGAACTCTTTTAGTGAACTTACCATCACCACCTCCTGAGGCAGTGAGTTCCATAGTCTCACTGCTCTTACCGTAAAGAATCCTCTTCTATGTTTGTGTACAAACCTTCTTTCCTCCAGACGCAGAGGATGTCCCCTCATCACAGTCACAGTCCTCGGGATAAATAGATGATGGGAGAGATCTCTGTACTGACCTCTGATATATTTATACATAGTTATTAGATCTCCCCTCAGTCGTCTTTTTTCTAAAGTGAATAACCCTAATTTTGATAATCTTTCTGGGTACTGTAGTCCACCCATTCCAGTTATTACTTTAGTTGCCCTCCTCTGAACCCTCTCCAGCTCTGCTATGTCTGCCTTGTTCACAGGAGCCCAGAACTGTACACAGTACTCCATATGTGGTCTGACTAGTGATTTGTAAAGTGGCAGGACTATGTTCTCATCACGGGCATCTATGCCTCTTTTGATGCAACCCATTATCTTATTGGCCTTGGCAGCAGCTGTCTGACACTGGTTTCTGCAGCTTAGTTTGCTGTTCACTAAAATTCCTAGGTCCTTTTCCATGTCAGAGTTACCCAATGCTTTACCATTTAGTATGTACTGGTGACTTGCATTATTCCTTCCCATATGCATAACCTTACATTTGTCAGTATTAATCAGATTTAGGTCTGATTGCGGCTCAGAGGTGAAGAATGGTTGAAGCTGCTGGTTCTGATAATGTTATTTCCTCAGCTGCAGGCAAAGACGGGTCTTGTAACTCAGTCTCCATCACTTCCTACAAACCAGACAACCCAATGAAATCCTCGCGAACCCACCAGGAACTGCATCGAGAACTGCTGCTCACGTATAAGAAGTAGGTAAAAACGAAAGAATTCAGAAGATGTGTGCAAGTTTATACATTATCTATTGTTACTATTCCTTAAAAGCAGAGAAACTTGTTTTTTCCCTACGAAGAGCGCCACTCTTAACCAATGGTTGTGTCTGGTATGGCAGTCCAGATGCGCTGCAGTACCAGAAACAGCCTGAGGATGAGGGTGGAGCTGTTTCACTTGAAAAAAATGAAGACCTTTCTTCTTCTAACCAATTTTAATCATTATACGACTACTTCACACTTGTTTGACCAGGGGCCTGGTCCTACACAGTAAGCCTGAACTACTGCGCGTTATGGAGAAGAGAAGGTCTCAGTGGCAGGAACGTCAGGAAACAAAGACGTCTCCTTGTCCCCTACAGCAGGAACTGCACAAATGGCAGCTGAGAAGAGAAGAGGTATATATACATATGTCTACTCTATAAATATGGCGTCAGGTAACAAGATATCCTATAGATATCATATAGATCCACCAAAAAACTGCCAGTTTGCAGTACAAAATTGTGTTCCTCAAACATTAGGTGAGGTTGACCTCACCCTTGTTTAGTAGTGGAGGTGGGAAAAGAGGCTTTCCAGGAATTCACACTGAATACCTATGTTAGAGGGTTTGTCAAAAATGTAAACTTACCACCTATCCACAGAATAAGTCATAAGCTGCTGGGACCCCCGCTGGTCACCAGAATAGAGGTCACGTGTCATCCATTGGAATGGGACAGCAGTTGAGCACTATGGGATTGTTGGAGGTAGGTGAGTACAGTACTCTGCTTCTCTTCTGCAGTCCCTTAGACTGTGAATGGGACAGAAGAGTGCACGCTTGACTGCTGCTCCATTCAAATGAGGTACACAGCACCCCTGTTCTTGTGATTGGTGGGTGTCTCAGTGGTGGGACACCCAGCGATCAGACAGGTATGAACTGTCCTGTTTATTGGTGATAAGTTTCAATCTTGGGACCATCCCTGTGTGATCAGTGGGTCCAACCCTCAGGACCCCATCAATCAGAGCATTATGTTGACTACAAGGTGTCAGGTAGTGGCATACTTAAAAAGCCTAGACTATTTACCAGTATGACCTCAGCTCTCATTATACTTCATAACCTCTGCTCTGCTCAGATCTTATCATAACACCTCATCTCGAATGTCATCATACCTCATCACCTGAGCTTTCCTCATACCTCAGGACTCATCATACCTTCTCACCTCAGCTCTCATCATACCTCTTAGGCTAGGGCTACACGGCGACAGTTGTCGCGCGTCACCCGTCGCAGCCAGGATCCCTGAGTAGCGGGGATCCCATAGAGACAGGGGCGTAGCTATAGGGGGTGCAGAGGTAGCAGTCACTACCGGGCCCAGGAGCCTAAGGGGGCCCAAAGACCCTTGTGCCACATAAGAAGACACACAAATTACTGATGGAAGGGGGCCCAAGCTGAACTCTTGCACCAGGGCCCATGAGCCTTTAGCTACGCTCCTGCATAGAGATGAATGGGATCGCAGCGGCAGTCGCAAGAAATCCAACCGTGTTGGATTTCTTGCGACTGCTGCGGCGATCCCATTCATCTCTATGGGATCCCCGCTACTCAGGGATCCTGGCTGCGACAACTGTCGCCGTGTAGCCCTAGCCTTAACCTCACTTGTCATCATAGCTCCTCACTTTAGCTGTTATCATGCCTCCTCACCTCAGCTCTCATCATACCCCCTTACCTCACCTCTCATCACACCTTCTTACTTCAGCTCTCATCATACCTCTTAATTTCACACTTGTCATTATAGCTCCTCTCTTCATCTCTGACCATGCATCCTCACCTCAGCATTTATCATACAGTTCCTCCTTACCTCAGCTCTCATCATACCTTGGTAACCTTAGTTCTCATCATAGCTTCTCACCTCAGCTCTGATCAACCCTCCTCACCTAAGTTCTCATTATACCTCCTCACCTCAGTGCAAATGGTATGTCCTAACTTCTTATCATAATTGGTAGCCTCAGCTCACATCATAACTTGTAACCTGAGCTCTCATCATACTTCCTCTCCTCAGTTCACATCATACCTCTTCACCTCAGCTCTCATCACACTTCTTCACCTCAGCTCTCATCAATATAATCTTGACAAAGGTAAATAAACAAAATCCTTTTTTGGCCTTTTACTATTGCAGAAAGAGCAGAAATCAACGAGTGAAGGTCCCGCAATCCATGAGTTCCTCAGAGTAAGAGAAAACCTCCGTAAATCCACAACAAAAGACGCCCAGAGTCCACCACCACCTGTCAGCTGAATACAACCTTCAATAATGGACCTGTCCAACCACAATATGACATTGACACTTGTCCTTTTGAGATGCTTTGCAGACTGTCTGCTCCATCAGTGTTCTGGTGGTCACATCTGCGAAGAAGTCAAGCTCATGAAATTACAAAGGAACATTTATATTCAACTTTTTGTGTAATTCTTGGCAATATGAGACCCCACAATCAGCAGCCCTGAAGTTTGTGAGGTTCTTCAAAATACAGTATAGTTTCCTGAAGTATTAGCAGCTCATCAAGTCAATTATGTCAACAGCCCGGTCACAGCAGCAGGAGATATGATTTTGCTGGAAGGAGTGTCTGCTCAAGTATTTATGTTACTGAGGATTGAACCTTATGTGGCAGTAATAATCTGTGCTGTGGTTCTACATAGGCAAGATCATAGGTGTTCAACAGTATGAAATCCACCTCTTCAAAAAGTAATGTTCACACTTGTTTTCTTTGACCTCACTGTGCTGGGTATCAACCCGGCATTTATTGTACTTTTAAGAGTTTAAAAAAAGTAAAAGATGATTTTAAAAATCACAGACTATCCTCTGTTCATTAAGGATAATTTCCAGTCTATAGGCTTAAGCATTGTTCACACTTCAGTGTTCGGTCAGTGATTTCCATCAGTGATTTGTGAGCCAAAACCACAAACCACAGAAGAGGTGCAGATCTTTCCATTAGACTTTATCTCTGTGTGGGCTTCACTTCTGGTTTTGGCTTACAAATCACTGATGGAAATCACTGACCAAACACTGAAGTGTGAATGAGACCTAAGGCCTCGTCCACATTTCCGTTTTTCACTGACGTGTGCTGTCTGCTTTTTTCACGGACAGCACACGTACCCATTGATTTAAATGTATCTGTTCACATTTCAGCATTTTTCTACTGAGCGTGGGTCAGTAAAAAAATCACTGAGACATGCACTACTTTGATACGTGATGCGGACCAAGCACGCCCATTGAAGTCTATGGGTCCGTGAAAATCACTGACATACATCCGTGTTATGTCCGTGATGCGTCCGTTTTTCACTGATGACTAATAGGAGCTTCTTTGGAAATTATTTTTCAGCTGGGCAACGTCAGTGAATTACGGATGCCACACGGATGGTAAAAACGGACACACGGACCAACCACGGATCCTTCACGGACAGCTTCACCGATGAAACACGTACGCTTTTTTTCACGGATGTGTCACTGACACGGAAATGTGGACGAGGCCTTAGAGGGGTTTTCCCATCTGGACATTTATGGCATATTGATAGGATTTTTGAAAAGTCCCATAGCAGTGAATGGAGGGGTGGCTGTGCATAGGGGCCACATGCTTGAGATAGGAGAGGGTCCCAGAGGTGGGCCCCACACGTATCAGACATTTAGGGCATATCCTGTCATTATGCCATAAGTGTCCAGAGGGGACAACACATTTAGGGCTCATGCACACAAATTTATTTATTTTTTGCGTCCGTTGCAGGTTTTTTTGAGGCCTGTATGTAGAACCATTCACTTCAATGGGGCAACAAAAAAAACGGGATTGACTCCATGTGCATTCCGTGTCTGTATGGCCGTTCCATAAAAAAATAGAACATGTCCTATTATTGTCCATATCACAGACAAGGATAGGACTGTTCTATTATGGGCCAGATGTTCCATTCTGCAAAATACGGAATGCAAAATGGCCAAAATCCGTGTTTTTGCGGATCCGTAATCTGCAAGTGGTATTTATCAGGTAGAGCCACTTACTAATGTATTATGATTGTCCATATTGCCTCCATGTTCCTGGCTGGATTCATTTTTCCATCACATTATACACTGCTCATTTCCATGGATTACGACCACCCTGCAATTCAGCAGCGGTGGTCGTGCTTGCTAACTATAGTAAAAAGTATCAGCCTCTCTGCTGGCTGGGAACATGGAAGTGCACATAGACTGGTGTTATTTTTCTGTAGTGTGCAAGCATGACCACCACTGATGGATTGTAAGGTGGTCATAACCATGGAAACGAGCAGTGTATAATATGATGGAAAAATGAATCCAGCCAGCAAAGGAAGCAATATGGACAATCACAATACATTAGTAAGTGGCTCTACATGATAAATACTACTTGCTGAAGTGAGACATCCCCTTTAAGGAGGTCTGACACCTGATTAAGGCTACATGCACACGACCGTATGTGTTTTGCGGTGCGCAAAACACTGATCCGCAAAAAATAAGGATGACGTCCTTTTGGCATCTGTATTGCATCTGTTTTTTTTTTGCGGATCCATTTTAACAATGCCTATCCTTTTCCGCAAAATGGACATGAATAGGACATACTCCATATTGTTAGCGGGGCTACGGAACGGACATACAGATGCGGGCAAATGAATGGGTCCTCATCCAATCCGCAAAAAAAGCGTAACGGACACAGAAACAAAATACGTTTGTGTGAATGTAGCCTAAGGCCCCTTTCACACGAGCGAGTTTTCCGCGCGGGTGCAATGCGTGACGTGAACGCATAACACCCGCACTGAATCCTGACCCATTCATTTCCATGGGTCTGTGTTTTTTTCACGCATCACTTCTGCGTTGCGTGAAAATTGCAGCATGTTCTATATTCTGTGTTTTTTTCACGCAGCCCCATTCACTTCTAGGGGGCCAGGGCTGCGTGAAAAACGCATTTCATCCGCAAGCAAGTGCAGATACAATGCGTCTTTCACTGAAGGTTGCTAAGAGATGTTGTTTGTAAACATTCAGTTTTTTATCACGCGCGTGAAAAACGCATCAAACGCATTGAACCGGCGCGGAAAAAAACGGAACAACTGAACGCAATCGCAGACAAAACTCACTGAACTTGCTTGCAAAATGGTGCGAGTTTCCCTGAATGCATCCGGACTTAATCCGTGACGCTCGTGTGAAAGGGGCCTAAGGCCTCTTTCACACGAGCGTGACGGATTAGGTCCGGATGAGTTCAGGGTGCGTTCAGGAAAACTCGCACTATTTTGCAAGCAAGTTCAGTCAGTTTTGTCTGCGATTGCGTTCAGTTGTTCCGTTTTTTCAGCGCGGGTGCAATGCATTTTGATGCGTTTTTCACGCGCGTGATAAAAAAACTGAAGGTTTACAAACAACATCTCTTAGCAACCTTCAGTGAAAAACGCATTGTATCTGCACTTGCTTGCGGATGCAATGCGTTTTTCACGCAGCCCCATTCACTTCTATAGGGGCAGGGCTGCGCAAAAAACGCAGAATATAGAACATGCTGCGTTTTTCATGCAACGCAGAACAGATGCGTGAAAAAAACGCTCATGTACACAGACCCATGGAAATGAATGGGTCAGGATTCAGTGCGGGTGCTATGTGTTCACGTCACGCATTGCACCCGGGTGGAAAACTCGCTCGTGTGAAAGGGGCCTAAACCTGAATAAAATATTTTCCCCATTATAGGACTAGGATGGAGAACACCCCCACAATCATCAGAATGAAGGGCCGCGTGATGTGATTTTCACAGGTTTTCACTGCACAGCTAACCTTTAGGCCTCTTTCACACAGGCGAGATTTCCGCGCGGGTGCAATGCGTGATGCGAACGCATTGCACCAGCACTGAATCCTGACCCATTCATTTCAATGAGTCTATTCACATGAGCGATGTTTTTCACACATCAGTTCGCCGTTGCGTGAAAATCGCTGCATGTTCTATATTCTGCGTTTTTCATGCAGCCCTGGCCCCATAGAAGTGAATGGGTCTGCGTGAATCACACATTGCATCCGCACGCAAGTGCGGATGCAATGCGTGATTCACTGATGGTTGCTAAGAGATGTTGTTTGTAAACATTCAGTTTATCACGTGCGTGAAAAACACATCAAAACGCTTCGCGCCCGTGCGGAAAAAACTGAGCGAACGTACGCAATCGCAGTCAAAACTGACAGCCATTGCGAGCGGATTGGTGCAGATTTTCCGGAACGCACCCTGAACGCATCCGGACTGAATCCGTGACGCTCGTGTGAAAGAGGCCTTAGTTGTGTTTTGCGGTCCGCAAATTCCGTATCCGCAAAAAAAACGGATGCCGTCCGTATGGCATCCGTTTTTTTGTGGATCCATTGTAACAATGCCTATCCTTGTCTGTTTTGCGGACAAGAATAGGACATGTTCTATTTTTTTTGCGGGGCTACGGAACGGGCATATGGATGCGGACAGCACACAGTATGCTCTCAGTATTTTTTGCGGACCCATAGAAATGAATGGGTCCGCATTTTTCATGTGAAAAATGCGTATCGGAGCCCGCAAAAAATACATGTCATGTGAAAGAGGGCTTATGATCGTTTTTTTTTTTTGTGTGGGAGTGTGTTGTGGTACAGGTACTGTGCATACACGTCTGGAGGTACGTCGGGGCCTGCCAATTACAGCTCAGCTTCCATGACATAAACACCGCTTGTAACATAAAACCTGCGCTGGGATTGGTTGCTATGGGCAACAAAGACAGTTTTTCTTTTATAGACAGCTTCATAAATACTCAGCAGATGTGATTCCTACACATCATCTTTACATTTTAAAACGTTGTTGTCCATAGCAACCAATCACAGCACTTCTTTCATTTTTCAGTGTTCTAGTGTGTATGGTATGTATGTTGCTGATTGGTTGCTATGAGCAACAAAGACAGACTTTCTTTATAGGCCCTTTTATAAGTCTCCAGTTGTCATGTCTCCTCCATGGGTGACGGGTGCACTTTAAGGCTTTCCTTGTTGATCATTTCACTTTCTGAAGACTCAGCATTCACCCTCCACGAAGGAATCACATGACTGGGAGTCAGCTGACTGGTGCTGTGGTCCCAGCACTGATTTCCTTCATTTCCTTCCTCAGCTGCACAGAATACAGGGAGCTGGGAGCACAGATCACAGGGGCTCATCTGTACGACCCTAGGAAGTCTGGAGGGGTGTGGTGGGTCTCCATCTGTGGCCCCCAATAGTTTGTATCTGCTGGAATACGGGAAAAAAAAAAACAGCATGGGGGAGAGAAACCACCTACAGCAGTGGAGGGTCCAGATGAGCACCGAGCTTGACAGAGTGATGGATTTCTGGATCCAGCACTCAGAGGACAAGGAATATGGGTAAATATGACTTATATAGCACTAACATATTCCACAGAGTGGGAATGGCAACCAATCAGACTACTGCATACGTTTTCTAAGCTGACGGGTGGGGTGGGCAGAAACTCCTCAAGCACCTGCATGGTGCTGCTGTCAGCTACTGTTAACCTCTTCCTCTCCAGCATCACGTGGTACATCAAGTCATTTCCTTCTCCACTGAGAGGTATAGCTATGAATTTAGAAGTAGGGATGAATGAATGAAAGGTGTCGCTTCACTACGCCAGAAGTGAGGGCAGGGAAGCGACTGAGCATGGCTGCATCTAACTGTTGCAAAACTACAAGTCTCATAATGGTCTGACAGCCTGCAGGTCTCTGGGCATGATGGGAGTTGTAGTTTTGCAACAGCTGGAGACCACTACATTAAAGAGACTCCTCATGCCTCGTTCACATCTCCATTAGGAGCAGCCTCTACTTCAACGCCGGATCCCCATTGACTGCAATGAGGTCCAGTGGTGATCCACTGCATGCAATGTTTTTTTTTTGTCTGGCCGACAGCTGAAATTTGTGCCTGATCAGGCAGCTGGATCTTCTAAATAGAGATGTGCCACTGTTGTCTATTAGCATTGTACAATTCAAGTGAATGGTACCAGACAAGGCCCATAGATGGTAATGGAGCCATTCCTATAAAGGAAAAAAAAAAAAAAAAGCAGACTTTTTGTCTAAGTTCACAAAAGATGCAGTGACCCAGCGGATCACTGCTAAAGGTTTATTGTTATTTAATGCTAAAAACTCTTCTCTCTCTATGCACTATTGGGGTCATTTATCAAACTGGTGTAAAGTAGAACTGGCTTAGTTGCCCCTAGCAACCAATCAGATTCCACCTTTCATTTTTGACTGCTGCTTTGGAAAATGAAAGGTGGAATCTGGTTGGTTGCTATGAGCAACTCAGCCAGTTGTACTTTACACCAGTTTGGTAAATGACCCCATATGCATTCCAAGTGTATGGTCATATGCAGGTCTTGTCTCTAGCTCTGCTCAGCACTAATTCACTAACTAACCAGCCTTCCGTTCTCCACAGCAACCTAACCAAGCCAGTGTTAAAGGGGTTTTCTGAGATTTTTTTAACTGATTACCTATTCTCTGGGAAGGTCATCATCATCTGATTGGTGGGGGTCACAGTAGCTACTGCCAGTGCTGATGCCTTCTCAAACAGCTGATAGGCGGGGGTGCCAGGTGTCGGACCCCCACCGATCAGGTACTGACGACTTATCCAGAGGATAGGTCATCAGTTAAAAAATCTTGGAAAACCCCTTTAACACTGGCTTGGTTAGGTTGCTGTGGAGAACGGAAGGCTGGTTAGTTAGTGAATTAGTGCTGAGCAGAGCTAGAGACAAAACCTGCATATGTAAACTACTGCTGAGTAGGACCAAAGAAGCCTCATCCAGGAACCACCATTCCTGAGACTGATACGGTGCCAAAGAATCACTTAACTGAAAACTACCCCCATGAGAAAGAGGACAGACAACCATAGAAGGTTTCTAACTATCAAGGCAGTGCATTGGATTCAGACAGTAAGCTACTGCTAGTTTATGGCACTAAGACTTTACTGCTTGGGGAAAGAGTTAATTGCCTCAGGCACCTGCAACATTTTGAGACTGGCTGGCAATCCAGAACTAAGATCTGCACTCTTCAACTGGGAATTGCAGAAGAAGTAAATGGGATGCCTGTGATTATTTGGGAGGGCTTTAAAGTGTGTTAAGAGTGAGACTCAGCTAGGACTACTACTACCATCATTGCTACTGTCTGTACACAACTATTGGGAGAATCCTACTTTAAAACATAAGAGAGACTTTCTTTATTGCAACCAATCGGGCCTGGTCATTGTCTCCATCCTTTTGCCTGCCCTGCGTTTGCTCTCCTGCCATAAACCATTAAAGGCACCCCAATGAGTACCACATCAGGAATCCCCAAAAGGCCCAAGGTGTGCCCTGAGGGAAGAAAGGGTCTGCCCCCAGAGTGAGGACAGCCACCGTGAACCACTACCACTCCTATCTTCCTCACAGTTCTCCCCCTGAGGGTCGCTTCATAGCCAAATGGAACAATATCCCTACTTGGTGAAAGCATGCTTCATATAAATGGGCCTTTAGGATGGTCTCACCTAAGGGACAATGATCTGTAGATGGTGATGTGAGGACACGACTATATACTGTAGGTATTATCACTTGTACAGTCTGATAGTAACCTCGTATCCCTGTTTTTGATGTTGTCAGAGGTTTCTTCACTTGCCTCGGTCAGGATGGAGCCGTGTATGATCAGTTGAAATACATCTGGTTGCAGGGCAGACAGGTAATGAGACTGCAAATGTAGTACCCATGAGCGGGCACTACCATTCTTACACCCTGCTACTGTCTCTAATGGTTAACAAATTATGTAATCTGTGTCCTTTTATATTGTGCCTTAATAACATGGCTATGTAACTTATGCATTGTATTACATGCACTGTGCCTGGTTCACCAGCAGGTGGCAGTGTATCTGGCAGAGAGAGAGATCTTTAGTTAGAATGGAACATCTCCTTCCATCCTCCTCCTTTGGGCAGAAATGGGCTAGTCTTGCTTCCTATAAAAGGGAGGAGTGCAAGAACTATAGTAAGCAACAGCAAGAATCTTCCCGTGGGAAGCAGCTCATAGAGCACACCGACTCCTTGCAGTTCATGGACTGAGTTTTGAGAGGGGGTCAACAGTAAAAGACACCCAACATAAAGGTACCAGTACTGGTAACCAGACTGAAGCCAGAGATTAGCACAGCAGAGAGATAAAGAAAGTTATTCAAGTTTGCCAGCTGGTGTACCCCAAATCCTGATAGAGCCAGTGAAAGATTAAATATCATCTGGATGCAAGTTTATTGCACAAATCTCAACTGAGTTCACCATGGCCTATGCCTAAATTTGCAATCCGCTCAGGATTGGACTGGGGTTCCTTGGGCCCATCAGAGGAAATTATTGTCAGGCACAACCCCAATATCATCAATAAAGTCTAATAGAATTTGATTCAAAGAAAGAAATAGACCATAGTGGCAAGTGAAGCCAGCTCATTGTTTTTTTAGGACCCAATATGATATCAGAACTTGGATCCACCAGCAAACATTTGGCACTCTTGTGGGCCAGTCCAAGGCTGAAGGCGCTCCACCATCATCTCTGATCAAACCCCTCTGTCAGCTAGAGTGGAGAGTCGCTCCACTGCTGTGCTTTCTTCACTAATTTGTGGAAACTGCTATCGCCCCTAGTTTCAGAAGCCAGACTTGCGGAGGGCTTTAATAAGATTTTTTTTTTTTAAACCCAATACATCAGTCTTTTTAAGATAGGCCATCACTTACTACTATTCATTTTCTTTATTGCATATTCAATTTGTAGACATCTTTAGATGCGGCCGTGCCACAGTTGCAACACAGTGCATTGCAGAACTGCGCGGTCGTACGAGCCGCAGTGGGACCAGACTAACTGTGCAGCATTAGTTAGTTTGATCCCACCATGGGTCATATGGTTGTACAGTACTCGTGGCAAGGCGGCTGCGCTGTGTGGTTGTAGCCTTAGAACAGTGGTGCAGGCACTGTTATCTTCTGGAAAGCCAAATGTTGCACAGTGATATGCTCCTGACTTGGGCGTCATGTATGCGGTACCACACTCCATCCGATATAGAGTGAATTCTAGGGGCCCAATGTTCATATGTGTCCGCATTGCTGAAAAAAATTAAAGGCGTTCTGCAGCTTTTTCTTACTTATGATCTATGACAAAGTCATAAGAGATAGGCACATGAAGTGCCTATAGGTATGTTATATGAACCCATAGGGACTCTGTGTGCTGCTATACAGGTCCCGTGACTGGATATAGCAGAGTTCTGAACACATGTAGTAGTGATGTAGTAGTAACTATCAACACAATACTAAGCGAATAAGAAAGCCAGTAGGTATCTGTATCTCCACATGAGCATGACCACTACTGTTTTCTGGTTAATCTAGGTTTGGATGTATTGCCGTCTTTACAGGAAGTTGGCCAGGTTCCACAGAGAGGAAATACTTAATTCTGCCATTTCAGGTAAGTTTTAGGTTCTTAAAGGGGCTTTCCAGAATTACAAAATGATGCTCTATAAAAGGCTATGATAGACAGAAATTGTAACATTGTTTCAGTTTAGGCTGTGCTTCTCCACTCCACCCCTCCCACTGTATATAAGGAGAACAGTCAGAGTCCCTGAATGTCAGCAGATAGGGACCAGTGCTCAATAGGAGAGACTCTGCCAGACTGCAAGAGTGACCAGAAGAAGACGTTGAGATGGGGATACTCTGCCACAGATCCTGGGTCAACAGCCTGTTGACCAGATAGCCAGAGTCACAGACACTGGCCACTAGCCTTTGGCCAGGGTACCAACCTTCTGAGACAGAGGGACAGCTAGCTCAGGCCTTTCCTCAGCATGAAACCGTTTTCTGCCAGGGAGGAGATTGGAGAAGCCAGCCTTACACCTCGCCTGTATTGTTTTGCACTTGAGTTCCTCCAGTAAAGAAGCACACTGGTTTGCTGCAGACCCTGACTCTTTGGACTTATTTCCCATTGGCATGTACCATGCCTTACTTCCCTTCCAGAAAGCAGCAACACGTAGTGACACCTCGATCCTGTCAGGGGACCAGGTGTAGCTTTGGGATCACCCCACATCTGGCCACTGCAACCGAAGTGTCTGTGGTGCTCCACCGAGTGCTGCATCCTCCCTCATTGTTTACCCGTAACAGCTCCGTCCTTTTGGTAGTGGCTGTTCAGTCTAATTTAAAGGGGTTGTCCAACTAATATGAAAACCTCCCTAGTGCCCCTAAATGTGTTAAAATAAGAAAAGAACATATGTTCACCACTTAAACCTCCACCATTTCCAGTGCCACCGCTCTGGTTTGTGTTTACAGGCTGCAACAGTGATGTAGCTGTATATAGTATTACATGAGACCAATCTCTGGCCTCGGTGGTCTTGAGCTGTGCAGGCCTGTAATTGGCTGCAGTGGTCACATGCTGTAAACGGCTACAAATTAAACTTGCTGACCAGAGCGGCAGGAGATTAAGTGATCGGCATATATTTTATTATTATTTCATCACATTTAGGGGCACTGGGGAGATTTTTATATAAGTTGGTCATCCCCTTTAAATGAGACTGAGCCACTCTTAGTTTCAATAACAGGGACAGCTACAGCTAAAAATATGGAGGCGGTGCTTGTCTGAGTGCTGTACCCTTTCAGTCAGCTGGCCCGTAGGGGTGGAAAGTGTTGAACCGCCACCATCCCAGAATCCCTCCGACAGATCTACTGAAATGAATTAATCCTCTACTTACTGTGATATGTTTTCCTTGAACACACAGGGGGTGAGTTTCTTATTGCTCATGCTCGCCCGTCTTCGGACTCCCTAAAATGTGCCTTTGTGGTGACCCGTGATGGTCAACCAGTGAAGATCCAGCGTACCATCTTCAGTGAGTGTTTCTTCATCATGGCGATGGATGAGCTATGGAGGACAACTCATAAGGAGAAGTACAAGGTGAAAGAGAGAGGTGGGAAGCCGCTCTAAATGATGGGGATGGGGCTATTCCTCACATAGGACATATACATTTCATAATTTATGGAGAACCAACATATTCATAAGAACCTCAACATCTGGTGATGTCCTGTTGAGGTGCACAGCCTATCGGTTTGGATATTGAAGTGCATGAGTTAATTATAAACCTGCACTACCAGCCATGGCCACTAGGCTGCTGTACAACCCCAATGTTCCCTGGGTTTTTAGATATTACTTATTTTTCTGAAATTTATGTTTCTCAGAAAGAGGCAGTCAAGATGATGGATCAGATTGTGCACTGGGTGCGAGTAGATTCATCTGGTTTAGGGAGACCGGAGCTATCTGGGGCTGAACCAGTGAACTCTATGGCGGTGCCAATGATGCTGCTGAACCTGATAGACCAGCTATGTGAGGATGATGAAGAGGCAGCAATGAAGTACGCAGAGCTGGGAACTTGGAGTGTGGAGAAGATCCTGCAGCACCTACAGGTACCATATACACTAAATGATCATGTGATGGAAGCTATGACCATCAGTGGTGAAGAAATCTAGACACCAATGTGACATGGGAGTCTAAAACTGGACTTACACTGCCACAATAGGCAACTTGATCTGATTCTGGATATGGCTGATCAGCAAATTACTGCAAGCATACCTGGAAGCTTTAGGGCCCTGCCATCAGTATTTTTTGGGGCTCCATGGACACCAGGTCCATCAGCTAACCCTATACTGCCTATATACACCTTGTAGATACTTTACCAGCTTCTCATAGTATGCCACAATCTTGGTCATTTACTACATTGCACTACAATATTGGTGACATTTATCACCTATCCTCAGGAGATAAGGCCTGACTTCCGGGGATAGGCCAGCCTTGACCTTTACACTTCAATATAAGTGAATGGTGTGGTGGTCAAACATGGGGACACTTGTCCTTGTGATCAATGGGAGTCACAAGGGTTGGATACCCAGTGATCATACATTTATGGATAGTTGATGTTTATGGGAAAACCCTTTTATCGGTGTTGTACTGCAGCCACCAGCCGCAGGGATATGTGAGTGAGATGGTAGATAGGTTGTCACAGTGTACAAGGTGTAGCCGGTGGTTCTACTTACGGTTAGTTGAATCTTCCCTGGGCAGTGTGCAGTTGTGTGGAGGGTGGACACGATTTCCCTCGGGGCACACTCCGTACGCAGGACTCCAGGATGGTCAGTTGAGGTGCCCTTGGTGTTGATTTTGACTGTGTCGGATGGCTGGGTCCTGGTTATTTCGTGATGCCAGTGTCTTTTTAGCTAGGTAGACACACCCTTAGTTGGTAAATGATGAGGAGGCAGTTGTAAACTGAACAAAGGTGACTTTTACTTATTGCCTTGAATTGATGGTACAAGTTCATAAAGTGCTGTTATAGTAAGTTACTGTAAGTCAACCTTTTTGGATGGTATTTTAAAGGCACAGTGGTGGTTAGTTAGGCTCTATGGCTTAGATCCCGTTACTCTTTCTCCTAGTGGCATCCTCTGTACCTAGCCCTGGCTCTGGATAATAATAAGTCACTTTTATGAGACTATTCTTGTATATAGGATACTCTGAAGGGCAGGAATCACTACATCTGCTCCAGCAGGCTCCTGAATATAAGTGCTGGCTACACCTCCCGGAGGGACACAAAATGTAGGCCTAAAACAACTTAGTACCTGGGTTGCTGAATCAGTGGTCAGATGCCGGAGGCTTCTCTCGACCACATGTGTGCTGGCAGAGTCCATAAAACCTGGAGAAGGCTAATCGCCTCTGTCAGTCTTGCTTTCCAGTTAATTCTCAGGGTGCAAGTGGCTTGATTTGTAGCTTTCAACTAGATATCCTGACATGGCCAATGTCATAGGGTATCGACAGCCTCAATAAGGGATTCTTCCACTCCCCTCCTGTACAATTCATTGGTTCCTCTTAACTACCACACTGTCCTCTCTTCCTCCTTGTCTCCCTCCCTATTTCCTGTTGCTGGGCCTTATATAGAAGGCAGACCAGCACCATCTAGTGGTGTAAAAATATAATTACAGCTCTCAGCCAAAAAGGTTTCACAGCACATTCACATTAATTCACAAATATATAACAATAAAATGGCATCATATATAAGATATGACATGGCTATTTAAACATTTTGGAGTGTCCCCTTGTACACACTTTAGTGGGACACTACAGTACCTCTGCAGGAACCCCCAGTGATCAGCAGTGAGGGAAGCCTGCTGAAGTGTTAACCAGTCAGGTCCTCCAGAGCAAGATATGCTCTTTGTAGGTGTCCTCTGTTATGCCTGGGCATGCTTGCCAACTGTTCTGGGAGACTCCTGGAAAAAGTGGAGACCTCCCAGACGTGGAAGATTTGGCAAGTCTCCTGGGTGCCAAAAAGGCTTCCAAGCAACTCCCAGCATCCCTAATTATGTTTAGCACTGGGATTTTGCATCATTAGACTCACCTCTGGTATCCAAACACGCATTCAAGAGAAGAGGGGTTTTGACCTACCAAGTTCATACTGTTGAAGACCTGAACAGGAATTTGGGCAACTCGTGAATCTTTTTCCTATGACTATTCTTCTGCAGCGTGATGGTCAGGCCATTTTGGAGAATGTTTCGGAAGATGGCAAGGAGCTTCCGGGATGCATGGGCCGGCACCAGAACCCAGGTATGGTCAGTCCACACTTTGATGCTAAGATGCATGGCTCTTGTTGACTTGCTCCTTCCTCATATATAGTCCTATCTATCTCCTTCACAGGACACGCTATTGAGGCTGGCTGGTTTCTTTTACGTCGAGCCTTCACTAACAACGACCATAACTTGGGAAAGAAGGCTGTGGAAAAGTTTGTGCTTCTCCCGTTTGAATCGGGATGGGACCAGGAGTATGGAGGACTCTTTTCATTCCAAGATGTAGATGGCCATTGCCCTACACAGGTAAGTCATGCTATCATGAGCAGATCCTGGCTGATATCTTAATTTTGAAGCTAATGAGTGGTCATTATAGAGGGCCTGTGTCTTGCAATAAGTAAAGTAGGACATAACTGTTTATACGGCATGGCAGCCATATACTTGTATACTTCTATACAAGGCCCACTAAATAATGCCATTCTGTGCCTAAATAATACTGCCATACAGTGCCTACATAGTGAAGGAACTAAAAGTAAAGACTAGGGCAGTGATGGGGTTAAAGAGGTATTTCTGCTTAGACTTTTATAGAATATCCACTGGCCTCCAGTGAATGTGGAGGTGGCTGTGCATAAAGTCATGGACACAGCCGAGCTGTGACTCCCATAGAAGTGAACGAAGAGAGACGAGCACCTCTAAAAAGGGAATACCCCTTTAATCCCCATCAGTACCCTAGAATACCAAGGTCTTAAAGGAAATGTGTGACCAAAAATTGTTTCTGACAGTTAAAACCAGATAAATTATTCCTAACCTTTTTTTCTGATTGTAGATTTTTTTTTTTTTGTAATGATTATGGGGGTGACCATCTTGCCTGAGCTGTTCTTAACAGCATTTAGACAGGATTAAGAAAATTGCTTTACGGCAGTCCCATGGGCCATAGACACAATAGACAGGAGGGAACCTCACTGACTTCTATGGGAGAGTTTTCTGGGCATGTCCTGTGACCTGGGCAGAGGTTAGGATGGAGGAGATAAGCTGTGATATCACCTATTGTGAATGGTGGATCCTGTCTTATCTATACACAGAGGTGATATCCTTACAGGCAGGATTAGAACGACAGATAAGCAGATAACTGTAGTAAATTGATCTGTACAGACCAAGAAGAGGCGGTGTAGTTGTCCTTTGCACTAGTTTGCGCTTGAGCAAATACAATTCATCACTCAGTAGGCAAGTATTTATGTTTTAGACACATAGCAATAATGAGGCTTGATTATGATTAGGTACTTTTTTCAAACTTAGGCTACTTTCACACTTGCGTTGTTGTTTGCCAGTATTGAGATTCGGCAGAGGAAAAAAAGTTTCATTTTAGTCCTTTTGAATTCTGAATGGAAAGAGATCAGTTCCGGCAGTATTCCGCTTCATTGGAATGGAACAATTTGGATCCATCACTGTAAACAATTTAACTCAATGGTGACGGATCCATTTTTTTTTTTTTAGCCTAAAAAAACTGATCCGTCACTCAGTGACTTTCATTGTATTTAGTGACGGATCCTTTTTTTCCGTTTTGCTTTCACACAACTGCCTCCTAACGGAACGGATGCATCCTGATGTGCCAAATCAAGATGGATCCGTTTAATTCCGGTATAGAGATCCTCTGCCAGATCTCAATACCGGAATTAACAATGTGTGAAAGTAGCCTTATATGTTTGTTGCAGTATGTATATATGTCCACTTTTTGTTTGTTAATGGTATCCTTATAATGGCGCTTTTATTTTATTATTATAAATAAATATTATTAATAATATTTATTATAAATAAATTACTATTAATTTATTTTATTCAACTAAGATAACAGCATATACACTATTATATACATTGTCTGCTTTTTATCATGTATATTTGTTATTTATTTATTTTTTTAATGATGGTATATATGTAAATATCATATCCTATGTATAATGCTGGAGTCCTCCTATGTGGCAAAGGGGCTCAGGTGCAAGCTCTGCACCCCTTATGCCTCATGCAGAGGACCGTCTCTGTATTTTGCTCGGCAAAGTATGAATACCTTCCATGTGCTTTACGCGTTTTTCCCTCTCCCATCAATAGAAATGGCTATACTCGTCAGCAGTGCAGCCCAGAATAGGACATGTTCTACTGTATAATTTGCGGAATGGACATATGGATGCGGCGTGCACATAGATAACATCCACGTGCTGTCTGTTTTTGTTATTTTTGTGGACCCAAAGAAATGAATGGGTCTGTGTGCGATCCGCAAAAAAAATGTGGATTGGACATGGATGCTCAATACAGTTGTGTGCACAAGGCCTTTTAGTCAAGTCCCTGCAAGGAACCAAAATTAGTAAGCATAGCTTATTGCACACTATATAGCCTGCTATCTTGTAACGGCCGGGGCAGTAAAATGATTTTACGGACGCCATGCAGAAGTGTGGATAATCCTGTGTTGTCTTTCCCAGCTGGAGTGGAGTATGAAATTGTGGTGGCCACACACAGAAGCTCTCATAGCTTTCCTGCTTGGCTATATGGAAACAAGGGATCCACGTCTGCTCGACAACTTCCAGAGAGTCTTTGATTACGTCTTCAGCCGGGTATGTAAAAATATCAAGGCAAGCTAACGTACAGCTGACTGTAGACTGGGTAGCAAAAAATCATTGAATACTGTATATCCCCTAAAATAACAAGATTATGGGATTAAAAAAGTCCCTTAATTATCATATAAAGCAATGTTCCTCAACCTGTGGCTCTCCAGCTGCTTCCAAACGACTCCCGTCATGCTGCTCACGGCAGGTGGAAGTTGTAGTTTTGCAACAGCTGGGGGAGCCACGGGTTGGAGGTCACTGGCACAAAGACAAACATTCATAGCTGATAGTCTTGGCTATTTCCATCAGCGCCATAGAAGGGAATAGGAGTGGTGGCTGCGCAAGCGTGGTGCACCCCCATTCATTTCTATGGGGTTTCTGAAAATAGCCGAGCGGGCCAAAAGGAAGGCTTGGTGGTGGCTGGACCTGGCACCGCCAGCTTCCTGTTGGGCTTCGTTTTACAGAGAGGTGGGACCCGCACCTATCGGATAATGGGGGCATATCCTAGAGACATGCCCCAATGTTTGAGATGGGAATACCCCTTTAAATAGGCACAGAGTAATACTACATCTCCATCAGGTACTGTCAGGGGCATATTGGCCATAGATCCTACAGGGAAATTTCCCGGTGGGCCAATGCCAAGGGGACCAGTCAAGCCTTCTTGATGGCCACAGGCTAGATACACAATGATCTCAACGGCCGCAGGTGTCCTCCTGAACTCAACTACTGTCCTCAAGGTGATGATACAGTTGAATACTGTAGTGAGGGCAGCAGAATTTTGTGCTGTCCTGTGGTATTTGGTTCTGCTGGGGGGGCATTCTGCGCTGCACTACAGTATTGCAAGCCTTGCCTACTTCGGCTGTACCCACCTACTTGTTTTGGCCTGTCTTCTGTCAGTTTGAACCCACTTACAACATGGGGCCACTTTTCATTTTTTTCCAGGGCCACTTTAAGTTCCCAGTCCGCCCCTACTGTCATGGTAGAATTTTTGTATGATGCCTAAATAAGGGATCTAACCAGGTTTTCTGAAATGTTCCAAATCTTAAAATTCAGTCTTGGGCAAAGGAATGAGAAGAGATAATTCATGGTGGTATGAGTCTTCCTCTTCTGACCTCAAATGGCAGAAAATTGCTTTTATTAAGCAAAAACCTGGGTGTTACCCTTGCAACCTAAAAATACAAATACAGTATACATCTTCCCAACATACAGTGCCATGTGGACACAACTAAGAATTCTCTAGAATGGGAACACCAAGGCAAATGAATTCCTTTGTCTAGATCCTTGATGGCCCTTCTGTAGCCTTCTAGCTTTTATACCAAATATTGCAACCTAGACATATCCTCTCCAGTTTTTATATACAGTGTGATTCAGAAAATGTTTTTGTTTAATTTTTAATTAACCTTAATATATCAGTACCACAGTAAGATTTGGCAGGGCCCCCCCACTTAATCTTGATCACCATTGTGATGAATCTTCTAGCTATTGTTGTGTCCCCTTGTTTTGTCTATTCCTTGGTTCCCTGTATTTAAGGATCTACTGCCTTGCCGATTCCTTCCAGTTCTAAGTCAACCCTAACAAAGGCCACCAATACTTTATATGCTGAGCTACCAAGCCTACCGTTCAGTCATCAGCCCATGCACATACAGCTAGTTCACCTTTGACCATAAAGGTTGACCCCCACATTGGCTGCAGTGCCCAATACCACAGTGGGTCATGTCAGCCACTAATGCCCACCACAGAAGTTATCACCATCTGCAAATGCCATAAGTTTAACTTTTCAGGCAAAACTTCCCCCCCGATTTGTGTGTCAGTTACTACGGCAGTGGGGTTTGGGCAATGGATAGGACTTCTTCATGGTAATAGAGGATATTCACTCCATTTATCTGTTCTGCCTCTAAATTCAGTTTTCGGACCCAGAACATGGAGAGTGGTTTGGTTACTTGACTCAAGAAGGGAAGGTGGCGCTCACCATCAAAGGAGGGCCCTTTAAAGGTAACTTCTATATTATTACTTCTTTTAATGCAGCTGCATTAAAGGCATATCATCCAGCCAACCGGTATCCTGCTCTAATACCGAAGACGGGCAAGACCACCCAATCGGTGGTCTACAGCTGTGTCTCTCTCTTCCTTTTGGGGGATTCTCTGCTTTGGCTGTTAAATGATGGTTTTCAGATGTCAGATACTTAATGTGCTACCTAAAGGAATTACTAAAGGAATTACCTCTGGGAATTACTCAAAATTGCAACCTGGCCTAGAAGGTGAGCACGACCGTGGCCTCCACTTGCAGAGCTGCCTAGGACACAGAGGGGCAGGGCCTCTGTACACTGCTCTACAATATATGGTAATGATGTGATCCTGTCTTACAGTATGCCATGATGGCTGAGGAGCCTGACCGGAACACATATCAATTTGTAGCATATGCAAGTGCTACAGCGTAGTGTGTAGTGAGGCCCCACCACCTCACTCCCCCTAAGATAGCTCTGCAAGCGGAGGCAACCAGTCCTGCTTAGGCTGTTAATGTTCTGTTCCGTCAGGAGAACGGAAAACAAAACCCAAACATATCCTGTAGTTAAAGCATCCGTTATGCTCATTTGATATCAGTTTTAGCCATTTCCTTCTGAGATCCATTATTTTAGACTGAAAAAAAAAGTCCTGCGTGCAAAAAAAATAAATGTGATGTGAACCTGGCCATACATTCTATGACCGGTTGCCGACAGAATTTTAAATCGTTCCCAGGGAACACCTTTAATTTGAATAAAATAAAAATTAGGAGTAATCCAAAGAGTCTGATCTGTCCAACTGCCAATAACATGAAGGTCACATAGGGTCACCAGCACCATTCAAAGTACGTTCTGATGCTTTGGTGGAGCTTCCTGCAGTGATGTCCTAAGCCAGAGTTCCCCAACTCCAGTCCTCAGCATCCAACTACAAGTCATGATTTGAGAATATCTCACAGAATGAATACCTGAGGTAAGTCCTGATGCATTGACACAAATTATATCACCTGCTCAATACTAAGGAAATCCTGAAAACTTGACCAGCAGGTAAGTGGCCCCTGAGGACTGGAGCTGAGGAACAATGTCCTAAGCAGGATCCATAACCTGTGGTTTCATGGAGTTATCTATAATGATGTCCTAAGCAGGACCCATAAACAATGTCATGGTGGAGCTTCCTGCAGTCATGTCCTGAGAGGAATACATAACAGATGTCTTGATGGAACTTCCTGAACTGATGTCCTAAGTAGTATCCTAGTAATGGGAACCTCCCACAGAACATATAACATCTAAGAAACTTCTGTCTCAGAAGCTCCAACGTCAAAGACATAAAGGGGTTCTCCAAGTTAAATTTATTGATGCCCTATCCTCAGGATAGGTCATCAATATCAGATTGGCGGGGGTCCAGCGCCCCTGCCGATCAGCTATTTGAAGAAGAGGCGCATGCTGTACCAGAGCTGCCTCCTCTTCACTGTCTACGCACTAGCTGTAACATGGGTACCGGTGAGTAGTGTAATTACACCTAACCGCCCCATTGATTTCAATGGGAAGGATCGCTCCCATAGACTTGTATGTATGAAGAGAAGCCTAAATATATTCTGTATCCTGTATTTACTTCCCTGATATATTGATGTTCCTCTTAGCTTCTCCTACATGTGAGTGACAGTAGCACTTCCTTTATCTTTTTTTAGGATGTTTCCACGTGCCTCGATGTCTGTACATGTGTGAGGAAATGCTGACCAAGCTGATAGAAGAGGAAGACCATGGAGCTAGAACACAATGAGTTGTCTACAAGTTCTTTCCTCACCTTGAACTAAATGATTAAAACCTAATTGTCCAAGAGAACCTTTTTGGTGACCTGACCACCATTGTAAAAAAAAAAAAAACAACAAAACCCAAAAACCTAATTAATTACTTCATATTTTGATTAAATAAAAATTAAAACGTCAAGGGGGGTGAATACTTTTTATGGCCCGAATTTAACAACTGATGACCAGAACTGAAGTGGAACCTTACAGGAAGCCACTAATGGCATATCAATGACATATATACAGTACCATAATTGTCCATTGTGGGGGGAAAAAAAAACCTTTAAAAGGAGAATCAGTTATGGGTAGAGATGAGCGAACGTGCTCGTAACGAGTACTGTACCGCTCAGCTCCCCTGCGCTCGCATGGGCGCAGGCAGCCGCTTCCGTCGGGTGAGGAGGACAGAAGCAGCTGCCTGCGCCCATGCGAGCGCAGGGGAGCCGAGCGGTACAGTGGTCGTTACGAGCACGTTCGCTCATCTCTAGTTATGGGTTAAATACTGCAACTAAAAAGAGTGACATGCACACGGCTTAAGTATATACACGCTTTTATTGTAAATTTACTGATTTATGAAAAATAACCACGCTATATACTGTATGTACAAGAGGTAAGCATTACAGCTACACTTTATGCTCCTGCTCGTCTCTCTTTTTGGAGCTCACACGATTCACACTGTTCTCCAAGAAAAGCTTAAGATCAGTCATTCCTTCGCTGTAGAGAAATTCAAGATAGGCATCCCAGTACTGGCCCTGTATGATAAGGAAACGCGCAATGAGATGGGTCAGGGAATGTAAAACAAACATGAAGGTTCAAAAAGTTTACAAAAAGGTTTTCATTTTTCACACAGCCGATAGTATGACTATATTGTGAAATGGGACGCGACTGCATTGACCCATAAGCCACAGACAACACCATACTGCTGGATCAGGGAAGTCCAGCAGAGACCATGTTATCCTCTTCCTTCTGGAGACATAAGTGATATCTCCTAGGTCCTGGCAGGGAAGCAGTTCAGTTGCTAAGGACGTATGGGCTAGGTCCTTGCCTCTGACTGCTTTGGCTCAGGCTAGACAGCAGATACAGCCTCAATCTTTCATTTTAAAGTAAAGAGTCTTGAGAATTAGCCTGAGCTACAGCAAGTGGATGTGGCGTATGCTTGCGGCTCTCACTTCAGCCTGTGTGAAGAGCAGACGGGGGCCACGTGGGAGATACGCAAGGAGGAGGAGGGGCTGTGATCTTTCTTCCTGCATGGCTTCAGCTGACCCCAGAGAGAGAGAGAGGTGACCAACAGCTATTGTGAAAAGTGGATCATGTGCTACTTATACTGAGGTGTTATCTTTCATTGTAATCCTGCTTCTGATGATAATGTGAGGTCAGATGAGAAGTGATCTATACAGAAAAGGAAGTGATGGCTAAGGCTTCATGCACACGAACGTATTTTCTTTCCGTGTCTGTTACTTTTTTTTTTTTTGCACACTGTATATACGGAACCATTCATTTGGGCCTTGATGCTTATAAATGCGAACAGTAGTTCTTAGTTTAAAGACCTGTCTCTTCTCCGTACAGGTCCGTTTTCGTAACTACTTGCATTTCCTCATTTAAAGGGGTTTTCCAGGATTTTACTACTGATGACCTAGCCTCAGGAGGGTTGGTGGAGGTTAGACACCCGGGACCCCCGCTGATCAGCTGTTTGAGAAGGTACAGGCGCTACCTTCTCACAGCTTACCAAGCACAGCGCTGTACATTGTATAGTGGCCGTGCTTGGTATCGTGCCGTGACTTGTGAACACAGCCCCATGTTTAGCTCATGGGAGATAACTACTGGCAGATATACATCTAAGATTTGTACATGTTAAAATGTTACCTTTAAGAGATTGAGATCAAAGATTTTGTCTTGAGAGTGTCTCTGGAAGGAAAAAAATATATAAAATGTTAATTCATGCTTTGCACTGAGTACAATGAAAATCCTGGCCTAATAAGTTAAAGGGGTTCACCGGGAATTAAGTAAATGTAAATACTTTATAAAAAAATATATATATACACACACACACCTTTCATTAGTTATGTTTTGCCTAGGGAGCAATCATTAGGAGAAATAAAATGTCTGCCGCCCTATTAGTACACAGAAAGCCTCTCATAATCACACAGGAGGACAAGTCACTTCAAAACACTGAACTGAAGAGCTGCCTCATCCTCCTCTCTTCTCTGCCTGAAATTATGATTCTGAATACAGCTGATAAGATCTTCAGCTTCATCTCTGTAGGAATGGAGTCCATGAGCAGACATGAAGTACAGAGAGGATGTGGTAATGAGCAGCAGCATTTGTATGCAGTCTGTCCTGTCCGTCCTCTCTGTACTTCATGTCTACTCATGAACGCCATTCCCACAGAGATTAAGCTGAAGATCTTATCACCTGTACTCAGGATCATAATCCCTGACAAGCAGAGCAGAGAGGAGGATGAGGCAGCTCTTTACCGCAGTGTTGTGAAGTAACTTTTCCTCCTGTGTGATTAGGACAGGTTCTGTGTACTAATAGGATGGCGGCCATTTTATTGCTCCCTAGACAAAACATTATAACTAATGAAAAGTATTTGGGAATATATTTATAATAAAGTATTATTTTAAGCATTCTCATTTTCTAACTTCCCAGGGAACCCCTTTGAATTTTTTTATGATTTTTTGTATATGGTACAAATAAGAATCATTTACTGCACTAAGACACAAATCATGCAGTGAAGTCTAAATTGTTAGTAATGTTTTGTGGTTTTACATATGCTAAAGACAGAGTTATGGAAGTGTCATAGCTTGATAGGCTACGCCGATTGCATCGTTCCTATTCACTGGGAGTTAGGGAAACAGTGACTTTTTCCTTAAAGAAGAACTCCCGACAAATAAAATTTTATTCCATGTCCTGCTAGAAACGTACATGATATAATCTGTAGTGAATGTCATTTTCTTACCAGTGTCTGAATTTTTGACTTATATCATCCTGAAGTTTCTTATCTGTGTCATGTGACCAGCAATTAGACCCACCAACTCACACATAGACTTATGTGTGGACAGGAAGTCTAATTCTCTATGTATTCCCATGAGACTGAAAGTGAGGCTCCCATAGGAATGAATAGAGCAGTTACTGGCTTCCTGTCCTGGGTCAGTTGGAGGTCAGGGAGTTGGTCACATGACCCAGCTACAATAGGAAGAGAGGTTTTTACGCACAGAAACAGTCACTGATAAGAAAATGACAATCACTACAGATTATATCATGCACCTTTCTAACAGGTCAGAGAATAAAAATTTTTGCGGGAGTTTTTCTTTAAAGGCAATGTATACCTTTGGAGGCAATTTTTTTATGATTACATTTTACTCATTTTGGGCTAAAAAATCATTTTCAATGGGTCTTTATTAAAAATATTCAGCCGTTCTGTCACAAAGGGTTAACGGTTTGTCTAGTTGTGTGAATGATACTTTCAATTTGTGCCGGTCATCTAATAACCATCATCTCTAAATTACTAAAAGATCATTATTTAAGCTACATTTCAAGTATCAGTGAGATAAGAATTGAGCTATACAAGTGTTTGGGAGGTCAGGGACCAGAGATAAGGAGCCGTCATCTGAGCTGCCCAACAGGAAACAGTAAAAACACAGAGCCTGCTACTAGAGAATCTCAAGGCTGTACAGAGAAAGGCGCTCAAAACTTTAATGAAGACCAATTTAAAAAATTAGTACAATGCGATAATAATAATAAAAATTTCCTCCAAAGAGTGTACACAGCCTTTAACTCCAGCCACCCTCTCGGTTGGCACTTGCTCAGGTTATTCCCATCTCAGCCATGAAAGGCTAAGATGGCTTTAACCCTTTAATAGAAGCACAAATTCACCAGATTTGTTGCTGATATTTCTATGCCTGACAATCTGTCCCATATACCTAAATGGGGTTGCTTCTTCTGCATGTACATGGATTTTTATTCAGATGAACAGGAAAGCAGCAGAACTTTCTGCAATAAATCTGCTGTGTGAATTCACACAGAATAAAAACAGATGGTCTGACTGGTGCACATCACTGACACTTGACCCACTTGTGGTAGGCAATGTGTGAATGATTTTGAGGGTAATTACCTTCAAAATGATGTGGCCATGGAGCCTCACGTGTACGGCAGGCGGACCATCTGTTCTTATCCTAAATGTGCTGTGAAAAGCACATGGCCTTGATCCTTATAAATGCGAGCAGTAGTTCTTAGTTTAAAGAGGACCTGTCTCCTCTCCGGACAGCTCCGTTTTCGTAACTACTTGCATTTCCTCATTTAAAGGGGTTTTCCAGGATTTTACTACTGATGACCTAGCCTCAGGATAGGTCATCAGTATCTGATCGGTGGGGGTCCCACACCCGGGATCCCCACCGATCAGCTGTTTGAAAATGTACTGACGCTACCTTTTCGCAGCTTACCAAGCACAGCGCCCTACATTGTATAGTGGCCGTGCTTGGTATCGCGCTCAGCCCCATTCACTTGAATGGGGTTGAGCTGCTCCTAGGCCACGCGACGGATGAACGTGACGTCACTGGCCTAGGAGCTAAGAGAAGGCCACGGCGCTCACAGGAGCACCAGTGCCTTCTCAAACAGCTGATCGGCGGGGGTCCCCGGTGTCAGACCCCCACCGATCAGATACTGATGACCTATCCTGAGGATAGGTCATCGGTAATAAAATCCCAGAAAACCTCTTTAACAACAATTCTGGAGCATCTATCCTTATGACTCTGTTGTGCCATTCTTCTATTATTCCTACTAGAAATTGATGAATGCATTGCCAACTGGGTGTTAACAGTTGAGGATGTGTGCCTGCACAGTCTGACACTGGCAGCGCTGATTGGATAGTGGCAGACAGTGCAAGGAAGCTCCTCAACTAGTAAAACTCAAATCGAAAATTTCATAAATTTCTAGTAGGAATAACACCATAAAATATATATGCTCAAGCATAGAAATTTCATGAGGAATACAATTGTTCACTAAACCAGACAGGATTCAGGATTGGAGTCTGGACCTCTTCAAGGGGTTTGTACTGGTGAATCTGTAATAAATTTGAAACAAATCCACATGTTATATGCACATTTTGTTCCAGATTTCTCCCGTTACACTGCAAAGGATGAAATTCATAGCATGCTGTTATTTCTGTAGAAAATGTTTCCGATACATGTGGTTGAGGCCTGGAGAACCCCACCTGCCTCATACTGTAAACTGCTGCTCATACAAGCGCTGTGACCTCTTCATAGTATACCAAGCACGGCGCCTGCATGGTATAGTGGTATCCAAGTCACATGAATGGGACCGAGCAGCACAAAGGCCATGCCACCAATGGATGTGGCCTTCAAATAGCTGATCGGCGGGGTTGCCATTTGTCAGCCGCTCGCCGTTCAGATCTTGATGACCTATCCCGAGTAGAAGTCTAGTGTATTTACTTACATCTTTTAGAAAGGCGACGGCGAAGCTCATTAATGCAGGGTGGAATACTACATTGAAAGCTTTCTTATACGTCGAAACTCCAGCCTTTTCAAGTAGCTCTGGCGCCATCTTGATACCCTGAGGATGACTGTCACTGCTAAAGGCTTGTGATGTCCAAAGGCACCCCACCATGGCCGTCAGGTACTGGTTATAAACTTGATACGTCTGGCTGCTTATATTCAAAGGGACTTGATTCTATATACAGACAAGTAGGAAGGAGAATAGTAAAAAGAAAAAAATTTAAAAAATAAAAAAGGATAATTGTTTAAAGAGGCTGTCTGGTTTCATGATATTGATGACCCATCCTGAGGATAGGTCACTAATATCATGAAACCGGGCAACCCCTTTAAGGGGCATCTGTCAGCAGTTATGACACTGGCTGACCTGTTACATGTGCACTTGGAAGCTGAAGGCATCTGTGTTGGTCCCCTGTTCATATGTTCCTGCATTGCTGAGAAAAATGAAGTTTTAATATATGCAAATGAGCCTCTAGGAGCAACGGGGGCGTTACCATTACACCTAAAGGGTCCGCTCTCTCTACATCTGCCGACCCCTTTGCATTTAATTGACAGTGCCAGTCATGATGATGAATGCAATGCCTGGTCTTGACAAAGTGCAAAGGGCGCAGAAGTTGCAGAGAGAGCAGAGCCTCTAGGTGTAACGGCAACTCCCCCGTTGCTCCTAGAAGCTAATTTGCATATATTAAAACATCCGTTTTCTCAGCAATGCGGGGACATATGAACATGGGACCAACACAGATGTCTTCAGCTGCCAAGTGCACATGTAACATGTCAGCCGGTGTCATAGGTACAAAACTGCTGACAGATGCCCTTTAAATGCCACCTTTGTAACCACAATATTTAATTTAAACTTCAAACTTTAATATTTCTTACCGTTTTACGCTTCTCATTCCTTTTTGCCGTTAGGAGGTTATTCCGATACCTGGAAAATTGTATTAAAAAAAAACATCTGTTACTCTGCCAGCTAAACAACAAAGGACAAGATCCTGATTGCGATCACCATACCTATACATGATGTAGCAGAGCTGGTTAAGGTTGACAGAGTCTGTACAGAGAAGAGCTGCATAAAAGACCGCAGGTGGTGGAAGGACTATCAGGGGCAAATTAAACCATAAGTATACATCAGAGACCTGGAAAGAAAGGAAAAGATGACATCCTTCAAGTCTACGTCTGTGAGCGGCATGGGAAGGTTTACAATGGCAACCACACATCTTCAACAGCTATTCCTTCATACACATGCACACTTGGTTCCTCGTAGCATTTATATATGGTTTGTCATGCGCTGCACTTCACGTGAGATTATTATAAACATCTTCAGGGGTGGCCTCTATTATGTATGGAGCGGAGTGCTGTGTCCTTTGACACTGCTGCTCCCCCTCCCCTCTCACAGCACAAGTCTGACATACAGGCTGAGAATGCAGCTTAATCTCCCCTTTGCTTTTCCTACTTGGATCAGACATGTTGAAACCCACCATGGCTGATGCTTATTCTCCCCCATGCCTCTCAGAGGACAGTCGGGCAGAGCTCATACACATTGTTGGTGGAACCTGTTGAAATTTATGTAACCCATGATCAGGGGTTATCTGGACATGTTCGAGATACAGGGAAGATGTGGCTGCATCAAGTAAAATCATTTTTTTCCCTTCTGCAGTCTCTCTCTAAGGTAATCACACGAACCGGATACTGGCCCATGTGTGTTCCGCGATTTGCAGACCGCACATGCTGCTGCTATGATAGAAAATGTCTATTCTAGTCCACAATTGCAGACAAGAATAGGACATGTTTCAATATTTTTTTTGCGGAATTGCGGCACGGAACTACGGATGCGGACAGCACACGGTGGGGCTGTCCGCTTATTTTGTGGCCCCATAGAAATAAATTGGTCTGCGGGATTGCGGAACGGATGCGGACTCGTTCATACGGTCATGTGAACGTAGCCTAATTCTCAGTTGTCCCTGAGCTAATGGGTGGCACTACCTCCTATTATGTCTCCCATGGACTACTATCTTAACTCTCTTCATAACTTCGGCGGATCCTCTGCCATATCCCCTTTATCCTCCTCCAGCTCTCCTATACCATTTCCAGCCTTTTTTTATTTTTATTTTTAAGACCTGGTGTAAGCAGGGAAAAGAAGCATATTGCAGCGCAACTAAGGCCTCTTTCACATTAGCGGCAGCACGGATCCGGCAGGTGAAGGGTGCTGCCAGATCCGTGCTGCCGCAGGGACATGTGTGGGGCCGGAGCCGAGCTCCAGCCCCACACGTCACACAGTACATACACACACACACACACACAGACAAATACACATACAGTCATGGCCAAAAGTTTTGAGAATGATACAAATATTAATTTTTACAAAGTCTACTGCTTCAGTTTTTATAATGGCAATTTGCATATACTCCAGAATGTTATAAAGAGTGAACAGCTTAAGAGCAATTACTTGCAAAGTCAATATTTGCCTAGAAAATGAACTTTATCCCCCAAAACACATTTCAACATCATTGCAGCCCTGCCTTAAAAGGACCAGCTAACATCGTTTCAGTGATTGCTCCATTAACACAGGTGTGGGTGTTGATGAGGACAGGGCCTGGAGATCAATCTGTCATGATTAAGTAAGAATGACACCACTGGGCACTTTAAAAGGAGGCTGGTGCTTGGCATCATTGTTTCTCTTCTGTTAACCATGGTTATCTCTAAAGAAACACATGCAGTCATCATTGCACTGCACAAAAATGGCCTAACAGGGAAGAGTATCGCAGCTAGAAAGATTGCACCTCAGTCAACAATCTATCGCATCATCAAGAACTTCAAGGAAAGAGGTTCCATTGTTGCCAAAAAGGCTCCAGGGCGCCCAAGAAAGACCAGCAAGCGCCAGGACCGTCTCTTAAAATTGTTTCAGCTACGGGATTGGGCTACCAGCAGTGCAGAGCTTGCTCAGGAATGGCAGCAGGCAGGTGTGAGTGCATCTGCACGCACTGTGAGGCGGAGACTCTTGGAGCAAGGCCTGGTCTCAAGGAGGGCAGCAAAGAAGCCACTTCTCTCCAGAAAAAACATCAGGGACAGACTGATATTCTGCAAAAGGTACAGGGAGTGGACTGCTGAGGACTGGGGTAAAGTCATTTTCTCTGATGAATCCCCTTTTCGATTGTTTGGGACATCTGGAAAACAGCTTATTCGGAGAAGACGAGGTGAGCGCTACCACCAGTCTTGTCTCATGCCAACTGTAAAGCATCCTGAAACCATTCATGTGTGGGGTTGCTTCTCAGCCAAGGGAATCGGCTCTCTCACAGTCTTGCCTAAAAACACAGCCATGAATAAAGAATGGTACCAGAATGTCCTCCGAGAGCAACGTCTCCCAACCGTCCAAGAGCAGTTTGGCGATCAACAATGCCTTTTCCAGCATGATGGAGCACCTTGCCATAAAGCAAAGGTGATAACTAAATGGCTCAGGGAACAAAACATAGAGATTTTGGGTCCATGGCCTGGAAACTCCCCAGATCTTAATCCCATTGAGAACTTGTGGTCAATCATCAAGAGACGGGTGGACAAACAAAAACCTACAAATTCTGACAAAATGCAAGCATTGATTGTGCAAGAATGGACTGCTATCAGTCAGGATTTGGTCCAGAAGTTGATTGAGAGCATGCCAGGGAGAATTGCAGAGGTCCTGAAGAAGAAGGGTCAACACTGCAAATATTGACTTGCTGCATTAACTCATTCTAACTGTCAATATAAGCTTTTGTTACTCATAATATGATTGCAATTATATTTCTGTATGTGATAAAAACATCTGACAAACACACATAAAAACCAGAGGGCAGCAGATCATGTGAAAATATAATATTTGTGTCATTCTCAAAACTTTTGGCCATGACTGTACATACATGCTCCCGGCAGGTCTCCACAGCACAGGAGCAGGACGGCGCCGACATAGGACGAATCCCCACATCGCCCTCTGCTGGGCGCCGGGTGGAATCGTCCTATATGTGCGCCGTCCTGCTCCTCCTGCGCTATGGTGTCTGTCTGTGTGCGGGTGACGGATCCGTCATGAACTCCATTGAAAATCAATGGAGGGCGGATCCGTTCACCATTGTATCACACCAAACGGATCTGTCCCCATTGACTTTCATTGGGGGTCATTCCGGATCAGTCTTGGTGCGGATGCCTGGACCGGAGAGCAAACCGCAGCATGTTGCTTCTAGGAGCATTCTGTTGTCTTCAGTTCAGTTTTGTCCCCATTGACAATGAATGGGGACAAAACTGAAGCGTTTTATTCCGGTATTGAGCCCCTATGTCGGAACTCAATACCGGAATTATAAAACGCTAGTGTGAAAGTAGTCTAACTGTTAAGCCGCAATCTGCTCCTGAAATACGCCTAATTTAGGTGTATTTCAGATTGATAAATGACCCCCTGTGCATCTATGCAGTTAGATAGGGAGGTCGCTGTTGACAGACTCCCTTTAAGGCTCATGTTCCTGTATCTACTGCTCTCTCAACTTCTGAGAGGTGGGCGTTTTTTGTTTTTTTTTTATTGCATACAATTACAACAATTGACATCTATAAAGGTCAACAATAAACGAAGAGACCTGTAGTTCACAGTGACAAATCTTGATAGGATTAAACCCTCTGGTTCTCCTCTTAGGCTACTTTCACACTAGCGTTTTAAAATTCTGGTACTGAGTTCCGTCATAGGGGCTCAATACCGGAATAAAACGCTTCAGTTTTGTCCCCATTCATTGTCAATGGGGACAAAACTGAACTGAAGACAACGGAATGCTCCTGAAAGCATTCCGTTCCGTCTTCAGACCGGAGAACAAACCACAGCATGCTGCGGTTTACTCTCCGGTCCAGGGATCCGCACCAAGACGGATCCGGAATGACCCCCAATGCAAGTCAATGGGGACGGATCCGTTTGGTGTGGACACACCAGTAATCCGGATCTGTCCTCCATTGATTTGCAATGGGGGATCATTCCGGATCCGGCTACAGACACATACATAAATACATACAGACATACACACATACATACTCACATACTCCTGGGACGCCTGCAGCATGTCTTCACGCGCCTCCTGCGCGCAGCTATGACGTTTCCCCACTACGCCCAGCAGAGGGCGCTGTGGGGAATCGTCATCACTGCGCACAGGAGGCGCGTGAAGACGTTCTGCCGGCGTCCCTGGAGTATGTGAGTATGTATGTCTGTATGTGTGTATGTCTGTGTCTTGTTCCATGTTAACATGTGTGGGGCCGGAGCGCATGTATCAGCGTTAGCACGGATCCGTTGGCACCCTTTAGGTGCCGGATCCGTGCTAACGCTAGTGTGAAAGAGGCCTTACTTGGTAACGGAAATGTATTATCTGCAAATTAATCTTTATTGTCTTTGCCATAAAAGATCTCAGGAAAAGTCTTACCAGTTTATAGAAGTCCAGAATAATGTGCAGGAGAAGCGGACTATTGTGCATCTGGATACCCAAAGAACACAAGCGGCCTGTGAACTGGATCATCTCATCCATAGAGGTCATCAAGCCCGACATGGTGTCATTCCTGTGGCAAAAACAGAAACTGTTAATCACCATATACAGTATGATGTGAATGAGCGTTCCTTAGAAGGCATGTTCACCTTTGGGTCATTTTTTTAAATTATTGCAATTTAAGCAGTTTGTCTTCTATAGGGGCTTATGTTCACACATACACCGCAGGCTGTTCAGAAAAAAAAAATGGCACTCTTTTGGTCTCTTGTCTGTAAAAGGGGGCCCATGGCTATGTTTAACGTACACATCAAGAGCATTTCCTGGTGTATACATTAACACCCCTTCCCGACCAGCGCCGTACATGTACGGCGCTGGTGCGGGGACATGACGCCCGTTCGCGGTTGCGGCGGGCGTCATGGCCGGCAAGTCTCTGCTGTTTCTAACAGCAGAGACTTGCCGCTACTTACCGCCATCGGCGGCGTCTTCTAGGCCCTTCTGATGCCGTGATCACGGCATCAGGATGCGTCTGAACCCGGAAGCGTACAGACGCCCCGAGTGGCCAATCGGGGTGTCTGTACACCATATGAAAACTCACAAAACACCATATGATATCTCAGTCTAGTAAATCCCTGATTGCTCATAAATAAAAAAAAAATAAAAATAAAAAAAAAACACAATATATCAGCTCATATTTGAGCTTAAAAATAGTCAAAAAAATTTAAAAAAATGTTAAAAAATATATATAAAAAATATATAAAAGTTCAAATCACCCCCTTTCCGTATAATGAAAAAATCAATACCTAAATAACAATAAATATAGACATCATGGGTATCACCGTGACCGAAAACGCCCGTACTTTTAAAATATAAAAAAAAAATTCCAATACGGCGAATTGTGTGGCGGAAAAAAGCGTCCAAATGGCGATTCACCGTTTTTTGTCGCTTTTTTTTCTAAAAAAAATTAAATAAAAAGTGATCAAAAAAAGTCACACACACCCCAGAATGGTATCAATAAAAACTTCAGATCGCCCCGCAAAAAATGAGCCCCCATACAGCTCCGTACACATAAATACCAAAAAAGTTATAGGGGTCAAGATATGACAAGGAAAAAAAAATATTAGGTATTGCCGGATTCGTACTGACCAGTAGAATGAAAGTAACTGGTCAGTTTTAATGCACATCGAACGCTGTAAATAAGAAACCCGTAGAACTGTAGCGGAATAGCGTTTTTTTTGCAATTGCACCCGATTTGGAATTTTTTTCCCGCTTCCCAGTACACCATATGCAATATTAAATGGTGGCGTTGGAAAGTACAACTTGTCCCGCAAAAAACAAGCCCTCATACAGCTATGTGAACAGAAAAATAAAACAGTTATGGCTGTTTTTGAAGGCAGGGAGCGCAAAACAAAAATGCATAACCGAAAAAACCTCCGGGGGTGAAAGGGTTTTTTAAACCTAGATGCAGTGTGCAGAGAGTTTAAAGGGGTTGTGTGGTGTCAGGAGGAAAGTGGATTTACCAGCAATAAAGAAGTGATCATCACTAACCTGGCAGATTCCACGTCTGGTTCACCTGGCTGCAGTGGTGACATACAGTCAACACACGTGAACACTGCAGCCAAGTCACAGGACTGAGTGGTGAACTGAAGAGGTCAGCGATTGGCTGCAGGGGTCAAATGTTGTTAACATGACCGTTGAAGATGGGTAAGCAGATGCCGGACATGAGAACCAGAGCAGCGGAATGGAATATGCCAGGTAAGTAATGATCGATTCTTTATTACAGGTGGATTGCCCTGTGGTGTCGGGTATCAGGAGGGCCAGGCAGCTGTGATCACGTTTACACTGCCTGGACCATAGACAGGGCGCAGCGGTTGCAGAGAGAGCAGAGCCCCTAGGTGTAATGGTAACGCCCCCGTTGCTCCTAGAAGCTCATTTGCATATAATAAAACATAATTTTTCTCAGCAATGTGGACACATATGAACATGGGACCAACACAGATGTCTTCAGCTGCCAAGTGCACATGTAACAGGTCAGCCAGTGTTAGGCCCCATTCACACGTCCTGATTTTTCATCCACATCCTATCCGCGTCCGTTCCGCAATTTCGGACGTTTTTTGCGGATAGTATGCGGATCCATTCATTTCAATGGGTCCCGAAAAAATGTGGACATTGCACCGTATGTTGTCCGCATCTGTTTCTCCGTTCCGTTCTGCTGATCCGCAAACGGAAATCCTCCTGTCCTACTTTTCCTCCGATTTTGCAGTCCGTAGCCCAATACAAGTCTATGGGACGTCGGTAAATGCGGAAGACATGCGGAAAGCCATCCGCATGTCATCCGCATTTGCGGATTCCGTTACAGGAGGGTAGAAAAGAAAAGAGAAAAAAAAAAAAAAAGAAAGATTTGATTACTCCTTCCGTTTTTTGCGGATCCGCAAAAATGATGACATATGGATACATCCTTTCCATTTTTTTATGGAAAAACGGAACGGATGTGCTGGAGTTTTTTGCGGTACAACGGATCCGCAAAACACTGACCGTTTTCCAGGATGTGCACAAATACGGACGTCTGAATGGAGCCTTTTAGGTACAAAACTGCTGACAGATGCCCTTTAAAAATACGATTTTTGCAGTAAGATCAACAGAAAAACAAAACTGTATGCTTGCCAATCACTCAAATTATAGCACGAAAGTGCATTTCTTACTGGTCTGCACTCCCGTGGTCTCGACAGACAGAATGTTTCAGCAACCAGTTCTGCAAAAGTTTTTTCAGAGCCTTCAACATATCAATCTAGAAGAGAAAATATAATGATTAGCTGTTGAAGGAGGCGTTAATACATGTGACAGTCTACATAGCACAGTAAGATCTCACTGTAATCGGAGAATAAGGCACTAACAAGGGTGGTAGCTTCACCCCTAGACGAGCACAACTGGTATATAGACAATGCCCTGTGTAGCTAGAACATAGGTATAATGGTCAAGGGCGGACTGGGAACTTAAAGTGGCCCTGGAAAAAATACTAAAAGTGGCCCCATTTTGTAGTTGGGTCCAAATTGATGGAAGGCAGGGCCAGTAATATCTTATTGTGGCACATTATACCACCCCAACAGAGCCAAATACCACAGTCCAACACAAAATACTGCCAGCAGGACAAAATACATCCCCAAAAACTTCCACTTGCTGGCAATTAGGAGGGCCCAGATGGCCCCCTGGGCATCGGCCCACCAGGAAATTTCCCTGTAAGGTCTATGGCCAATCCGCCCCTGATAATGGTCATCTGTAGGGATGAGCAAACCCAACTTTTTAAGGTTCGGGATTTGGGCACTGAAGGGATTCGTGACGGAATGCAAAACGGAAGCCTTTAAAAGGGGTATTCCCATCTCAGACAATGGGGGCATATTGCTAAGATATGCCCCCATTGTCTGATAGGTACGGGTCCCGTGGTCCAGCCACCACCAGGCGCTGCTCCCATAGAAATGAATGGGAGCGCACACGCGGCCACCGCTCCCATTCATTTCTATGTAGCCGACGGAAGTAGCCGAGCCAGCTCTTGGCTATTTTTGACGGCCCCATAGAAATGAATGAGGGCGGCTGCGCATGCGCAGTGCACCCTCCGATCATTTCCCTGCTCCTTTCTTGATATAGGTGCGGGTCCCAGCTGTGGGACCCTCACCTATCAGACAATGGGGGCATATCATAGCGATATCCGATGGGAATACCCATTTACGAGTAATTCCGGTTTGCATTCCGTCATAATAGAAGTCTATGGCCAAGCATATAGCCAGGAGGTTTCCGGATGGATCCATTATGCTTGGCCATAGACTTCTATTAATCCTCTTAAAGGCTCCCGTTTTGCAGTCCATCATGAATTCTGTTATATTCCGTTACAATGGCCTGTAAACTTCGGAGTCGTTCATCCCAAGTTATCTGTAATGGCAGCACTAAAGCAATTGGGCCGAGAATGCATCTTCTTGAAGTGATGGAGCTGGAACGAACATCTCCCTGTCACAAAAGTGCTTCCTTTACCCGTCATATGGAGGAGTGTTATCCTAGGGTTTCTCTGTATGCCGATCATGACCAGCAGGCATTAGATCACTATTATCCATACCATAAGTCATGTAGGTCTGCTGTCTCTGTCCTTTGTGTGATGGAAACCATAACGGTAATGTGAGAAGAGCCGCCTGGGGGGGGGGGGGGGGGGGAGCTCATCCCCTAAAAAGCCTATCAGGACAATACCTCTTTAATGTCCTTTCCCACAAATTAACATACTTCATTACGCGCCACCGCTTGGCTTTTCTGGGAAGTCCCATTTGTGGTGAATGGAAGGATGGCCATGCACAGGTGACCTGCCTTCCATTCACTTCAGGGCCCCATGGTTCAGATAGGAGGTGTTCTTTCCATGTATCCTCTTTGGTGCTGCTGGGGGAGAAGTGCTCTGAGCAGAACCGGTCTTCTTTCCCCTCTGGCAGCTAATACAGTCCAATCATTAGTTCTCTGCTAGTACGTATAGGGGATCCAAACTTGTGAATGTGTGTACTGTGTGACCTCCATGAGAAGGAAAGAACGGAAAGCCACTCCTGTCGGTTGAGGATCACCATGCAGAGTACTGGCTGTGACTGAGCATGTGTGTCCACCGGAAATCAACTCAGTAGACAGATGAGACACAGCTGCACACTATGAACACCATGTGGCGCCATACTATGTAAAGTTATGTCAAGATCATTTTTAACAGCGATTTTTAAATACTGTACACGTAATACTCACTTTAAAACCCAAAGATGATGAGACAAACAGTTGCATAAGAGTTTCGAACAGCAGACTTTCAATGTCTGAAACGGAGAGAAAGCAAATAAAAAATTGCAAAAATAATTAGAGGCAGAAATGTATTTTACTACAGAATTACATAGTTCCATTAAGGGGAGACCCACAATACAAGTCCTGGATACGTAGGCACATCTTTCCAGAGTTTGTGAGCTTGCACACAACAAAAAGGCATTCAGATCAACAGGGCTCGGGTGTAAGAATACACCACAAATTATTAAAAATCCTACTTTGAAATTACTAACTTTTGCATTGGTCTCGAGAACAGAGGTTACCCATGTATGACATCACTGCAGATGGTCACTGTCCTCAGAGCTATAACACAGGACAGCGATAGGTTGCAGCCGTCACGTGCTGTACACTGCACATCACAGAAAGGGTGACATGCAGATATAAGGACCGTCACCACTTTAGACATTTGCTGTCCTTAAAGATGACCCGTCCCCTCTCCCGACATGTCTGTTTTGATAACTTCATGCATTCCCCATGTAATAACAATTCTGGAACATCTATTCTTATGTCTCTATGTTGTGCCATTCCTTTATTATTCCTACTAGAAGTTATGAATGAATTGCTAGCAGTCTGCAGTAAGGGTACAGAGGAGAGGTAACCAGTTGGGGGCGTGTACCTGCACAGACTCACTCTATCCAGTCAGTGCTGCCATGTTCAGACTGTGCAGGGACACACCTCCAAGTGGTTACCTCCCCTCTGTACCCTTACTGCAGACTGCTAGCAATTCATTCATAACTTCTAGTAGGAATAATAAAGGAATGGCACAACATAGAGACATAAGAATAGATGTTCCAGAATTGTTATTACATGAGGAATGCATGAAGCTATTAAAACAGACATGTCAGGAGCGGTGAAAGCTCCTCTTTAACTGTAGACTATTGAGGACAGTGACTGAATGCAGCGGTGACGTGCCGTTTACTGACACGTCCCCACTACAGGTTGTATACAGGCAGCAGCAGGAGGACTGGACCAGCGACGCAGAGAACTGTGGGGCCCCATTCTTAAGGAAGGAGGTGGGATCAGGACCTATCAGACATTTACGGAATATCCTGTGGACATACCATAAATATCTAGGTGGGACAACCTCTGTATGCGCGGCCCCTGCTCCCATTCATTTCTATGGGGCAGACGGAAATAGTTGAGCCAGTGCTTGAATCAGATCAGATAATGGGGGCATATCCTAGCGATATGCCCCCATTGTCTATGATGGCACAACCCCTTTAAGGTCCCTTTATTCGGGACAATTTAGCAGTTGATTGCCAGGAACGAAGTGTTCCTTGATTGTTTGTTTGCTGGCAGACGAGCGTGTCTGCTGCCGGCAATTTAGGTGTCCACTTGAAAGATGCGATTACCTGATGAATGAGCGAAAAGTGGCGCCTTACATGCCAGATAATCGCAAGCGAGTGCTCCTATGAATGCTCATTACCGAATATCTGCCCGATTCTCGGCCTGTGTAAAGGCCCCAATACTGCGCAGATAATTGAGGGGAGTATTTCCTCCGCCTCCATTTCTGCTATGGTGGCACACAACAGTAATAGCTTTCTTCCCAACACCTCAGTGTAATTACTAAATGTCGTGTAAAGGGGAGCACGTAATGGAAGGAGAGATAGTAGCTGGAAAGTTTATCTTTTGCTCACCTGGAAAGGAGTAAAGTGGAATCCAACTAATGAGCTGCAATATCTGCGTGCAGTATTTCCCATTCCAGCGCGGTAGACATTTATGAAGAAATTCCTCCGTACCTGAAAGTCCTTCCTAAAAGAAAGAAAAAGTCAAGGATAAGGCAATGAGTAAGTAACAGAGGAGGCTTATCAATCGGGTTGTAGTATGAATCCGTTCCCTAGATAGTGAAAATGTTGCAGATTCGCCATCTATTAGAATAGAATCTGGAGCAACCAGCTACGCGGGCTGGATAATCTCTAACATCTTGCAGTGTTGTCTGAAATCTTTAAGAAAGTTCATGCAGCAATTAAAAGGGCATCTGTCAGCAGTTTTGTAGCTATGACACTGGCTGACCTGTTACATGTGCACTTGGCAGTTGAAGACATCTGTGTTGGTCCCATGTTCATATGTGCCCGCATTACTGAGAAAAATGAAGTTTTAATATATGCAAATGAGCTTCTAGGAGCAACTGGGGCGTTGCCGTTACACCTAGAGGCTCTGCTGTCTACAACTGCCGCATCTTCTGCACTTTGATTGACAGGACCAGGCAGTGAAAACATCGTCACACCTGGCACTGAGTGCAGTTGTAGAGAGAGCAGAGTCTCTAGGTGTAATGGTAATGCCCCTGTTGCTCCTAGAGGCTCATTTGCATATATTAAAACGTCATTTTTCTCAGCAATGCGGACACATATGAACATGGGACCAACACAGATGTCTTCAGCTGCCAAGCGCACATGTAACAAGTCAGCCAATGTCATAGGTACAAAACTGCTGACAGATGCACTTGGGACAACCAATTTAAATGGTTTATTGCAAGAGACCTGGGAGTCAAGGGATTAATGTAAAAATTCTGGTGGTCTCTGGCAGAAAAAGGGTTAATGCCACTATCCTTGGAGTGCCGCTTCCCCTTCAAGATTACACTGTGCATTGACTTGCTTGTTGTGGTGGTACAGTGTAATTACCTGATAGGCCATTAATATCTACCCACTGCACAACCCCTTTAAAGGGGTATTCCCATCATAGACATCATTGTCTGATAGGTGCAGGTCCCACCTCTGGGACCCGCACCTACAAGGAGGGGAGAGCTGTGGATGGAGGACCCCGGGGTCCTTCCAACACCAAGCGCTGCTCCCATACAAGTGAATGGGAGCCCATGCGCGGCCCCTGCACCTATCAGACAAGGGGGGGGGGGGCATATCCTAGCGATATGCCCCTATTGTCTATGATGGAACAACCCCTTTAATGCCCTTGTGTTTAATGCCAGTTTCTCTGACGATCTAGGGTAGAGAAGGGGTTAATACCAATATCCCTGGTGATCTAGGTTAAAAAAAAGGGGTTGATTTTTGGTACATAATTTTATTCTAAAATCACACAATTTATATCAGTAAGGATTTTCCCATTATATCACACATCACTTAATTTTTTTGAGCAGTGTACTTTGTGAACTTCTGTTGTATGTAAGCTTGCACCACTGTGACACGTGAGAGTTTCTCAGGTTGACTTTGTACTATGTTTCCAGACATAGGATGCCATAGGATTTGTAACAAAAAAAAAAAAATCTAAATTAATACAACATGAAAAATAAAGGAAAAAAACACCTACTTGAAGAAATTCCTGGGTGTGTATTATGGTGTTTAAAAACGCTTCGACCTCCTGCTTATTGTGCTTCTGCCCATTGTACCAGGCGCACTCTGAAACGAAACAGAAATCTCCATTCATATCAATTTGCTAAAAGAAAGTAACTGACCCTGAGACGTCTAACATTTATAGATCATGACTGTAGGATGCCCACATGTTTATGCTGGCAAAAGTGTCCGACGTACGGGCTAAGCATATCTATAGGATATAGATGCCAAAACAGCGTCTTTTTGATGCCCGCCAGGCTGGTATGTGCCAGCATCAAGCAGAAAGAAGCAAAGGAACAGCGTAATAAAGTCTGCCTTTCCATTAAAAAAAAAAACAAAAAAAAAACGATCCTATGAGTGAGAGATGCAGGACATCCATTACAGGCAACTGAGGCAAACAAGGGAGTTGGGGTTAAGAGGTTTGTCTCATTTCAGCAGATGGCATTTATCATGTAGAGAAAGTGAATACAAGGCACTTACTAATGTATTCTTATTATCCATATTGCCTCCTTTGCTGGCTGGATTCATTTTTCCATCACATTATACACAGCTCATATCTAGGGGTTATGGCCACTTCTGCAGCACAGATATGAGGTGGCAGGGGCAAGATCTGCTGTGCATGTGTGCCTATGTGCGCTCGCACAGTGCCACCAGAGAGACCAGCCCCTTTTCCTACAGTGTGCAAGCACGACCATTGCTGCTGGATTGCAGGGTGGTCGTAACCATGGAAACAAGCAGTGTATAATGTGATGGGAAAATGAAACAAGCCAGCAATATGGAAGCAATATGGACAATCATAATACATTAGTAAGTGCCTTGCACTCACTTTCTCTACATGATAAATGCCTTTTGCTGAAGTGACACAACCCCTTTAATAAAAAATGTTAACTCAATTGAGTGCAATACAACATTATAAACCGTACTATGTATTATCTACAGTAGGGATCACTAACTTCCTGCACTCCAGCTGTTCTGAAACTGCAACTCCCAGAATCGTCCTTTCACTTGTATGGGAGTGACAAGAACAGCCGAGTAAGTGTGCATGCTGGGAGTCGTAGTTTCACAGCAGCTGGTGTGCCGGAGGTTGCTGATCCCTGATCTACAGAATCCTGGAAAAACAGATGCTGCTGCTCCTGTTATAGGAGAATGAAGGATACATCGATGCCCCCCTCCCTGTGCCAGTTGCTGCAATGGTTGTAAATTCACTTTAGAATTCAGTTTGCACGTATCCTTCTCACCTACAAGGCTCTCCGCACTGATGCACTTCCCTAGATCTCTTCCCTCCTCACCCTACCTGGGCTCTTTTTTCTGCCACTTACCCAAGATGAACATCCTCTATAACAAGGATCAGCAACCTCCGGCACTCCAGCTGTTCTGAAACTACAACTCCCATAATGTCCCATTCACTTATATGGGAGTCAGAAGAACAGCCGAGCATGTTGCATGCTGGGAGTTGTAGTTCCACAGCACCTGGAGTGCCGAAGGTTGAGGATCCCTGCTCTATAATCTGAACCTCTGGGATTTCTCTTGTGTTGCACCAGTTCTCTGGAACGCTCTTTCCTGGGGAACCAGATTATTTCTCAGCAACCACAGTTTCCAAGGGATTGTCCAGGTTCAGAGCTAAACCCGGACATAGACTCAGTCTGGCCCTGTAATCTGAACATCGGAGCATTTCATGTTTCGATGCTCCCCCTTGCCCTGCGTTAGATCGAGCAGGGCAAGGGCTTGTTTGTCTATATTATTACACTGCTAGGGCTTGTTTGTCTATATTATTACACTGCTAGGGCTTGTTTGTCTATATTATTCACTGAATACACTGATGGGCTTCTGCCCATCAGTGTATTAGGTGACATAACCGGCACTGATGGGCAGGCTTTAGCACTGCCCTAGCCGTTTTACAGGTGACGTCACTGGGCTCACGGCTAGGCAGAAGTCTCTGCCTAGCAGTCCCCCATGGAGAGCCCGGTACGTCACAGGATCGCCAGAAAAAGCCTTTGCCCTGCGCGATTCAGCACATGGCAAAGGAGAGCGTTGGAGCATGAAATGCTCATATTACAGGACTTGGTGGAAACGGGGCTATGTCCGGGTTCAGAGCCTTTAAGTGCACCCTAAAAACACATGTTTTCAGGCAGGCCTAGCGCATTTCATAAATAGACTCCTATTGGAGCCCGATCCCTTCATCCTCCACACTCCCTGCATCCTAACACTTCTGATCCGTACATAACGATTCCGGCTAGTGACTGGTGCATACAGCTATATATGTACTTCCCTATTTAGTAGAAGAGATGGCCAGGACCACTGTACAGAACACGAGCATCTACTTCTTAGGTCACCTGTATATCCTCATAGATTGTAAGCTCTTGCGAGCAGTAATGGTTTATTAGCTTGTTACTCAGTAATGGTCTAGTTTGTATGTACGTGTACCCACTGCGGAATATGATGGTGCCGAGATTATGATTATAAATGCTTCTGGTACCTTCATGAAGTGTAAATGCCAGCCAGTAGTTCAGCCGCAGCAAAGAGTCGTCTTCATTAATACAGTTGATGAAGTTCAGCAGTATAGGACTCTGTATTACGCAGCCCATCTGTGCTGGAAGCTGAGGACAGCAGGATAAAGGATGTTGTTGAAGGGGCGGTTTCATCTTGGACATTGGTGGCCTATTGCTGGGGCATGCCCCAAATGTCCCATAGGTGGGACTCGCACCTATCCTTAGAATGGAGAGAGCAAAGTGACGGAGGCCGCATCGCACATGTGCAGCCGCTCTCCATTCATTTCTATGCCAAAACTAGCCGAGTAGTGCGCTTGGCAATTTTCAGAAGTCCCACTGAAATCAATGGAAAGCCCATCGTGCAAGCGCGGCCACTGCTCCGTTCCCCTCTATTGGGCTTACAAAAAATAAATGGATGGCGGTCGCGCATGTGCGGTGCCCCCTCCGTCACTTTGCGTGCTCCGTTCTAAGGATAGATGCATATCCTAGCGATATTTCCCCAGTGTCCAAGATGAGACAACCCCTCAGTAAAATTTCCAGTGACTAACCCAGAGTTCAACATCCCGGAACACATTTGGTTAAAGGGGGTTATCTCATGATTAACGAAATAAAAAAATAAAATATAAAATATCAGACATCATATTGTATATGACAATCTCTAGCAAAGCTAGGGCCAGAGATCTCCCCAATCATTGCTCCAGTTGCTCTGCTAGATTTGTTTTAAGCTGGCAGCTCAGGGAGCGTGTCCTTTTATGGTGGCAGATGAAGGATGGAACTGAGCATGTGCATCCACCTCAGAGAGTGGACAAAGAAGTTAGAAAAAAAAACAGCAGATGGCGCTATATGGATAGATTGAATAACTTAGTAACTATAATACATTTTTAAGACTTCAGATATAGGTACTGGTTTGAAGACAGTAGATTATAATTTTTTTTTTTTTGGGTGGGGGCTTTAAAAAAAAAAAAAAAAAAAAACCTCTCTCCAAGGGCCCCAAAGGTGCACGGGACTAACCCCTGCATATTGAATTTTTACCTGTACACCAAGATTGTGAGATCCGAGGTCTAATGATATAAAGCCAACCTTTTGGGAAGGCTGGACTACTTCTATATCTGTTTCTTTATATGCAGTTTTCTGGATACGACTGCTCGATATTTGGCATCGTCAGAACTTCCTCACACTTCAGGATTTTTTTTTTTTTTTTTAAAGGGACAAAATGGCTTAGAGCATCCTGACATTAAAAAAAATGCATAATGGCTGTGCTTCTTTGTACAGTCATAGCTGTGAAGGAACAGTTTTTTTGGGGGGCTTCCCTAAAGTCTTTAGTCATATTACTCCACGTTTCAGCTGCACAGCTAGATGCATTTCTCTCAGAAGCAGGAGCATGTCCCTTCTGTACAGTCTGCCAGCACTGTACTGCTGTGACATCCTTTACCTTACTTCCCACTATACTCTGGAGCTCACACAACAGATAAGGAGGGGGGGGGGGGGGGGGGGGGAAATCACACTTACAGACACACAGGAGGGTCCTATAAAAGCTATGTCGAGACAGTGCTTCTATTAGGCTCAGGATCTCAGTGCTGACATGCCCCATTTCTTGTGAGCCGTCTTTTGTGGCTCTTACCAGGGACGGATCTTCCCCGACAACATGCACTGTATGGCAAATTAGGTGGAAGTGAGACCCCTAGTGGCCAAGACTTTACAGCTTTTTTTTCAGGTGGATGCAGATTTTTTGGAATTAAATGATTTAGAAAATTGCCATTTACACCATTCTCTATTAAATGAAATTGTATGTAAGTACAGGGACTCTTTAAACCACTGGTTTCAAAAATGTTTACTATGTCTATAGTGACGCATCAAATGTTCTCATCGGTAGGGGTCCCAAGTGCTGTGACCTCACTGATCGCTATAACTAGAGGACGATGGAAGAGAGATGTCGATACTCACTGCTAAAGACAGTTCATAAGAAATCTTGGAATAACCGTCACTCATTTTTGGCTAAAAATCATATTTTCAATTAGCCTTTAATAAAAAATATTGAGCCATTCTGTCACAAAGGGTTAACTTTTTTTTTTTTTTTTTTTTTTTTTTTTTAAGATGCATGACTGGTACTTTCACTCTGTGCTGGTCTAATAATTCTTATCTCTAAACTACTAAGGCTACTTTCACACTAGCGTTTTAAAATTCCGGTATTGAGTTCCGTCATAGGGGCTCAATACCGGAATAAAACGCTTCAGTTTTGTCCCCATTCATTGTCAATGGGGACAAAACTGAACTGAAGACTACGGAATGCTCCTGAAAGCATTCCGTTCCGTCTTCAGACCGGAGAACAAACCGCAGCATGCTGCGGTTTGCTCTCCGGTCCAGGCATCCGCACCAAGACGGATCCAGAATGACCCCCAATGCAAGTCAATGGGGGTGGATCCGTCTGGTGTGACCACAATGGTAACCGGATCCGCCCTCCATTGACTTTCAATGGAGTTCATGACGGATCCGGCTACACATACATACATACAGATATAGACATACACATAAACATACACAGACATATACACATACAAATACACATACATACTTACATGCTCCCCGGCAGGTCTTCAGAGTGTCGGAGGGACAGGACGGCGCGCACAGGTGATGATTCCACCAGGCGCCCAGCAGAGGCGTCCTGCTTCTCCGTCGCTCTGAAGACCTGCCGGGGAGCATGTAAGTATGTATGTGTATTTGTATGTGTATATGTCTGTGTATGTTTAGGTGTATGTATGTACTGTGTGACATGTGTGGGGCCGGAGCGCGGTTCCGGCTCCACACATGTCACTGCGGCAGGCCTGATCCGGCAGCACCCTTCACCTGCCGGATCAGGCCTGCCTCTAGTGTGAAAGTAGCCTAAGAGGTCAAACACTTATTTAATTCACATTCTTATCAGTAAGATAAGAACTGAGCTATGAGTGTTTATAAGGTCAGAGAGAAGAGATAAGGAGCCCGTCTGCTCCTGGTGTGACGGAAAAGACAGAAAGGGTGCTGCTAGAGCATCTCGGCTCTGTACAGGAAAAATGGCTCCATATTTTTAATTAAGACTCATTTCAAAAAATATTTTTATCTCAAAAGGAGAACAATGCAATAATAAAAAAACTGCCCCAAAGGTGTACATAGCCTTTAAATGTGGATGTCATACAACAAAACTAAGGAAGAAGAAACTGATGTAGATTAGTACAGTAGATGAAAAAAAGGCCATAGACTGGTTTGGAATGTACATGGAATTAGATGGTATGTAAACTACTTAATACAAGTAATCACCTCAAGCTTTAAGATGTTCTCCAGAAGCTGTGAAAACGTCTGAATTCTCTCCATAGGACAAGTAGTATAACTGGATGCTAAACTGTTGGAATTGCTGCTCCAGACGGTGCTGCTGCTCACAGGCACATAAGGATTGCTGTTCCACTTCTGGGAAGACAAACATGAGGATAAAACAAAAGCTAGCATTGTCTATAAGATGACTATCACTGTCATGATATTAGATGACAAAAACCCAGAGCAAGAAGGAAAAACAACAAAATTTTTGCTTTATAAGACGCACTTTTTCCCACCAAAAGTGGGGGGAAAGTGGCTGTGCGTCTTATAAAGCGAATACTAGTGAGCACTTCCAATATGGAAGTGCTCAATAGTATGCATTAGGTGCCAGGAGCGGGAAGCGAAGCGCCGCAAGCAATTGTGGTACTCACCCTCCCTGGGGCCGACACTTCACTGTCCTGATCGCATACAGCGTTAGAATGTAGTGTGCACACTATGACCTGACGCTGCACGCAGTCAGGTGACAGAACAGCGCAGGCCGGGAAGCGCAACTTGAGAGGGAGAGAAGCCGCAGAGCAGGACAGGTAAGATTATTTTAATCTGATCTGAGGTCTGATGGGGTCTAACATTGAGGCATGATGGTAGTCTGACAAGGTGGGCTGATCTGAGGTCTGAATTGAAGGGCGGGGGGGGGGGGGGGGGGGGGGGTGTTTATGGTCAGATGTGATGTCCTGATATTTACGGGAGTCTTATCTGAGGATCTGATATGAGGTCTCATTTTCCTCCTCTTAAATCCGTGGGTGCGTCTTATAAAGCGAAAAATATGGTATAAATAAATATATCTCTACACACACACTATAGGAAGTAAATAAAAAATGCCGTCATGATCCAGGTATGACCGCCGAGACGCCCAGATAGACATGTCCAAGATAGAGTGGTGGTGAGCAAACCGATATCTACTAAAATGGATACAGTTTTAGACAACTGTAAATAAAAAAAAAAAAAAAAAAAAAAAAAAAGAACATACGCACCCGTTTGACTGCTCGTGATGGCGGTTTCTTAGTTTCTCCAACATACAACTTATAGTCTCTAACGGGGTCCCCTGAGTTAATCTTGGTGATAGCTTTCAACTCGGAGGTAAATAGCAAGTTAGAATTCTTGAAGTACATCTGCAAGAGGGCAACATTTAAGTAAATCAATGCACATAGTGTGGTTCAATGTCTGTAACACCTCCCAAACCAGATTATCTTTCCAAAAGGAGGCAGAATCAAATTTAAAGGCAATGTACACCTTTGGTGACATTTTTTTTCAGTATTACATTTTACTTGTTTGGAACTAAAAATCATTTTTTTAAAAATTGCTCTTTATTAAAACTCATGAACCGTTTTCCAGCACAGCTTCGAGTTTATCTACCAGAAGGATCTATATTTTCTTTCTTTTGCTTCAGGCAGGGAACTGAGGGCTCCTTATCTCCGACATTATAAACACTCATTATAGCTCAATTCTTATCCCACTGATAAGAATGTGGCTTAAATAAGTGTTTATGACTTCTTAGTAATTTACAGATAAAGTTTATTAGATGACCAGCACAAAGTGATTCACACAGCTAGAAAAACAGTTAACCATTTGTGACAGAACGGCTCAATATTTTCAATAAAGTCCAATTGAAAAATTACATTTTTAGCTCAAAATGACTAAAATGCAGTCATAAAAAAAAATAAAAATAAAATATGCTCCCAAAGGTGTACATAGCCTTTTAAGGGTGTTGGTCCACAAACATCCATCACCTGTCCACAGCATAGGGTTTATTTCTGGGAGTCTGACCCCTGGGACTCCCACCGATCACCAGACTCACTGTTATGGGACTGATAGAGATAGCTGAGTGCACAACTCAGAAATCCCACAGGAGTGAATGGTGTTGAGGTCACACATGTGTGCCACAGCCCCTTGCACACAGGTGGCTCAGGGACCCTGAAGGGCCACCTTTGTTAAAGGAGCAGTGGTGTGCATGTGTGACCACAGCTCCATTCACTACTATGGGACCAACGGAGACAGCGGAGTGAATGGTGGTCATGTATGCACATCACTGTTCCTTCACATAGGTGACTGAGGGACCCCCACTAATCCTGTGGATAGCTGACAAGTGTTGTTTGTGGACCAACCCTTTTAATAGTATTAACAGCACTTTATTTTAAGGATAACTTGCCTTTACTCTGCTGGGTAAAGTAAGGGACACCAACTCTGGACAAAACACTTTATATATGGACAGAAGGCCGAGGATGTGCGGCTGCAGTCCCTAGAAAGTCATAAAAAGATATATCCAAGTTATAAATTGCAAAAATACTAAATTTATGTTGGAACATAAGTGCAAATGGAGTGACAGCAGGATCTGTCAGGTAAGTACTTATCTGGTCTTTATTCCAGGCGGATCCCGTACTACTGAAACCGGATATGCCCCCATTGTCTGATGGGTGCGGATCCCACCTCTGGAACGAAGAACGAAGCAGGGAGAGTTGTGGCTGGAGGACCCCGGGTTTCCTGGGGTCCAGCCTCCAGCAGGCGCAGCTCCCCGCTGATCCCACAGAAGTAAATGGGAGTGCACCACAGCTCCCATTCATTTCTATGGGGCGGCTATTTTTGGCGGCTCCATAGAAATGCATGCGCAGTGCATCCTCCTCAACTTTCCCAGCATCGGTGCGGGTCCCAGAGGTGGGACCCGCACCTATCAGACAATGAGGGCATATCCTAGCGATATGCCCCCATTGTCTATGATGGGAATACCCCTTTAACTGCTGTTACATGCGGTAGTTTTACCTGTCGTACCCATACTTTCTCCCTTTTATGATCCACATCTGATTTTGGCTTTTGGGTTAAAAAAAACTCAAAAAAAAAAAAAAAAACCCTGAACATATGGGCAGCACCCTAAGGCCTCTTGTGTCAAGAGCAAACTGATGGTTTTGCACGCATGTTCAATCAGTTTGGTCTACGATTGCATTCAGTATTTGCATTTTTTAATTTACATTTAAACCGAATTGCAAGCGTTTTTCCCCTGAAGAATAACAATTGACATCTCCTGCAAACATCAGGGAAACACACATTGAGGGACGTTTATTAAGCTAATAATGCCACTGTTGTGGGGTAAATAAGCACTTGCCATAATTTGCGACCTTTTGGGCTTCTCGCCATTTCAGAAAAGGGGTCGTGGCTTATTGCCGCTAGCTGCATTTGCTACAACGTTCACCAGGAAGTTGTAGCTGAAGTCTACTGACTGCGCAGACTTCCGTTTCTGGCGCATGGCAGGGCAGAGATGCGCCTGATTGGTTAAGAGGCTTCGGCGCATCTCGCACCAGTGCACGGAGAACACCCCTAATGCATCTGAATGTCTTCCGTTTTTCACACAAGCTGCATTCAGTTCTATGGAGCTGTATGAATAACGGACAATATAGAACGTGCTGTGATTTTCCCTGAGTGCTGACCCACTGAAATGAATGGGTCAGGATTCAGTCCGGATGCTACGTGTTCACAACGTATCGCATCCGGGCGGAAAACTTGCTAGTGTGAAGAAAAAAAAAAAAAAAAAAAGTGAATACTGAATTCCGTACCTTTCTGCTCTGCAGTTCAAGTAGACTTCGGACTCTGTATGCTTTCACTGTGTGGATTACAAAAAAAAAAAATTAAATAAAAAATAAAATGAAGGAAAAAAAGATGGAAAAATACGAAATCACATTCAATTCATTTCTTTGGGAGTTATAAGAACAGTCAAACAAGTGTGCATGCTGGGAGTTGTAGTTTCACAACAGCTTGAGCACCGAAGATTGGTAAGGAACAAAAGAGAATCATTGAACCTTGTGTGAAAGTGTTTTTTTGCTTTGATTTTGTAACTTTTTTGCATTTTTTGGAAACGTACAAAAGTAGTAAAAGACTGCAGAATTTGAGAAAGTGCCTTCACACACAGCTGAATGGCACTTGCAAAAAAAAAAAAAAAAATCTGTTGTCTGTTGAATGGAGTTGACTTTCAGTCGCAGAAATTTTCTGCAACAAAGTCTGCTGTGTGTGAAGGCAGTCTTACAGATCACGCGCCAGTCGTGTCAGAGCAGAGAAAAGGTGAAGAACATCAAAGGAACATTCATGTAGTACATGGCCTGACATATACTGTACACATTCACAATTACTCAATTCACATTTAGAAGACAGTAATAGGAGTGGAATCTGAGGCTATGCCTATAAAATTAGACAAACATATTAATTATCAATAGAGATGAGCGAGCGCTCGAGTGCCATTTTTGCGTACGCAAATTGAATTTGTACGCTATTCGTACGCATTTGCGTATAGATTAAAACATGCGTACGAATAGCGTACGAATTTTAAAATACGTATGCAAATACGCAAAAATGGCACTCGAGCATGCTCGCTCATCTCTAATTATCAACCATTCACCATCTCAGACTAGTGAGGCCATACAGAGGTCCAAGCCGACAAAGATTTTGATGGTGTGCAAAGCTACCATTTGCTCCACAGATGAAGTTAAAGAGATTGTCTGGGACTTAAATGTTGATGACCTTAGGTAATCTTAAAGGGTATGTCCAATCATAGACAATGGGGGCACATCGCTAGGATATGCCCCCATTGTCTCATAGGTACAGGTCCCACAACTATATCGTGAACGGAGTGGATAAAGTAGGGGGGCACTGCACAGCTGCCCTCCATTCATTTCTATAGGGCCGCTGAAAATAGCCTAGAGCTGGCGCGGCTATTTCCGTCGGCTCCATAGAAATGAATGGGAGCAGTGGGGAGCTGCACCTGGTCGTGGCCGGACCCCGGGAAACCCAGAGTACTCCAGACACAGCTCTCCCCGCTCCGTCCCACCGTGCTAGCGATATGCTCCCATTGTCTATGATGGGAATACCCCTTTAAGTAGGGGGGGGGGGGCAGGTGGAAAACGTGATACCATAGACTGCAGAGACTACCTTGTGGAACCAAGTATTGCAGGTATGGCAAAGCCAGACAACCTGGAACAGAAGGAGCTTGCCTCACCTGAGCAGACTAAAGTTCTTCAGGTAGAAGTGGTCTTATTTGGAGGACAAGGGGGGGGCATAAAGAATGGGACTTGAAGACAGAGAGAGAAGTGAGAATAGGGGAGGCTTCAATAGGGTAGAGACTTGGACCAGTTTTTTCTGAAAAAGCTTGGTCTGGGTTAAATATGAAGTCTTGCGATCTTTGGCTCCATATTTAACCCCAAAAAGATGGAAACCCTCAAAAGGTGAAGCTGTCAAACATTCCTTGGAAGCTGTGTCTGCAGCCCACCATTTACTATGGAAGATAAGCCTCCTTATGTCCAGTGAGGACATACAAAAGCAACTTCCCAGAGAGCTGCTGGGTTAGTTCCACCAATTTATTCTAGGATGCTCCCAGGATCTGGCCCATTCCATGTAGGACCTGCTTAGCCAGGCAGATGCCAAAATTGGTATGAACCGGCTGCTTCAAGGAGGATCTGAAAAAAGATTTGATGCAGCAAATGGATTGGGAAAGGAGACTGTATCTGCCACCAGTAGGGTCGGGCGTCTAGGCTAGTGATGCACTCATATCTGTTTGATCCCCTTCTCTTCATCTTCCATTTAAGACAGGTATGGCCAACCTGAGGCTCTCCAGCTGTTGTAAAACTACAACTCCCACCGTGCCCTGCTGTAGGCTGATAGCTGTAGGCAGTCTGAGCATGCTGGGAGTTGTAGTTTTGCAACAACTGGAGAGCCTCAGGTTGGCCATCCCTGATTTAAGACCACTGGTATAGCTCAGCGCCTGCAGAAGGGGTATAGCTTGGTAGAAGGTGCAAACACTCTTTTGTGCATAGTCTGGTAGGAGCAGCCTTCTGTATCCAAGATACCGGTGTTACTCAGGAAACTACACAGAAACCATCTACACAAAACATCTTCCCCTTACCATGCTCCTTCCTGGTTAGCAGGTACAGCAGGTGACATAAAGACGGGCACTGCAGGGATGATAAATGAAACATTTAAGAACCTATTTTGCCCTCAACCGAACATTTATTATGCTGAATTCAGGACTGAATGAGATTTTTGAACGGATGACCTGTCATCAGTATCTGATCGGTGGAGCGAGAAAGCCGCGGCATTACTGTGAGCGCCGGTAGGTTCTGAAACAGCTGATCAGCAGGAGTCCAGGATGGTGGACCCCCACCGAACAGATATTGATGACCTATAGATCTTGGAAAACCCCTTTCATATATGGAAGGGGTCTTTACAGTTAAAGGGGTTGTCAAGTCAGCCCTTATGGTTCTAACCGGTGCCCCATAAAAAAGACAAAAAACCCCCACACTCACCGTCAACAGTCCTGTGCCGCTGCTTCGTTTCCGGCCGCTTACAGTCCCTGCAGAACTTGCTTCATGACTGTTGCAGCCAGCCACAAGCTTCAGCAGTAGCAGTAACGTGCTGTTCAAGCAGATGAAACCATTGAAGCCTGTGATTACCTGCTATGGCCACAGATCCTTGGTCCTGAGGGGACTGAAAGCTGCTGGGAATGAGGCAGTGGCACGGCTGGACTGGACAGCAAGTGTGAGCTTCTTTGGGGACAGGTTAGGACCACGGGGGTTTTCAGCTCCTAGGCCTGACAAGTCAAACATGGAACGACCTACCTAAAGAGGTAGTAATGACAGACATAGTGACAGCATAACAATGAGTGAGGACTCATTAACAAGGGCTGACAATTGTTGGAATGAATATTTGTATGAATATTTGTTTCCGGTCGTTGCCCCATATGAACACACCCAGACTAACAAGTAACAGCCGATGGCATCTTTCATGCAGAAATAAAAATCGTTTGTTGGTAGCACATCCCCTCGACGAGGGATGTGCTGCTGACTATATGTAAACCGTATGAGGATGAATGATCGTACTAGTGATCATTTGTCCCCAAATAGCACTGAGATTTCTCCATTTAAAGGGAATCTATCACAAAAACCTGTTCTATATTTTATTTATGCTAAAAAAATCTATTATTTGTAAGAAATAATAAATAAATAAAAATTCCAATGCGTGAAATATTATAAATAAATATTAGATTTTACCATATTTACCATCTTTGGTCACCAGGGGGAGCTCTGCTGGCCAAATGAGGCTTTGAGCAACCTGTAAGTAGGCATGCTGCAAAAAAAGTGGGTGGTACCAATGACATCAATTCACACCTTCAGCGGTGACATCACTGCTTCAACAAGATAAGATGAGACCATGGCTTCGTTACAAAAACACAGATCTCTGCTCCTCAGGCTCCTCCCCCACTGGTCACATGGCCGTTACATCACTAAGGTCCTACAGCCCCAAGAACCTCCATCTACTCTGTTTCTGAGTCCTGGGCCGCTCACCCCAGCAGTACACTCAGCAAAAATTGTCTGCACTGCTGGGGTGAGCTGCCATAGAATTTAGAACAGGCAGCCTAATGAAGACAAGGACGCTGCTGCAGGAGTGAGGAGCAGGCACAGTGGGCTTCCCCCAGCAGCAAGGAGGGAGGACCTGGCTGTGTGTTACTGGTGTCATCACAGGGGCGGGCTCATGTCTTCCATTCATTCTCTATAGGGTCAGCAGCGACTGAGGAAACCTATGTACATGCCTGCCATAAGTGAGGTGCCATTGTGTTGTAAACCCAGACTGTCACACTTTACTTCCAACATGGCAGCCCCCATGTAAGGCAAGAAAACTGAATTTAAAAAAAAACATTTACACAATTTGAAAAATACATTATGTTAAAACCTGCTTTTGTTAGGTTGTAAAACATATCAGAATTTTTTTCTTTGCGATAGTGTCCCTTTAAATGTGCTAAATGACTGCTGATTGCCATGCTGTATCTTTGAACGTTTACAAGCAGATTATGTGCCCAGGTAAGGGCACCTTCACACGTGGCAGATTTTGTTGCAGAAAATTTCTGCAACTGAAAAATCAGTTCCATTCACCTGGATGGGGCTTGCAGAAAACCTTGTGCTTGCTTCCTTCCCATTCAGATGAATAGATCTGATCTTGCTTATTATTTCAGAGGCCTCTCTGGAAAATGAGAGTAGTGATCTGCTGAAAACGAAAGCAGTAATTGTTTGCTGTAGGTAACTAGCTTGGATTAGTTGATTTTGTGGCACAACTCTTAAATATCCAAAAGAGAGGGGAAAAAAAAAAAAAAAAAAAAAAATCGCCTACCAGTTTGTCGTCCAGTAACAAACAGAAGAAGAAGTTGTAAAGCGAGGAGAGGACATCTTTGCATGGAATGAGATCAAACACAGAGATGAGCCAGCGAAGGAACAGGATCTGCAAGAGGATATACAACAGTATATAAGGCAGAGACACTATAACCACTGTAAGGCCTCATTCACATGACTGTATTTCCTGTCCGCATTTTTTTTGCAGATCGCACACGGACCTATTAATTCTTCAAAAAATGCGCACACGGATGTCATTCAGCCTATGGCGTTTTAGAATCTGTACTTCGATACACCGCTATGTACTGGAGCATGGATTCCCCAATGATGTACAGGCCGGAGCATCGGTGTTCCTGCTTGTATCAGTGCTGCTCTGATAAAGCCTGGCATCAATGGGATATGGCAAGCTTTAGCGGAGTGGGCACAGGTAGGAGAGTGATGTCATATGTGAGCTCCTGCCCGGCACTAGCTCTGCTCTAATGACCTGCATATCACATAGGTAAAGGCTATAAGTAGAGCAAGAGAAGGGCAGGAGCGCACATAAGACATCACTCTCCTGCTTGTGGCCACTCTGCCAAAGCCTGCCATAATCTACCAATGCCGCACTGGTACAGTAAGGAGCCTGTACATCTCTCAGTGTGGTCCCAGGGGAATCCATACTCCATTACATAGCGGTGTACGGATTCTAAAGCGATAGGCTTATTGAGTTTGGAAAAGTAAAAGTAAAAAAAAAAAAAAAAAAAAAAACTAAAGTGTATTACAAAAATGATTTTAGCACATTTAGAATAGGATTTGATAAGGTTTAGGTAAAAATTTAGGTTCACTTTATTTCCCACTAAACCAAGGCCCACATTTACTAATGTGAGATTTTGGTGTAAGTTGAGCCAAAAGGTGGCACAGTTTGGCACAGGTAGGTTTAGAGAATATTTCGGCGTCTCGGGTGGAAAAAAAAGACAATTTTTTGGTTCAAAATCCTGCATTAAAGGGGTTGGCCCACCTCATACACTGGCAGGGGCGGACAGGAAACTTAAAGTGGCCCCGTTTTGTAGTTGGGGCAAATTAATGGAAGGCGGGGCCAGTAATACCATATTGTGGCACATTATACCGCCCCAACAGAGCCAAGTACCACAGTCTAGCACAAAATACTGCCAGCAGCACAAAATATATCCCCAAAAACTTCTACTGGCCGGCTGTGAGGAGGACTCAGGCTTCCCCTGTTCAACGGCCCACCAGGAAATTTCCCTGTAAGGTCTATGGCCAATCCGCCCCTGTACACTGGGGGCTTATTGCTAGGATATCTGCACCTGTGGGACCCTCACCTACCTCTAGGACAGAGCCCGAAAAAGTGAAGGAGAGTGGACTGCGCTGGCTCGGCTATTTCCATCAGGCCCACAGAAGTGAAAGGAGTGGTGGCCGCGCTTGTGCTTCCCCTTCATTTCTATAGGACTTCTGAAAATAACCAAGTGCGCTGCTTGCCTACTTTCAGCACTCCCATAGGAATGAACGGAGGGCAGCCGCGCATCCACGGTCCGTTCTCCTTCACTTTGCGGGCTCTGTTCTAGACAGTGAATGATATTGTCCAGATTTACTAAAGGGTCTGCACCTGTGGCACAATTCTGGCCTGCTCGAAAAGGGGTGTAGTTTCACTGAAAAGGGCTGTTTTGTGCCAAAATTATGCTACAATTCTGGGGTTTTGCCATCACATACAATGGGGGCATATCGCTAGGATATGACCCCATTGTCTCAGAGGTGGGACCCGCAACCTACAACGGAGCAGGGAAATTAATGGAGGGCGCACTGCTCATGCGCAGCCGCCCTCCATTAATTTCAATGGGGCCGCCGAAAATAGCAGAGCGCTGGCTCAGCAATTTCGGTTTGCCCCATAGAATAGATCAATGGGAGCAGGGTCCGCGTGTATGCTCCCATTTACTTGTATGGGAACAGGAATTGGTGGTGGCCGGACCCTGGGAAACCTGGGGTCCTCCAGCCACAGCTCTACCCGCTCCGTTCTCCTTGTAGGAGTGGGTCCCAGAGGTGCCGGAATAATGGTACCTGATGATTGAATCTTTCATACAGTGACCTAAATCGTCACTTGCCAGCAGCAGATTGCGCCATCTAAACAGCCTCTGCTGCTTCTGTATGGGGACGAGCAATGGCTTTAGTGATCGCTCCTCCCCATACTGTGGAGGAGATTATTACATGTAAATACAGCGCTCTCCTCCACTGACGAACAGGTGATTGTCAGAAAGGAACCCTTTCTTCCCGACGATCGTCTGCTCAGTTGAGTAATCATAGTATGTGGGACCATATCAATCACTGACCCGGGTGCTGGTGGTGCTTCTCCCGGTACAGAATAGAGACACCGCAGCAATAATGGAGTCCGGATGCAGTTCTGCAGCAGGAATCAGGCACTTCAGGATCCGCGTATTCGCAGTGTCCACTTACGGAAAGCAAAGAAAGCTAAAATTATTATTAATCATACATTACACATACCTGGGCGTATGGAAAAAAGAATGAAAATCGATCAGTTTATAACCAAAATATAGTTGTACTTTACCAAGGTTGCCACTGAGGGCGAGTCTGAGCAGAATGTCCACGCCATCGGCCGGGATGCCACGTTTCAGGCCAATGGACTCTATGGTAGTGAGGTGCTGGATAAGGAGATTGTTCCCCTTCAGGGACACCTTGGAGGCGACTACGGCGACAAAAACAGAAAGGAATTATAAACCGCTATAATGTAACAGGATAAGGCCTCATGCACATGACTGTATGTATTTTGCTGTCCGCGAAAAAATACAGATGACATCCGTGTACATTCCATATTTTGCGCAATGGAACAGCTGGCCCCTAATCCTGGTCCGTAATGCGGACAATAATAGGACATGTTCTATTGTTTTGTGGAACGGACGTACGGAAACGGAATGCACACGGAGTAACTTCCGTTTTTTTTTGCGGACTAGTTGAAAGGAATGGTTCCGCATACGGTCTGCAAAAAAAACGGAACGGACATGGAAAGAAAATACGTTTTTGCGCATAAGCCCTAAGTCAGAGGCAGGAACACAGTGACATACTCTGCTTGAAGTAATGAAGGGCCTCCTCCATCGTGTGTGGGTACTCCACTACCGTCTCCTTTGGTTTTAACTTTTCGGCCTTGTTTACATGGCCTTCCATCGAGGGTACGGGGTCCAGGCAGTGGAAGAGTCAGCACAAGGGACCTAAAGGAGAACACACCAGTTTTTTAAATTATTCTTTAAAAAATCCAAGCGCATGCCAAGGATAAACGGGGGACACGCTATGGCTTTCAAAATCAGGACAGGTAGATACAGTTGCCACAGATTCTGGGAGCTTTTCTATGGCACAAACACGATGTGAACAGAACCTTAAAGGGGTTGTCTCATCATGGACAAGGGGGGCATATCTCTAGGATATACCCCCCATTGTCTTATAGGTGCGGGAACCACACCTATATTAAGAATGGAGCCCCTGAGGAGGACGGAAGCGGCTGCCTGCACCCATGCGAGCACAGGGGAGCTGAGCGGTACAGTGCTCGTTTCGAGCACGTTCGCTCATATCTAATCATGTCATTTTTAGAGTACCGTGAACGACATGATGTCAAAACCCAAAAAACCTTCCTGGAATTGTGCTTTTTTTTTTTTTTCAATTTAACCCCCAGAAAGATTTTTTTTCCCCCTGTTTTCCAATAACAGAAATGGCAAATTAAACGGTGCCGTTGAAAAAAATGCATCTTGTCATGCAAAAAAATGCGAACGAAAAAAATAAAAAGATGCAAAACAAAAAAATGGGTCTGGTACTTAAAGGGGTTTTCCGAGTTATACATATTGATGACCTATCCTCAGGATAGGTCATCAATATCAGATCGGCGGGGGTCCGACACCCGGCACTCCCGCCCATCAGCGCTGCCTCCTCTTCACCGTTTACATGCTGGCCGTAACGGGGGTAGTAGTGAGTAGGTGTAATTACACCTCACCGCCCCATTCATTTCTATGGGAAGAATCTCCCCCATACAAGTCTATGGAAGCGATTCTTCCCATAGAAATGAATGGGGCAGTGAGGTGTAATTACACCTACTCACCACTACCCCCGTTACGGCCAGCATGTAAACAGTGAAGAGGAGGCGCCTCCTCTTCAAACAGCTGATACGGCGCGTGTCGGACCCCAGCTGATCTGATATTGATGACCTATCCTGAGGATAGGTCATCAATATGTATACCTCTGAAAACCCCTTTATGGGGTTAAATGGGTTGTCCCATTATAGACAATGAGGGGAATATCGCTAGGATATGCCCCATTGTCTGATAGATGCAGGTACCACCTCTGGGACCCGCACCTACATCGAGGATGGAGCTGGGAAAGATGAGGAGAGCACACCACGCATGCACAGCCACCCTCCATTCACTGCTATAGGACCTTCAAAAACTGCCGAGCATGCTTGCTCTGCTATTCTGAGGTTGGATCTGCACCTATCTGACATTGAAGGCATATCCTAGTAAGATGCCATCACTGCCTGAGATGGAAATACCCCTTTAAAGGGTCTGTTTACAAGTTTACTGTTAAAGGGGTTGTGCCACAAAACATATTCTACGGTTTTCAAACCAGCCCCTGGATCTGAATACTTTTCTAATTGTAGGTCATTAAAAATTCAGTATAGCCACCGAGTTATTCTATAAAATGTATCTGTACAGCGCCACCTGCTGTTTGTTCTTTTCCCCATTTCTTGTCCACCTGACAGTGCCGGGTTTAAATTTTCGACTGCCACCAGCCATATGTTCTGTTTTGGAAGCTGTGGCAGTTACAAGGATAGAGCTACAGCAGAAAGGACATGTCCCACTGAGCTGCCAGCTTGATATAAATCTAGCAGAGCAATGAATGTGGAGATCTCTGGATCCATGTGAGGTACAGGGCTGGTTCTAGCTTTATTAGAAAGGTACTGTCATGTTCCATATGATATTTTACATCGATCATGGTGTGACCGCTTTAAAGGCTTATCCTCAGAATAGGCCATCAATATCTTCTCAGGGCGCGTCTGACACCTCACCGATAAGCTGTTTCAGGGAAGCGCTAGTTTCACGCCCGGAGCTGGTTACAAGGGCATTTACTTCCATGAGAGCAGCGTTGCAGTAAGCGGCTCCATCCACTATACCAGGGGTCAGCAACCACCAGCTGTTGTAAATACTACAACTCCCAGCATGCACACTTGCTCAGTTGTCCTTAAAAGGTTATGGAGCATGCTGGGAGTTGTAGTTTTACAAGAGCTGGAGGTTGCTGACTCCCGTCCTACACAACGAATGTGGTGAGCTATCGCAGAACAGCCAATTGGTGGGGGGTGTGCAGGGTCACCCCACCGCCAATTCTGGGCACCCCCTTTAAATTCATTATTTAACCCTTTAAGCCGACATGACATGCAGTTACAGACTGGTGATGGGTATAGAAGTTATGCCAGCGAGAGCCCAGGATTCACTGACAGCTGTGATCCACTAAGATCATGCGGATCCTGGACTTTTAACCCCTTATGTACCGTGGACCATAGCGACTGCAGCATCTAAGTGGTCAGACAGAGGTAGGCGAGGGCACGCTCTCTGTTTCATGACCCACACCTGTGGAGTATGCTGATGGGCTGCCATGGGGCCAAAATGAGTATGACTGCAGCAGTGATATGCGGTATACGCTGCATGACCACTGCAGCCAATCACTGGCCTCAGCAATACATGGGGGAATAACTGGTGGGGTTAATCTCTGCCCCCAGAGATCTAAATGGATTTACATACGTGTAGCATTCATACCATAACACACCCCGCCCACTCATACGGGCCACGCCCCGATCTAATATCAGTAGCCACATATAGTACACATGACCCAAATGACGCCCCCCTATATCTATACAGACCCCACACCAACCTGTGTACGACTCATCCGCCCCCAGACAGAGGACACATTCCCGCCGCCGCGACTACAATTTGAATTTTAGCACCGCGCTGCCCCCTAGTACGTGCGTGCTGACGTCAGGTCTGAGCGTGAAGCGCAGTTCTCTAGCGCTCCCTTCTGGTAACTTTCAGAATCGACCAGGAGCCCTAATAACTCTTCGCCTTAGATACAAAGAAAATAGTGCGCGGTTCTGAAGCTCGCTTTACGACCTGTCAATCAAGTGAGACAAGAGCCGCTGCGCTACTTTCATTGGTTGCTTCACGCGTCAATCCAAAGAGCCGCCAAGTCGATTGGTCCAGCTTCCAGAAAGAGCCCACCTACGCCCTCTCGATTTCTGATTGGCCGCCTATCTTAGCAACCGGTTTGCGATTGGATGTTCAGGAGTTCGTGGAGCGATTGCTTCTGCGCAGGCGCACGAAGAGAGCGTGTGACACCGAGACCTGCACCATGAATATCCGGAACGCACGGGTAACCGGCGGATTAGGGGGGGTTCATTGTACGGGGTGGGGGTGTCTGAGGAGCCAGTGCTCGGGGTAATTCACTGTCATTAACCGGGTTTGAGAATTTGCGTTCGGGGGTGATAAGAACTTATACCTGAATCATGTTTCCCATGATGCTCTGCGCTGCCGTGCGTTGTGACTGGAAGGCCATTATGGGACTTGTAGTCCTCCAGGACTAGTGTGGGGAGAACCAGGAAGCGGTGGAGTGTAGCATGGCTGATTCTCTCCCATCATGCACTGCTCTGGCTGTGTAAACGATAATGGCCTCGTTCACACACTGCAGACAGTTGCATGAATGACAGTTCCTCAGACAACAAGGGTTAATCGCAACCCATCATAGACTGGGATGTGACACATGTGGGATCTGGTGCGGATTCTGCGTCTGATCCGAAGTCTGTGAATACGGTTTCCGCAAGCTTGGTGGCGTGCAATGGAAAATTGCCACCCAAAGAAAGCAGGTCTGATCCTTGTGCAGATCCACTGACGTTCATCTGGGGCTCAAACCTGTGGGTCAGCTTCAACGTACCGGGACGTATTCACACGGGACTGAAAAATCCTTGCGTGTTGAAAATGGTTAAAATCTGCAAAAGAATGGCCTTTCCTCAGGGTCGGTCATTATTATCAGCTCGGCGTAGATCCGACTTCCAGCTCCCCCGTCAATCATCTTGAAGAGGCTGCGCCCTCCTCACAGCTTGCCAAGCATAGCGCCATCCATTGTATAGTGTCTGCGCTTATTATTGCAGCTCAGGCCCAGTCACTTGAACAGGACTCCAATGTGAATTTGGCGTCACTGGTCGAGGAAGAGGCCACAGAGCACCCCGGCCTCTTGGTACTATTGATTGGCCAAGAGATGGACCCCACCGATCAGATATTGAGCGAATCGTGGACTCTGATCCGAATTTCAGGGAAAATTTGTTTCAGCACGAAGCCGAATTTCCTGGTGCTTTATGGTAGCGAATCGATTTTACCTGAAATGGTGTAGAAATAAAACAAATAATAATCAACATACTTACCTCATCCATTTGCTCGCGACTGGCTGGTTCAGCCCTATTCAAGTCAATGGTGCTGAGCTGCAGTACCAAGCACAGCCACTATACAATGCATGGCGCTGTGCTTGCTGAGCTAATGGGTAGGGGTGCTGGGAAATAGACCCCAGTGATCAGATACTGATGACCGATCCCGAGGATAAGCCATCAATATTGAAAGCTTGGACAACCCCTTTCATTGGAGGAGAAGCGGTAACTGACAGGTCTCTCTGCCGCCAATTCCAAATGAGTTTGAAAGGAGCGGTGGGAGCGCATGTGCCCTGCCCCTGCATCTACGGTGCTGATGTAGACACTAACTTTTCACAAAACTTTGGATGTTTCATCAAGATATAAAAAGTTTTGATCAGTGGAGGTCTTAGCGCTGAGACCCCCACCCATCAGTAATAAATAAGCCAAGCAGGCCACTTTGCAAAATTGGCATGAACAGGGGAAAAATTTGCAAGTTTTGAGCACATAAGCCATGCGCCAAGGATTGTGACACCTTAACCATAAATGTCCCCCTATGTGTGTTTTTTTTTTTTTTTTTTTTTGAAGGGGGTTTCTTCCCTTGTTCCTTTGCATTGCTGAATTGTGCGTATACAGTATCGGCGTCTGTTCCTGTTCTCACTGGTATTCCCATACCTTACAGTCCTCTAACTCTTTCACCTCTTGTCTCTCTGCAGCCCGAGGACCTGATGAACATGCAGCACTGCAATCTGCTGTGCCTGCCAGAGAACTATCAGATGAAGTATTACTTCTACCATGGATTATCCTGGCCGCAGGTGGGTGGCGGTGGTATAGCCGTCGTATACATTTTCCTGCAAAGCCTTTGGTTAAAGAGTAGCTGCACTTTCCAAAAACTTCTGATAAGTCCTCGTGACCAGTCAGAGGTCATCAGTATAAAAATTTCAGAAAAGCCTTTTAAAGGGGTTCTGCAGTTTTTAAAAACTGATGATCTATCCTCTGGATAGATCATCAGCATCTGATCGGCCGGGGTCCGACACCCGGGACCCCTGCCGATCAGCTGTTTGAGAAGGCAGCGGCGCTGCAGGAGCGCCGCGGCCTTCTCTGTGTTTACCGCAGGCCCCGTGACGTCACGACTAGTATCACTGGCCTGGGCGGGGCTAAGCTCTGTTCACGTGAATGGAGCTTAGCCCCGCCCAGGCCAGTGATGGTAGTCGTGACGTCACTGGGCCTGCGGTAAACACAGAGAAGGCCGCGGCGCTCCTGCAGCAACGCTGCCTTCTCAAACAGTTGATCGGCGGGGGTCCCAGGTGTCGGACTGCCGCCGATCAGATGCTGATTATCTATCCAGAGGATAGATCATCAGTTTTTAAAAACTGCAGAACCCCTTTAAGTCTACGTTCATATTTAACTTTTTACCGAACCTTCAGTGTATTATGCACCAGGAAAGCTCCCGTCACCCCGCCCAATGTATACATGGGGCCCGTTCATCCAAAGGATGCCAAAATAATGTCCTATTGGGTTTGTGGGTGTCGGCGTATCATTTTTTTCTTTCTCTGTATAGGTGAGCATAATCAGATGAACCCAACATGGAGGAAACAGAATTCATCCTCCTTCCCCCGGTCACTCAGCCCTTCCCCCACCTGACCTGTGCACTATAGATATCGGCACCCTGCCTTCTCCAGTCTCACAGGTCCACTGCCTGGGGTAACAATGGATTCTGCCCTGTCCTTCATGCCACACATCCAACCTTCCTCACCCCTGAGTCAACTAAAATTCTAGTGCATGCCCTCATCACCTCCCGCATGGACTACTGCAACATCGTCTGTGGCCTCCCATCTAGCACTCTCGCATCCCTCCAACCTATCCTCAACTCTACTGCCCGGTTACTCCACCTCTCCCCTCGTTTCTCCTCTGCCAATCCCTTCACTGGCTCCCCATTGCCCAGCAAATTCAGTTCACCACGGCATCTAAGGGGTTAAATGTATGCGATTGGCTTTATTGCCGACATTAGTCCCGGGCCTCTGCTGTTTGACATGGGAGCCATGTTTAAAACACCTTCTTTTGCTGTACATGTACTTGTGGTGCTCAAGGGGTTAAGTATATTAAAGGGATACTCCCATCATAGACAATGGAGGCATATCGCTAGCACACCCATCTGGTGTGGATCCCACCTCTGGGACCTGGACTTACAATGCGAACGGAGCGGGGAAATGAATGGAGGGCGCACCTTGCATGCGCAGCCGCCCTCCATTCATTTCTATGGGACCAGCTAGAAAATACCCGCTATTTTCGTCTGCCCTGTAGAAATGAATGCGAGCAGGGGCCGCGCATGCGTGTTGTGCTCCTATTCACCTGTATGGAAGCAGGGAAATCCGGGGTCCTCCAGGCACAGCTCTCCCCCGCTCCGTTCTCCTTGTAGGTGCGGGTCCCAGAGGTGGCACCCACACCTATCCGACAATGGGGGCGTATCCTAGCGATATGCCCCCATTGTCTATGATAGGACAACCCCTTGAACACAGAAGAAACCCCAGGGGCTATCACGTTAGAGAAAATATAGCAATTCCAAAACCCCCTCGCCTCCATCTAACCTGGAAATAGGTTCGCAATGGTTAGTGGCCTCCCAAGTAGTCGTAAGTCCTCCTCAGAATCTCCGCTTGCCCTCCACATACCAGTATTCAGAATTCATCCAACATAGGCCTTCTGGTAGCTCGATAGAGATGGCGATTCCGTGTGATCGGCTTGAAAGAAGAAGAGATGTAGCAGGAAAGTTAAAATCAGAACTTTTTATTCCTTGTACCCACATAGGCAAAATATAAAATCGGCATATCTAAAAGCACGTGCGCCACAACGCTGACCTGTATGATGGAGCCATGGCAATCGTGCTGGATCTGTCAGGTTCATGGGGGTTCCAGATGTAGACAATGGCACTGGTGATGGAGACCCCCCAACACTGGGAGCCCCACTGATCTATAAATCTGGCATCCTAAGCTCCCTGTTCCCCCTTATTGCACCCGAATGGCGCGGCGGTTATACTTGCATCTTGCAGCTCCATTCAGCTGATGTGGGGAGGAAGAGGGAGCTTAGGATCCCAGTTCTAGAGATCAGCGGTGCCCCCATCAGTTAGATGATGCCATCGCCTACCCTGGGCATAGATAGTGAATGCCAGTCATGGAAAATCGCTTTTCTCTTTATGCTGATAACGTGTTCCCTTCTTCTTGTCCCCTTGCAGCTCTCATACATTGCAGAAGATGAGAATGGAAAAATAGTTGGTTACGTCTTGGCAAAAATGTAAGTTTTAAATAGCAATTGTTCTTCATCACTTGAAGAATGTCTAATCAAGACCACCCCTTCCGTCTAATATTATGGGGGTATCCCGTATATTAATCACGGAGGAGCTCTCACTCTGATGCACTAAGCCTCCCATACTTTACATGGACAATCCTCATTTCATTGTCTGGCTTGTAATACTTCATTTGACCTCCGGTGGCCGCCACCCCTTCCACAGCTCATTATCAGGGGTCTCTAATACCAAAAAGGGGCTGTTTTAAAGAAGAACTCCCGCAAAATTTTTTATTCTCTGACCTGTTAGAAAGGTGCATGATATAATCTGTAGTGATTGTCATTTTCTTATCAGTGACTGTTTCTGTGAGTAAAAACCTCTCTTCTTATTGTAGCTGGGTCATGTGACCAACTTCCTGACCTCCAACTGACCCAGGACAGAAAGCCAGTAACTGCTCTATTCATTCCTATGGGAGCCTCACTTTCAGTCTCATAGGAATACATAGAGAATTAGACTTCCTGTCCACACATAAGTCTCTGTGTGAGTTGGTGGGTCTAATTGCTGGTCACATGACACAGATCAGAAACTTCAGGATGATATAAGTAAAAAATTCAGACACTGGTAGGAAAATGACATTCACTACAGATTACATCATGTACATTTCTAGCAGGACATAACATTTTTGTCGGGAGTTCTTCTTTAAAGGGGTTGTCCAACTCCTAAAGCATTTTTAGTTGTGGCTCCAACAGTGCTTAGGCTAAAAAAAAAAAACAAAAAAAACAGAAGACTCTGTTTCGGCGCTGAGGGTCCCGGCCCTCCTGTGGACCAGAAGTCTGATGTCATGTGACCGCTGCACCCATTCACTGACCTCAGTAGTCAGATACTGATTGGGGGAGACGCAACACTGAGGCCGATGAATAGCTGCCGCTGTGCACATGATAATGGACGGGATGTCACGTTTGTGGTCCGCAGGGGAGGTGACCCTTGGCACTGGAACGGAGCATGGTGTCTAGGTAAGCAGCTAGCCTGAGCACTGTTGGGACTTGCAGTAGGGATTGGTCAACCCCTTTAATTATTATTTAGGATCAGGGTGGACATTCCTGCACCTGGAAGATTCCTCCATAATATTTCACCTCTTCTTTCGCGCAGGGAGGAGGATCCAGATGACGTTCCTCATGGCCATATCACCTCATTAGTAAGAGAACCTTTCTGTGATTTATCTGCATGCCAGTCTGATGAGTAGGGATTTGTGCTGTGCTTTGATGATCATAAGGCACAGTCATTACAGCATCCACATTTCTTTCCATGTGCCTAGGCTGTAAAGCGCTCACACAGAAGACTAGGCCTGGCTCAGAAGTTGATGGACCAGGCTTCCAGAGCGATGATCGAGAACTTCAATGCCAAATACGTGTCTTTACATGTGCGGAAAAGGTATGAGACCATTGACCCCTGATCTTTATCGGACCTCGCCGTAGATCCCTCATCTTTATCAGACCTCGCCGTAGATCCCTCATCTTTATCAGACCTCGCCGTAGATCCCTCATCTTTATCAGACCTCGCCGTAGATCCCTCATCTTTATCAGACCTCGCCGTAGATCCCTCGTCTTTATCAGACCTCGCAGTAGATGCCTCGTCTTTATCAGACCTCGTCGTAGATCCCTCATCTTTATCAGACCTTGCCGTAGATCCCTCATCTTTATCAGACCTCGCCGTAGATCCCTCATCTTTATCAGACCTCGCCGTAGATCCCTCATCTTTATCAGACCTCGCAGTAGATCCCTCGTCTTTATCAGACCTCGCAGTAGATGCCTCGTCTTTATCAGACCTCGCCGTAGATCCCTCGTCTTTATCAGACCTCGCCGTAGATCCCTCATCTTTATCAGACCTCGCCGTAGATCCCTCGTCTTTATCAGACCTCGCCGTAGATCCTCGTCTTTATCAGACCTCGCAGTAGATGCCTCGTCTTTATCAGACCTCGCAGTAGATGCCTCGTCTTTATCAGACCTCGCCGTAGGTCCCTCGTCTTTATCAGACCTCGCCGTAGATCCCTCTTCTTTATCAGACCTCGCCGTAGATCCCTCATCTTTATCAGACCTCGCCGTAGATGCCTCGTCTTTATCAGACCTCGCCGTAGATCCCTCATCTTTATCAGACTCCCCTCAGCTCGGGCTCCACCCCCCAAACCAAATCCCCCCCCCCCCCCTCCGCCGTAGGTCCCTCGTCTTTATCAGACCTCGCCGTAGGTCCCTCGTCTTTATCAGACCTCGCCGTAGATCCCTCATCTTTATCAGACTCCCCTCAGCTCGGGCTCCACCCCCCAAACCAAATCCCCCCCCCCCCCTCCGCCGTAGGTCCCTCGTCTTTATCAGACCTCGCCGTAGGTCCCTCGTCTTTATCAGACCTCGCCGTAGGTCCCTCTTCTTTATCAGACTTCAGATCAGACTCCCCAATCATACCCCCGGTATTTATCAGACCTCAGCTCGGGACCCCCCCCCCCCCCCAATCATTAACAGACCCCCAATCGGTTTGAGACCTCAGATTAGACCCCCCAATCCTCATCAGCCCTCAGATCAGACATATAATAAAGAAATTCATGTCTCACTGACGACGCACACCTACGTGCATTAAGTCCTGACGCTATACGCAGTCGGGACACGATGCAGGGCCCGGATGAAGACCAGAGGGATGTGGGTAAAGTCAGCGCTAGCAGTTCTACAGTCACCGCTCCTCATGCCTCCTATATACTAATGATTAGTATTCGTTTCATAAGACGCACTGCCGTTTTTCCCCACTTTTGGGGGGGAAAAGTGTGTCTTCTAAAGAGAAAAATATGGGGAATAAAATAATAAATTGTGAAAATTACCATTGATGATGCAGTCTTTGTTTCTCTTTGTGATTTCACTTTACAGTAATCGAGCGGCTCTGCATTTATATTCCAACACGTTGAATTTCCAGTAAGTAGGCTTCTTCTCGTATTTAACTATATCACTGTCCTTGTGTTTCATGAGGTATCAGAGGTAAAAGGTTTATATATAAAAGCTTATATATACAGCCTACAACAAAACAAAAACACCCACTTGTAGGCTGATAGGATTCTCGCTGGTTGTCAGCACATCTCATGTGTAGAGGGGATGTGCTGCTGACATAATGCAAAGTGCATGGGGGACCAACCATTGTAATAATGATCGTTGGCCCACCCTACGTGCACTTTCCGTCGGCCTTTGTAAATGCTCTTCAAACGAGTGCCGATTGATGATTGCACATGACCCCCATCTCGGAGACCTACACCTATCTCCAGAATGGGACCCCCAAAGTGCACGGTCTCCATTCAGTTCTATGGGACTGCTGAAAATAGCTGAGTGCTGGCTGTGCTATCTCCAGCAGTGTCATAGAAGGGAGTGGAGAGGTGTACGCGCTTACACGATGAGCACTCCATTTCTATGGGACTCCCGAAAAATCGTCCAGCGTGCTCGGTTGGCTATTTTCAGAACTCCGATATAAATGAACGCAGCGCAGTGCACTCTTGTTCACTTTTGGGAGACCATTTTAGAAAGGGGTGCGGGTCCCACCTCTGAGATCCGCACCTATCTGACTGTGATGGCATGTCCTAGTGAAATCTCAGATGAAAGAAGCCCTTGTTTTCTGGAACGGTGGAGATTTGACTACTGGAGCCCTGCCAGTCATAAGAACGAAGGTGGCCCGCATTTCAGGGGAAATGTATTACTGCATGGCATCCAGGCATTACAGGGTATAGGGTTGTTTTCTTAAAGGGTTTCTGTCACCAGTTTTTTCGGTATGAATCAGGCTGACATTAGAGATGTGCTAATGTCACCTGATTCCAAATATATATCTGTTTTATTTACTGGTGCCCCCATTTTTATATAAAATGAACTTTTATTTTATGCTAATAAGGCCTCTAGGTGCAAGGGGCGTTACCCCTGCTCCTAGAGGCTCTGTTGATTGACAGGACCAGGCAGAGAAGAAACACTCCATTCACCATAGCTTGCAAGGACCTTCAATGATGTCATGACCATGTGATCAGTCACATGGTTTAGGAGGCGACGGGCTGTTTGTGTGATCCTAACCATGTGACTGATCACATGGTCATGACATCATTGAAGGTCCTTAAAATCTATGGTGAATGGAGTGTTTCTTCTCTGCCTGGTCCTGTCAATCAACAGAGCCTCTAGGAGCAGAGGTAACGCCCCTTGCACCTAGAGGTCTTATTAGCATAAAATAAAAGTTCATTTTATATAAAAATGGGGGCACCAGTAAATAAAACAGATATATATTTGGAATCAGGTGACATTAGCACATCTCTAATGTCAGCCTGATTCATACCGAAAAAACTGGTGACAGAAACCCTTTAAGGTTACTCCTTTTAAAGTGTTTTTTTTTTCTACTTTTTTAATTCATCTATTGACTGCATTTGCAGAATCAGTGAAGTAGAGCCTAAGTACTATGCTGACGGTGAAGATGCCTACGCCATGAAGCGGGATCTCACTCAAATGGCAGAAGAGGTGAGTTGGCGTTGTCCGTCATCTGCATGCCTGAAGTTCTGCAGAGCTTTTGCTCCTTGAGAAGCCATGCCAGCTTGTTATGCCATATCTTCTATCTGCTCCTGTCTATAATATTGCTGCAGATGGAGAAGCATGTGTCCACGTTTCACTGCATCCTCCTTTGTAACACATTGTTATGGAGGCTGCAGAGTGATGTCTCTGATCACACGCTGATACATCTGTGTCTATATTATAGACTGGAGCAGTTTGTGATCTAACTATACAGCTTTAGTAATAAGGGCTTGTAAATCCCTCTCATTTGGCTGGGATGTGGCTGCTGTACTCCTGCACGGCCACCGTACAGTGCATAAGGCCTTGTGCTTCCAGCTCTGTCCACTGCTGTGTTTCTGCATTTAAACTGCTGCAGCCAAAAACTGATGAGAAATACCAGGTGTCACCAGTATCTTAAAACTGGGCCACTTTAACCCTTTCTACCCCGGAGGTTCTTTCGCTTTTGCGCTCCCTGCCTTGATACAGCCATAACTTTTTTATTTTTCTGTTCACATAGCTGTATGAGGGCTTGTTTTTTGCAGGACAAGTTGTACTTTCCAATGCCACCGTTTAATATGGCATATGGTGTAGTGAGAAACGGGAAAAAAATTCCAAATTGGGTGAAATTGCAAAAAAAAAAAAAAAAATTTTGCCACAGTTTTAAGTTTGTTTGTTTTTTAATTATTTACGGCGTTCAATGTGCATTAAAGCTGTTACTATAACAGTAATAAACCAGTTACTTTCATTCTACAGGTCAGTACAAATCCGGCGATACCTAATATGTATAGTTTTTCTTGCATTTTGACAGTGATAAAAAAAATTATAAACTTTATTTTATTTTTTACTTTTTTTTTTTTTTCCCAGTTCTTGACCCCTATAACTTTTTGGTATTTATGTGTACGGAGCTGTATGGGGGCTCATTTTTTGCGGGGGGATCTGAACTTTTTATTGATACCATTCTGTGGTGTGTATGACTTTTTGTTGGCTTTTTATTTAATTTTTTATTTTTTTTTAAATCTACAAAAAATGGCGAATCGGCCATTTTGACACTTTTTTACCGTTTCGCTTTTTTTCCGTATGGGAAGTATTTTTATATATTTTTATAATATGGGCGTTTTCGCACACGGCGATACCCATGATGTGTATTTTTTTTATTTTTTTATTTTAGGGAAAGGGGGTGATTTGAACTTTTTACATTTTTTTTTATTTATTTTTTTAAACTTTATTTTTATATTTTACACTTTTTTATAGTTTTTTTTCCCATAGGGAATTATAGGAAGCAATCATTTGATTACTTATATCATAGACTCCAATGCACTTACATTGGAGTCTATGATGATTTTAGTGCTTTCCTATGGAGCCCTATTACATGAGCGGGCGCCATCTTTAAAGTCCCGGCCAGCGCCGTACATGTATGGCGCTGGTCGTGAAGGGGTTAAAGGGTTATTTCCATTTCAAACAATGGGGGCATATCTTAGCATAGTCTGATAGGCGCGGATCCCACCTTTGGGATCTGTACTTACACTGGGAAGGTGGTGGCCGGAGCGCTCTCCCCATAGAAGTAAATGGGAGCGCACCACTCTTGCGCTGTCACTGCTCCCATTCGTTTCTATGGGGCCGATGGAAATAGCCACATAGAAATGAATGGAGGGCAGCTACGCATGCGCAGTGTGCCCTTCACATTTTTCAGGGATCCGTTCTCGATTTAGGGACCTGCACCTATCAGACAATGGGGGCATATCCTAGCCAACCTGTGGCTTGTCAGCTGTTGTAAAACTACAACTCCCACCATGCCCTGCTAACAGCTGTAGGTAGTCTAGACAGGCTGGGAGTTGTAGTTTTGCAACAGCTGGCGAGCCTCAGGTTGGCCATCCCTGTCAGAGACCATGAAAGTTGCTTTCACTTAAAGGGAATCCATCACCATAGCTGTGGTTCACCTGATTAAAACACAGTTTTTCTTCCGTTGGTCCGAGGCTCCGTTCCCGAGTTGTGATATTTTTTCTTAATGTGCAAATTAGCCCTATGGTGCAACAAGGATGTCACCATTGCTCTTGTTGCAACCAAGCTCTGCTCCTTTCTGTGCCAAGCCCCTCCCTTGCTGCTTTGATTGACATGGCCAGGTAGCGTTAAAGCAGCGTAGGGGAGGGACTGCTAGGCCACGTGAGGGACGTCACAGGCCTAGGAAGACCCTCGCTGATCTGATATTGAAGACTTATCCTGAGGATAGGTCATCAATATCTTTTCCCTGGATAACCCCTTTAACCAGTGGCCAGTGAATCCACCAGCAGACAAGGTAATACGGCGCTGAGAGGCTGTCGTCTGCCATTTACAATGTGTTCCCTTTGGTGGATGAGGAATATGAGTGTCTTGGACTCATAGATGTATGTCTTCATTATTTCTGGTTTGTCTCTCTCTCTATTACAGCAGCTAAGGAAACAGATGGAGTTGAAGGATAAAAGCCGGCCGCAGCCCCTCACTTCTATAGAGAATAAATCTGACAACCGATCTGGGCACGTGGGGGATTGCTGCCGTGACGAGAAGTGCATGAGCAACGCCGGAAAGCGCGACGTCACCGAGGACAGCGGCGACAGCAAGGATGTCAGCGAAGTGAGCGAGGCCACGGAGAGCACCGACGTCAAGGACAGCTCCGAGGCTTCAGACTCTGCCTCCTAAAGGAACGTCCACGCGGTGCTCCCATTTTAGATACAATTCACATAAGCGGGAAAAAGAAACCTTACTGCGCTAATTTTTATTAAGATCCTCCCCAGCTCCACAGAAAAGTGAAGATTGTGTCCCAAAGGAAGCCAAATTGGTAACTACCCAAGGATAGTAAAAATTCCTGACCTGAAGATTTCATGGTCACCAACTAATAAGCAAAATGTCCATTTTGAAAGTTGGCGCAAGAATTTAAAGGCGTTGTCCCATAATGAACACTTATCCCAGTCTGATCAGTGGGGGTCTGAATGCGGAGACCCCCACTGGTCACACATGCACACTACTGCCCCCAGTCAATCTTCATGTACAGCGTCCACCAATCCTATAGACTTTAAGTTGCGCGGTGGGGCACGTGCTTAAAATCTGAGTAGGTTAGCTCATTTTATTTAGCATCTGATCTATTTTATGTCGATCTTGCTGCCTTCAGAATTCTGCTGGTTGCCCTTGGAAACCGACAACAGTGTAGCTCCTCCCCATTGTCAGACATGTGACCTGGCAGCTTGTATGTAACTATGTCACTGCTCTCCGGTAACAGGAAAAGTGGCGGAATTCTGAATTTAGCTTTGTATCTGAAAATATTATCCACCTAATGATACAGAAGAAGGGTCGAGCAGCTTTAAATTTGTCTGTGTGCGCGGTCTGTCGTACTGGTTCTCTAGAGGTGACGGGGCGCAAACATTAAAGGGTTTCTGTTACCAGTTTTTTCTGTATGAATCAGGCTGACATTAGAGATGTGCTAATGTCACCTGATTCCAAATATATATCTGTTTTATTTACTGGTGCCCCCATTTTTATATAAAATAAACGTTTATTTTATGCTAATAAGGCCTCTAGGTGCAAGGGGCGTTACCCCTGCTCCTAGAGGCTCTGTTGATTGACAGGACCAGGCAGAGAAGAAACACTCCATTCACCATAGCTTGCAAGGACCTTCAATGATGTCATGACCATGTGATCAGTCACCTGGTTTAGGAGGAGACAGGCTGTTTGTGTGATCCTAACCATGTGACTGATCACATGGTCATGACATCATTGAAGGTCCTTGCAAGCTATGCTTTCTTTTCTGCCTGGGCCTTATTAGCATAAAATAAACGTTTATTTTATATAAAAATGGGGGCACAAGTAAATAAAACAGATATATATTTGGAATCAGGTGACATTAGCACATCTCTAATGTCAGCCTGATTCATACCGAAAAAACTGGTGACAGAAACCCTTTAAGGGCTCATGCACACGACCGTAAGTATATTGCAGGCTGCAAAACACGGATCCGGAAGGAGAAAAAAAAAAAACTACATCAGTGTTGCATCCGTTTTTATTTGCTGATCCATTGTAACAATGCCTGTCCTTGTCCGCAAAATGGACAAGAATAGGACATGTTCTATTTATTTATTTTTTCCATGTGGACAAAACAAATTTCAGTTTTTTTTTAAGCCCCATTGAAATGAATGGTTCCATATACGGAAAGGGAAGAAAAATACATTAGTGTGCATGAGCCCTAAAGGAGCTGGCCCATCTCAGGCTTTGATGACATATCGATAAGATATGCCTTCAAAGTCATATAGATGTGGGTCCCACCTCTGGCACCTGCTCCTATCTCTAGGAGAGGAGCCCCCGAAGTGAAGGAGAGTGCACTGCGCATGTGCTGGTGCTCTCTATTCACAGCTATGGGAGTTCTGAAAATAGTTGAGCGAGTGTGTCCGGCTACTTTCGGAAGTCTCATAGTGGTGAATGGAGAGTACACTGCGCATGCGCGGCCACCTCTCCATTGCATTTTATGGGACTGCTTGCGATACCTGAGCCAGTGCTCGGCTGTTTTTTAGAACTCCCCTAGCAGTGAATGGACACTTGCGCATTGTGCCCCCCCTTCACTTCAGGAGGGGCCCGTTTTAGAGATAAGTGGGGGGGGGTCCAGTCTGAGATAGGAAATACCCTTTTAACAAAGACTTGTATTAATCAATCAGGAGTAATGAGAACAATTATGGACATAACTTATTTTGCTCTGGGGATTTTTCGCTGCCTATTTGCTTGTACTTACTGCAGGTGAGACGGGTTCAGATGGTCCAAGGTTGAATCGAAAAATGTGGGCACTAATGGTTCTGCGGCAAAAAAAAATAAAATCTCCATAGAACAAGATTACAGTGCTGCTATGTGACTGACCCTCATAGAAGAGTGATCCATACAGATCGAGCCGGCTGGTCCCTAACATATACAGTGTCTCCTGCGTTATCACTCAGGTAGCAGACTCTTCAATTAAAAGCCGACTAGGGGTTAATGCAGCAGATTTGTGTCATTCAGCTGAACAGGGCTTGCAGGAGTCCATGGATTTTCCAGGAGCTGAGTCTACAATATTTGTGGGGAGTGTCAGCTATGCCACCTGCAGTGACCGGATTGGAGATGGTCTTTAAAGGGGATAGGTTATCAATATCAGAATGGTGGAGGTCTGACTCCTGACACCTCCATCAGCTGTTTGAAGAGACCTTGGGGGCTCTGGTGCCTTTGGAGTGAATGGAGCTGAGCTGCAATACCAAGTGCAGCCTCTTTCCATTGGATGGCGCTGTGCTTGGTGAGCTACGAGGAGGCCGCGGCTGGTTGGTGAGGGTGACTGGGTTTTGGACCCCCAATGATCTGATACTAAGGCCCCATTTACACGACCGTATGTATTCCGTGATCCGTATAAAAACCGAACGGAAGACATACGGAAAGTCTTCTGTAGTGTTCCGCAATTTTGCGGACTCATTGACTTTAATGGGGCTACGGAGGTGATTTTGCGGCCAAGTATAGGACATGTTTTATGTTTTTTTTCGGGGGGAACTTCCGTGAGATACGGTGTGCATTCCGCATTTTTTTTCTCCTGTGGAAAAATGAATGGGTCCGTATGGTTCCGTATCTTATCCGCAAAAATGTGGATAAGGCTCCATTCACACGTCCTACTTTTCTTTCCTGATTCGATCCTGATCTGGATCCATTCATTTCAATGTGTCCTGAAAAAATCAGGATCGAATCAGGAAAGAAAAACAGGACGTGTGAATGGAGCCTAAGATGCGGAAAGGTACATACGGTCGTGTGAATGGGGCCTAAGGATAGGTCATAAGTATTTGACATCTGGAAAACCCCTTTTAACCCCTCAGGTGCCATGGTCTGTAGCAGGGATCAGCAACCTTTGACACGCCCGCTGCTGTGAAACTACAACTCCCAGCATCCAAACATGCTTGACTGTTCTTCTAAGGCTACTTTCACACTTGCGTTTTGGAATTCCGGTATTGAGTTCCGTCATAGGGGCTCAATACTGGAATAAAACGCTTCAGTTTTGTCCCAGTTCATTGTCAATGGGGACAAAACTGAACTGAAGACAACGGAATGCTCCTAAAAGCAACATGCTGAAGTTTGCTCTCCGTACTGTTTATCCGCACCAAGACGGATCCGGAATGACCCCCAATGGAAGTCAATGGGGACGGATCCGTTCAGTGTGACACACCAGTAATCCGGATCTGTCCTCCGCTGACTTTCAATGGAGTTCATGATGGATCCGTCCACAGTACACCACACATGACAGACACATACACACAGACATATACACAGACACATACTTACATGCTCCCAGCAGCTCCGCACATCACAGGAGGAGGAGGACTGCCCGCACATAGGAAGATTCTCCCTCCAGCAGAGGGCGCTGTGGGGAATCTTCCTATGTGTGCGCCGTCCTCCTCCTGTGCTGTGCGGAGCTGCTGGGAGCATGTAAGTATGTCTGTGTGACGTGTGGGGCCGGAGCGCGTGTACCTGCGGCAGCACGGATCCGGCAGCACCCTTCACCCGCCGGATCCTTGCTGCCGCTAATGTGAAAGTGGCCTAACTCCCACAGAAGTGAATGAAGCCATCTGTGAGTTGTAGTTTCTGAACAGCTGGAGTGCCAGAGGTTACTGATCCCTGGTCTTTGATAAAAAAAAAAAAGGGAGGGAGCTACCTCTGACCTTCAATCAAACCTCGTACCACAATCCCCAGACACACAGCAAAATCATGAAGATGCCCAAAAACAAATCAACCATTTTTTATTTTTCTTCTTTGTCACACCCCCCCCCCCCCCCCAATAAAACTACATCTCACCCCTCTCAAAAAAAATAAAATTGCACAACTCTGTATATGTAAATACAGGAGACGTTACCTGTGTGTTGGCGCGGCTCACCTGACATGAACTGCTGCAGCATAGTGATTTATGTTATAGTGATGTATTCTTGACAAGAATAGGCATTTCTATCCGCAAAACACAACAGTCGTGTGAATGTAGCCTAATGTGGATGAACAGACCCGTCTAGCAGCATGGGACTGAATTCAGCCTCCTAAAAGTGTCAGCACATTTAGAATTTTTTTTTTATTGTTACATTTAAAACATAAGATTTTTTTTCCGGAAATTTTTTTTTTTTTAACTGCTGTAGAGATCGCCAAGAGAAAAATGGCAGACAAGAAGGTTATAAAATGCATTGGCACAGATTAACTAATGTATCTGTGCCAAAAATCTGCACCATTTGGCGCGTCTACATTTCCCCCCTCCCCAACATGGGGCTTTGTTGGGAAGGGAGCGGGGTCAACGGTGTGCTTCTTTGTGCCAAAATTGAGCCACAATTCTGCCGTCTCAGAGTAAGGCTACATGCACATGACCGTATATACTGTATTTTTCGCTTTATAAGACGCACCCCAGATTTTAGAGTAGGAAAATGAGAAAAAAATATTTTTCATCAGACCCCCCCTATAAATTTCAGGACATCACCAATCCAGGCCACCCCAGATCAGCCCACTGTGCCCCCATCAGACCTCAGATCAGCCCACTGTGCCCCCATCAGACCTCAGATCACCCCACCGTGCCCCCATCAGACCTCAAATCAGCCCACCCAGCCCCATAACAATAAAATAAAAGTCTCTTACCTGTTCTGCTCCGCGGCTCCGGTGCTCCTCTGGCCTCTAAGGCCGGCACTGCACTGTCACCTGACTGCGTGCAGCGTCAGGTCATAGTGCGCGCACTAAATCCTGACGCTGTACGCAGTCAGGACAGTACAGCGCCGGCCCAGGAAGCCAGAGGAGCGCCGGAGCGGAGCCGCGGCGCAGGACAGGTAAGAGAGGTTTTTATTGTTATGGGGCTGGGTGGGCTGATCTGAGGTCTGATGGGGCACGGTGGGCTGATCTGAGGTCTGATGGGGGCACTGTGGGCTGATCTGAGGTCTGATGGGGGCACACTGGGCTGATCTGAGGTCTGATGGGGGCACAGTGGGCTGATGGGGGCACAATGGGCCGATCTGAGGTCTGATGGGGGTGCCGCAGGAAGCGCTCACTTGTATTTGGTTTATAAGACGCACCACATTTCCCCCTACTTTTGGAGGGAAAAAGTGCGTCTTATAAAGCGAAAAATATGGTATTTTGAGGTCTGAAAAAATACGGCTGACATCCATGTTGCATCAGTTTTTTTTTTTGTTTTTTTTTTTTTTTGCGGATCCATTGTAACAGTGCCTATCCTTGTGCGAAAAATGGACAAGAATAGGACATGTTCTAGTATTTTTTTTTTTGCAGAGCTGCGGAACGGACATACAGATGCGGGCAGCACACAGTGTGTTGTCTACATTTTTTTATGGACCCATTGAAATGATTGGATCCGCATCCTATCTGCAAAAGAAAAACGGAATGGACACAGAAACAAAATACGTTCATGTGCATGTAGCCTTAGCCGACCAACAGTTGATAGAAAAAGTGTCTGTCCCTGCACCAGATTTATCCTCCAACCTGAGCCCCTGTGATAAATGTGGAGTCCGTCTAAGTTTACGCTGTTTTAAAGATTATTCATCTGGGCCTTTGTAATGCAGCCAGACCCATTTAATCATAGTTGGGATGAACAGGAATGCTGATTTCAAACTTGACCTTCTCCCATAAGGGCTCATACACACAACTGTTGGATGTTTTGCGGGCCGCAAATTGTCAATATGGAAAACACGGATACGAGCCATGTGCATTTTGCAGAACAGAACGTCCAGCCCATAATAGAACAGTCCTATCCTTGTCCGTAATACAGACAATAATAGCATATGTTCTATTCTTCTGCGTCATGGACATACAGACACAGTCATTTCCGTTTTTTTGTACCCCCCCACTCCCCCACCCCCCTTTTAAATGACTGGTTCTGTATACGGGCCGCAAAAAAAAGAAAAAAGGAACGGAAAAGGGAGAAAAATAAGCTTGTGTGCATGAGCCCTCAGGCCTCTTTTACATGAGCGAGTTTTCCGTCGGGGTGCAACGCATGAAGCTAACACACAACATCCAGACTGAATCCTGTTCCATTTATTTAACGGGTCTGTGCATGTTTTTCACGCATCATTTCTGCAGCATGTTCTATAGTGTGGGCTTTTCACGCAGCCCTGGCCTCATAAAAGTGAGTGGGGCTTGCTCGAAAAAACGTAAGGAATCTGGATGCAATGTGTTTTTCACTGATGGTTGCTAGGAGATGTCAATTCTTATTCTTCAGTTTTTTTTCACTTGAGTGAAAAACGCATCAAAAACAGATTGCATCGGTGTGGAAAAAACTGAAATACTGAACGCAATTGCAGACAAAACTGACTGACTTCATCAGTTATTTTTTGACCAGATCCTGACACAATCCCTATGCGGATGTCAATGGGGCCGCAAAAAAAAAAAATTACTCTGTGTGCATTCCGTATCCATATGTCCGTTCTGCAAAAACGTGTCCTATACTTGTGTGTTTTGCGAACAAGGATAGGCATTGCTACAATTTTTTGGATCTGCAAAAAAAAAAAAATTAAGTTATCTGTTTTTTTTTGTGGACCACAAAATGCATATAGTTGTGTGCATGAGCCCTCGTTCACACATCCGTGTTTGATCAGTGATTTCTATCAGTGATTTTGAGCCAAAATGAAGTGTGGCTCTAAACACAGAACAGGTGCAGCTCTTTCCCTCCCTGGTTTTCCTTCCTAGTCCTGGTTTTGGCTCACAATCACTGATGGAAAACACTGACCTGACACTGATGTGTGAATGAGGCATGACATTAATGCCTGACCTCGTAGATGCTTTTTGGCCCAGTTAGCACAAAATCCCACAGACAGTTCAAAATCTTGTGTCAGAATAGTGGGCGTTGTTATAGCTAAAGGGGGGACTAGCTCAATATTATCGCTTAATGTAGATCATCAGTTGTGATGCCATAAAAATAATTATTGGTGGCATTATAAATTTACATTTACACACGGTATTGCTGCCTGTTCTCACTCAGGTCCCAGGGTGTGGACTTTGTTCCCCAGGTCATGAGCTCTGTTGGGACAGACAGGGCATATTATGCTGTACTGGGGTCTGTGTACATAAATTAGCCCTACCCCCAAATCATTATGAATATGGTGACTAAACATTACCACCATATAGTCAATGAATAATACCGCCATATACCATAATGATCTATTACCACCATTTAGTCAATGAATAATACCCCACATATGCCATAACTAAGTATTACCACCATACACTAAATAATACCCCCATATACCATAATGATCTATTACCAACATATAGTCAATGAATAATACCGCCATATACCATAATGATCTATTACCAACATATAGTCAATAAATAATATCACCGCATGCCATAATGATCTATTGCCACCATACACCAAATAATACCCCCATTCACTTCTATGGAAGTTTTGGAAACAGATGGGCAAAGAGGGAAGATAAAGTGGATCCCAATGACGTCAAAGGGATTTTCTTTAAAACTTCCAGTCATTAAAGGGGTTGTCCGAGTTCTTTTTTGCTCGTTGTATGTTTCTAATTAATCAAATGTAAGGGGTTTACAATTCACTTCCTTCATCTGCAGTAGCTCCTTTCTCAGATTTCACTGAGGGTCACATGACCTGTGATGTCAGCTTCTCTCCCTGCTCTGAGGATGTTTCCTGCACAAGCCTAAGAGATCAGATATGAGTCTGTACACTAGAGGTCACTGTGCTGGCCACACCCTCTGCACTGCTACTGTCTGCTCTCTCCCTGGTTTCTTCAGAAAAGATTAACCCCTTATATCACAAACTCAGGGCTGGGGGCTTTGCTGAGCAGCTGCAGGAGACTAGGCACAGGATCTGCCCTCATCCTGCAGACACAGAACTGACAGACTGGAGGAGTTCTGCAGAAAATTACACAAGAACAGGTAGGGAGAAGATCCTGTGTGTATCAGCAGTGTCATTATACTGCTGGGACTTGTAGTCCTACACATATACAACATGCTGCTAAGTATCCTAGCAGGCAGACAGGACACTCAGCACTTGTATTCACTGCCTTTGCAGAGCAGGAGGAGGGGCAGAGATTGTTGTTATTGCAGGTAAACAAAGGCCAGAAGAGAACCAGGGAAATGAGGAAATATATATATATTGTTGCCTAAAACCTGCTTAGCTCAGTTATATATTGCTGACCATCAGATTTACAGTGCTATACATTTTTTTCATAACTTGGGCAACCCCTAAAGTTAAAGTTGTGACTCACAATTACTGATGGAAATCACTGACTAAACCCTGACTGTAGAAGAAGACTAACATCAATGCCTGACCCCCATATACATAATGATCTATCACCACCATACACTGAATATTACCACCATATACCATAATGGTCTATTACAACCATATAGTGAATAATACAATCATATAACACAGCTAACTTACCATCATTAAGGGACTAATACCACAGTATACCATAACTATTACCATCATACAGTGAGTAATACCACCCTATACTCTAATTGTTACCATACAGTAATACTGCCATATACCATAACTAAATATTACCACCATACACTGATACCACCATATACCATAACTATTACCACCATACAGTACTAAATATTACCCCCATACAGTGAATAATACCATCACAACATTACGTTTGCAAATGAGCCTACACCCTTGGATGAGTGGCAGCCACACACATGAATGGTCTGGGGATGCTTCACTGCTGACAAGCACAGTGGGGTGAAGGCTTTTGGAAGATGATCTTGTGTCAAAAAGAGCTGCAAAGAAGTCCCTTCTCTCCAAGAAAAACATCAAGGACAGACTGACATTCTGCAGGTAGTACAGGACTTGGACTGCAGAGGACTGGGGTGAACTTATTTTATCTGATGATGCTCCCTTCAGACTGGGATGGCTAGAAACATTATCTGAGGAGAAAAGGTACCATGATACCTGTGTCACGTCAACAGTAAAGCCTCCTAATACCAATCATGTATGGGGTTGCTTCTCATCCAAGGTATTGGGCTCACTCACAGTTTAGCCTAAGAACTAACATGAATAAAGAATGGGATCAGAACATTATCCAGGAGTAACTTCTCCCAACCATCCTGGAGCAACTTCTCCCAACCATCCTGGAGCAACTTCTTCCAACCATCCTGGAGCAACTTCTTCCAACCATCCAGGAGCAACTTCTCCCAACCATCCAGAAGCAACTTCTTCCAACCACCTGGGGGGAACTTCTCGCAACCAGCCAGGAGCAACTTCTCCCAATCATCCTGAAGTGAATTCTCCCAACCATCCAGGAAGCGACTTCTCCCAACCATCCAGAAGCAACTTCTCCCAACCACCTGGGGGGAACTTCTCGCAACCAGCCCGGAGCAACTTCTCCCAATCATCCTGGAGTGAATTCTCCCAACCACCTGGGGGGGGCGGGACTTCTCGCAACCAGCCAGGAGCAACTTCTCCCAACCATTTAGAGGCAACTTCTCCCAATCATCCTGGAGTGAATTCTCCCAACCATCCAAGAAGCGACTTCTCCCAACCATCCAGGAGCAACTTCTTCCAATCATCCAGGAGCGAATTCTCCCAACCATTATAGGGCAAGGTCTCCCAGGAGCAATGTGGTGATGGACAAGGGTTTTTCCAGTATGATGGGGCATCATGTCACAAGGAAAAAGCCATAACTAAGTGGCTCAGTGAACAAAACATTTACATTTTCGGCCCATGGCCAGGAAACTCCCCAGATCTCAATCCCATTGAGAACCCATGGTCAATCCTCAAAAAGCAGGTGGAGAACCAAAAATTGTGATAAATTAAAAGCACTGATTAGACAAGAATGGGTTGCCATAATTCAGGATTTGACCCAGAGGCTGATATCCAGCAGGCCAGGGTGACCTGCAAAAGTCTTGAGAAAGAAGGGTCAACATTATAAATATTGGGGGGGGGGAATCAAAACTAGTGCAAAGGAAAACTGGCTTAGTTGGAACCAATCAGGTTGATCCTTTCATTTTCCAAAGAAACTATGAAAAATGAAAGGTGGAATCTGATTGGTTGCTATGGGCAACTAAGCCAGTTCTACTTTACACCAGTTTTAATAAATCTCCCCCACTTAGTCTTTGTCAATAAAAGTTATAAAACTCATGAAATGCTTATAATTGTTCTTCAGCACACCATCTGACAAAAAGATCCAAAAACACAGAAGAAGTAAACTTTGTGAAAAACAACATTTTTGTCCATGGCCATACATCATGTACTTTTCTAATGGGTAAGAAAATATATTTAAAAAAAAAATTCTGGTGTATAATTTTCCATGTAAACATAGCCTCAGTGTATTTTCACATGCAGTAGAACTTTCCGTACATGCAAATCAGTTCCATTCATCTCAATGAGGTCACTTCTGCTGCGTGCACATGGATTTCTGAAAGCCCCATTCGGATAAATCGCACAGCTCTACTGCATGCAGGGTGTGCACACTCAGCTCTGCCGCATACATGCTGTGCAAGCGAGTGATTGAGAAATGCAGATTCTGGGGCCTGACCCCTCCCAGACACGTGACTGATCACATGATCATGACATCATCAAAGGTCCTTTAGCCCACAGAATGTAGTATCTATCATGGCTCAGGCAGGACAACAGAACCTTGCGCACCCAGAGGATCATCGTCCACGACCCCGAAATGTCACCCGTGATGAAGCCCTGCGTCTGGAGGGTTATAGGCATGCCTGCCACGTCATGTTCTACGCCTCCACTACTGCCAAGCTTTTCGACCGGGTCCCTATCAGATATGTTGTCCTGGTGAGATCCTGGGGGTACTCAGGGGAAATTGGGGTCCAGGGGTACAAGAGTGCAGGTAATGGATGTAATTTGCCCCTTTAGGAGGAGGCTGTCCTAGGTTAACCATCACTATACAGTGCTGAGGCATTGAATCCAGTATCCTTAAAGGACAAGTCCACTTTTACACAAAATATCTGTAAAACCACTGCTGTGTGACACTCCATAACATGATGAATGATTTTGAAAATACTTTACTTGACTTATTTTGTATAGTCGATAGGTAGGATCTAAGTATTTGCCCTATCTCTTGTACACCCTGGGTGTCAGTCATGTGTTGTAATGTGATAGACAGGCATGTGTTATAGCATGATTGACTGGATCCTTACCCCATATTTAGGCTAGTGATGTTTATTTAATTTTTATTATTCAGTATGTGATTTGTTTGTGTTATCGTATATTTAATCACACATAGTAAATATTTTTATTCACTCAGCCTGCGTAAGCTTATTCATTCTCAATTCTTTTGAATTCACGTTAAGTTACAATAGGATATCCCATATAGGTCAGATAAGTGTGGGTCCCACCTTTGGAACGGCTCCTATCTTCAAGGGATGGTCTAATCTTTGATCTTGATGGCATATTGCTAGGATATGCCATCAAAGTCAGATAGTGAGACCTGCACCTATATCCAGAATGGGCCCCCCAAAGTGAACTGTACAAGCGCGACCACCTTCCATTCACCGACAGTTCCAAAAGTAGTTAAAGGGATTGTCCCTTCTTGGACATTTGGGACCCGTACCTATACTTAGAACGGAGCCCGCAAAGTGCCATAGAGTGCACCGTGCATGCGTGGCCACCGTCCAAGCATTTGTATGGGAGTGCCTAAAATAGCAGAGCGGCATGCTTGACTATTTTCAGAAGTCCCACTGAAATGAATGGAAAGCGCACTGCGCAAGCGCGGCCACCTCTCCATTCACTTCTATGGGGCTTACAGAAATAGCTGAGCCAGCACTCGGCTATTTTCGGCAGTTCCATAGAAATGAATGGAGGGTGGCTGGGCATTTCCGGTGTGCCCTTCTGCACTTTATGGGCTCCATTCTAAGGATAGGTGTGGGTCTCAGAGGTGGGACCCACACCTATCAGAAATTGATGGCATATCCTAGCAATGTCCCAGATGGAAATACCCCTTTAAGAGCTAGCTCGGCTATTTATAGCATAGAGGTGAATAGAGAGGAAGCCTTGCATGCGTGGTGCGCTCTTCTTCATGTTGAGGGGCACCATTCTGAAGATAGGTGTGGAAGGCCCTGCACCATGCATAACGTAATATCAATTTTTAGTATTGAGTGTTCCTGTAGGCATACAAGGCTCCTAGAAAACATTTTATTCATTGCCCCCCTAGTGACTGACTCCCATTACGCCTTCTGTCTTCATAGATGATGATGCGTTTTGATGGACGTCTTGGTTTCCCTGGTGGTTTTGTGGATGCTCGAGACTCTACCTTGGAAGAAGGCCTGAACCGTGAGCTGCTGGAGGAACTGGGTCCCGTTTTCAACACCTTGAAAGTGACAGAGGAAGATTTTAGAAGTTCGCAAGTCCGAGAGCTCCCCCAGAAAGGGGTCACACACTTCTACACAAAAGAACTGACTCTGGAGGAGCTAGAGGCCATCGAGAGAGAAGGAGTGTGTGCAAAAGATCATGGGCTGGAGGTGAGAGGGACATTACAGGCATGCGCTTCTCTGTCCTGTAGAGTTGGAACCTGTGGATGGGTCCAAGTGAAGCATAAACGGATGTGTCTGCAGTACAAAGTACGGGGCACTGCTTCCAAAAATAGCTTAGTGGGAGCTTAGTACCATGTAGATCGTACTTGGAGGCTTGGTGCCTGATTCATAGAGTGAGGTTCCAAGCCCCCCCCCCCCATTATGATATCCATGTGAGCCTCTTAGGTCCTAGGCCCCATGAGACAACCCATTTTTGTAGGTCATCAGTATAAAACCCATTTAATGGGGTGGGTTCCTACACAGCCTGGCAGAAAGTATCGACAATTGGTAATGGGGGAAGGCCAACCTTTTAACCCAATGGATCACAGGACCACAAGATGACCAATGGGGACTACGATTAGAAAAGTGTTGGACCTTCTTGGGGACCTAGAAAGGATCCGAAGATAGTGTGCTCAGAAAGCCAGCTATTAGGGCTTGGTACACATAGAGGTTTTTCTTTTCCACGGCGTTCTTTTTTTTTTTTGGGGTGCTGTGTCCACATGGACGCCTCTAGAAACAGCAATGGGGATCCAGAGTTGGGAGACCACATAGACATGATGGTTGGTTGGTCCTACCTAAAGTTGGGAGACCACATAGACATGATGGTTGGCTGGTCCCACCTAAATCGATGGGTTTAGCCAACATTGATCTAATGTGTAAGGTCAGTTTTAGGCTAGAAGGTTTCTTTCACCCATGACAAGTAGGGTTACTTACCTCTTTGGGTTGGCTGAAGATCAGCATAGGTAAAGTAGAGTTGGCACTTCTTCCCCCTTATGCATGCAGACAGGCCTTGAGTGCATTGGTCATATCTAGACCAAGGTTATATCTCTGTTATATCTCTGCAATGTCCCCCACCCCCCAGTGATCCTTTTTAACCTTTGTGTTTGCCTCTTTCACAGGTGATGGGTTTAGTCCGTGTTCCCCTGTACACTTTACGGGATGGATTTGGAGGTCTACCAGCCTTTCTGTCCAACAACTTTATTGGAAACTCAAAGAGCCAGCTTCTCTATGGCCTGCGTACCTTGCGCCTGCTCCGAGAGGACCAGATTCAGGATGCTATGTGGGCCAGTCAGAACACTTAATCCTGATGACATCATTTAAGATTTCAAACATCCATTTCCTACTGAATACCTTCAGTGTATGGCCTCTGTACATCATTGTGCAGATTATGAATTGCCCAAAAATTCTTAAAAATGATAGTTTATTTCAGTAGTGATTGTACTTCTAGCATCAAAGGGGTTAAATTCAGTCACCCCCCCCCCCCCTCTTTTTTTTGTTTATTATCCAGATGCCATTCTTGTCTATGGTCTGCATCTGGTATTGCAGCAGCTCTGTCCCACTATAACCTAACGTGAATTCAAAAGATTTGAGAATGAATAAGCTTACGCAGGCTAAGTGAATAAATATATTTGTTACACCCACGTAGGGTGTGTTCATTTAGTTTCCAGTGTACATCAGAGGTATATGTCAGGGGGATGTATGCCAATGTACAGGGATACTATGGCATACATCCCCCCAGGCTTCTGTGTTAAAAGGGATGGCCCCTCTTAGACATTGATGCCATATCACTAGGATATGCCGGCAATGTCAGATAGGTGCGGATCCCGCCTCTGGAACCTGCTCATATCTCCATAGCTGGGCCCCAGAAGTGAAGAAGAGCATGCCATGCATGCGTGGTGCGCTCTGCATTCATCGCTATGCCAGTTCCTTTCTTGACGGAGTGTGCTTCACTGTTTTCGGAAATCTCATAGTGATGAATGGAGAGCCCACTGCACAACCACTCCATTTACTGCTATGGTACTGTCAGACATAGTCAAGCTGCTGCTCTCCGTTCACTTTAGGGGTCTCATCCAAGTCCAGTGGGACCCACACCTATCTGACATTGACAGCATAGCCAAGCGATATGCCATCAATGTCTGAGATGGGCCAACCCCTTTAAAAAAAAAAAAAAGTTTACTTTGCGTTATACATTTTTTACTGTAAATGCCTCTATATCGAATAGTGTAGTCGACTATTGTATTTGATACAGAAAAAAGATTTAGAGATGTAGACCGGCCCAACTGATGAAAAAGGGCACTCTGGGCCTCCGTCGTCGGCCTGTGGCAATGCACATGGCAAACGTACACTGCAGTGTGAATGTACACCTCCTTAAATAGAACTGAGCTGCAATACCAGACACAGCCTTTTGACAAGAGTGGCGCTGTTTCTGAAAAAAAAATAGAGCCCCTGTTTCTAGACTTGTACAGCAATTCTGCAATTTGCCATTTAACTGATGCAGATATTATTTGTTGTATCCATGCATAGGTTTATTTCTTATGATTTTGGCTTTATAAAAGTGACAAGGGTTGACCTTGGTCAGTTAAATGCACCCTAAGGCCTCATTCAAACGACCATAATGTGGGTACATTTTGTCCCGGCCCATCTGTTGGTCCCAAACTAACAGCCTCATAGGGATCTAGGAGGTTAGGATCATCAGACCCCTGCAGACAAGAATAGGCATTTTCTATGTAGCGCCGGCCCTGAGCGTTACGCAAAATGCGGACCGCGCATAGCCGGTATCCGTGTTTTGCGGATTCGCAAAACACAGCACGGTCGACTGAATGGGGCGGTCTGTGCTCTAGGTTAACCCTTTGCAGGTACCCTCTTATCAGCTTGTATTGGAAATGACTACACAATGTTGTGTTTGGAGTAAATCCCTCCACGTGTGGTTGATATCAGATGACGCCTTCCAGGAGTTTACATTTCTGTAAAAAATGATTCTTTTCAATTAAAGTTCGTTTGTGGTTTGTAGTGCAGATCTCTGCCCATTTTTTGAAGTGATCGTGAAGCTGAGGGGCATCTACTGGGGCATCTGTATTCCTATTACCAGTGGGACCCCCTGGGGACGACCACCTAAAATTGCATTGAAAAGTGGTCGTCTGGGAAGGAGGGGGAGGGGTCGGCTCAAGGAAGAGGGTCTGTATGCATGACGTATGGAGAACTGAAAATCTGTCACAGGGAAGGTGGTCTTCTCAAAGAGGTGGTCTTTTGGAGAGGTTGCACTGTATCTATAGAGTTGCATTGTATCATTTTAGATACAATGGTATCTGCTGTTTAGCATTGCTTCGACTGGATACATTGTTGCAATCTCGGCAGTGAGGAGTGTTAGATGTTAAAGGGGTTGTCTCATATTGCTAGGATATGCTCCCAATATCTGATAGAGGCGGGTCCCCACACCTATCCTTAGAACGGAGCGCGCAAAGTAACGGAAGACGCACTGTACATGCGCAGCTGCCCACCATCCATTCATTGCGGTGTGCTCGGCTATTTTCGGAAGTCTGCTCCATTCACTTCTATAGGGCTTATGGAAATAGCGCTCGGCAATTCCCGGCGCTCCCATAGAAATGAGTGGAGGGCAGTGGTTTGCGGTGCTGCTTCTGTCACTTTGCGGGCTCTGTTCTAGCAATACGAGACATTAGGGGCATATCCTAATGATAGGCCCCCAGTGCCCAAGATAGGACAACCCCTTTAAAGGCTATGTACACCTTTAGGGCATTTTTTTTTTATGACTGCATTTTACTCATTTTAGGCAAAAAATAAAAATCATTTTTTCAATTGGTGTTTATTAAAAATGTTCAGCTGTTTCTGATAAACAAGGGTTAAAAAATCAGTCTGTTTGCAAGCTGTGACTTTTGTATTCTCTTTGAGGCTCATGTAGAGCTCTTATGTCTGATCTCCTGACCTCATAAAGACTCATTATAGGTCGATTCTTATCAAACTGATAAGAATATGTGTTAAATAAGAGGTCAGGAGTTCAGCTACACGTGAGCCCTCAGATGACAGGATTCCAATAAAACAGAAAGTCACAGCTTGCAAACAGACTGATTTTATAACCCTTATATCTCCGAAATTATTGTACATTTTTAATAAAGACCAATTGAAAGAAATATTTTTAGCCCAAAATGAGTAAAATGCAGTTATAAAGAAAATGTGTACATAGCCTTTATGGAGAAAAAATATTAAAAAGTTGCAGAATATTTTATTACACAATTATTAAAGAGGATCTGTTAGCGCTCCAGACACCTCAGTGGTCACTTATATTCTCCATAAGAGCTCATGCACACGACTGTATGTATTTTGCGGTCCTCAAAACACGGATCCGCAAAAAATATGGATGGCGTCCATGTGCATTCTGTATTTTGCAGAACAGAACAGCTGGCCCCTAATAGAACAGTCCTGTCCTTGTTCGTAATGCGGACAAGCATAATTTTTTTGCGGAACGGAAATACGAACATACAGAAATGGAATACACACAGAGTAACTTCCGTTTTTTTTGCAGACCCATTGAAATGAATGGTTCCGTATACATTCCACAAAAAAAAAAAAAAATGGACACGGAAAGAAAATACGTTTGTGTGCATGAGCCCTAAAAATAACAATTCTGGAGCTTTTTGCCTTAAAACTCCAAATTGGGTGGTTCCTCTGTTATTCCTCCTGGAAATGCATGAATAAACTGACAGCTGGGTGTTAGCGCTTCCCTTGTCAACAGGGCCCTTTTCTTACAGCCTGAGATGATCCAAACAGTGCTGACCAGCCCCAGTTATACTGGTCATGCCCCAAAATATATGTCATACCGCTTACATATTCAGCAGCGATGTACCGAGATTGTCATAGCTCACAAACTAAACCAAAATTGGTGCTAGTAATGCAAACGATGCCCCTGAATAGTTCAAGGGGCTGGACCTTTATAAAAACCTTCCACCTGTCTCTCTTAAAGTGACGCGGTGACTTGTAAGTCTTGGTATGCTACGTGGCTCTTTAAAGGAGTATATTAAGACACTGCACAAATACTATTTCCTAAAAGGGGCTTTCTGCTACTTAGATATTGATGGACTAGGTCATCGGATCGGTGCGGGTCCGACACCCAGCACTACCACCAATCAGCTATTTTGAGCAGTTGTCGGAATCTATCTGTGCAGTTTACGTTGCTGGTGTACCTTGGAACGGCCACTCTACAGCAGACATAGGGGGAGATTTATCAAACTGGTGTAAAGTAGAACTGGCTTAGTAGCCCATAGCAACCAATGAGATTCATCCTTTCATTTTTAATAGCTCCTTTGGAAAATGAAAGGTGGAATCTGATTGGTTACTATGGGCAACTAAGCCAGTTCTACTTTACACCAGTTTGATAATTGACACCCAGTAGCCTTCTGCATCCGGTTCCAACCACTGTATAGTTACCGGCGACTGCTCAAAGATGAGGTTTGGTGAGGATGCAGACGTCGGACCCCCACCGATCCAATACTGATACCTATCCAGAGGATAAGCCATCACTATCTAACTGCCAGAAAACCCCTTTAATATAGGGGGAGATTTATCAAACTGGTGTAAAGTAGAACCGGCTTAGTCGCCCATAGCAACCAATCAAATTCAGCCTTTCATTTTTCACAGCTCCAATGGAAAATGAAAGGTGGAATCTGATTGGTTGCTAGGGGCAACTAAGCCAATTCTACTTTACACCAGTTTGAGCAATCTCCCCCATGGTGTCTGCTGTGCCTCATGATGAGCAGGCGGGTGTTAGAATCTTCCCCCAGCAAATATTAATAATATTAAATTAGAGGACTGCTACTCATTTCCTTTAAATGGTTTGTATGAGAAAAACGAAATGGCAGCTTCCTTGCAGAAACGATGCCCCTCTTGTGCATAAGCGGTTTTCCGGAATGGCCAATGAAGAAGAATGAGCTGCAATACTGGACGCAACTCAAGTATAGCAGTGGTCCTGCTTACGAAAGACTACTATCATGGCTACCATTATAACAGAAGCCCATAGGAACCTGTAGAGGAGAAAATTTTCCATACATGTTCCTGACAGCTCATGATAACCCCTGCCCGGGAGTATGCTAGCTGGCTGCAGAAATGCCCTTCCGTGGATCTCAAGGGACCAGGTAAGTATAGCTTTGTGGAGAAGGCAGTCTCCTCCAGTGGTAAAATCCTGGACAAAGCTGGCGTCACACATGATTTTGCTAATTTTCACATGTTTTGCTGCATTTTTTTTAAATTAATAAAAAAAACTCCACAGCCTCTAAATCAGGGATCAGCAGCCTCCGGCACTCCAGCTGTTCTGAAACTACAACTCCCAGAATCCTCCTTTCACTTCTATGGGAGTCAGACAAACAGCCAAGTATGTTTGCAAGCTGGAAGTTGTAGTTTTGCAGCAGCTGGAGTGCCGAAGGTTACTGATCCCTGATCTAGATGTCAGATGTCATCTATAGCAGCGATCAGCAACTTTCGGCACCCCAGCTGCTGTGAAACTACAACTCTCAGCATGCCCACCTATTAGGCTGTTTTTGTAACTCCCATAGAAGTGAAATGAGGATTCTGGGAGTTGTAATTTCTGAACAGCTGGAGTGCCGGAGGTTGCTGATCCCTAGACTATAGGAATATATAAAACTTCTTCAGCTGTTCATTTCTTTATTTTTTAGTCCATGGCGTTTTTTTTTTTTAAATCGCAGCATGTAATTGCTTCATTGTGTGTTTTTTTTTGTAGCTTTTAATTTTTTTTTATAGCGGTAATGACATGGGGGATGGGAGGGTGCATACTTTCCTGTTTAGGGTGGGTTGATATAATGTTTTTTGCCTCCTTTTTATGTATACATTAAAGTCCGGGGAAAAAAGTATACTTTTTTTTTTTTTTTCAATGGAACTCTATGGTGAATGGAAGCCACTGTATGGCATCAGTCTGAGGCATCGGCGGGGATGTCGGCAGTTGGCCCTCCTCTGATCTGATATTGATTACTTATCCTGAGGATAGGTCATCAATAGTAAAAGCCTGGAAAACCCTTTAACCCTTTAACCGCGGGTGCGGCGGGCGTCATGGCTGGCAAGTCTCTGCTGTCATTGCCGCTACTTACCGCCATCGGCGGCGTCTTCTAGGGCCTTCTGATGCCGTGATCACGGCATCAGGATGCGTCTGAACCCGGAAGTGTACGCCCCAAGTGGCCAATCGGGGTGTCTGTACACCATATGAAAACTGTAATCCTCGCTGGTGAGGATTACAGTTTTCAAAGTGCAATTCTTATTCTGGCCACTAGATGGCAGGCCAGGATAAGAAATGAGCAATTGTATCTCAGTCTAGTAAATCCCTGATTGCTCATAAAGAAAAAAAAAACACAATATATCAGCTAATATTTGAGCTTAAAAATTGTCAGAAAAAATTAAAAAAAAAATGTTAAAAAATATAAAAAAAATAAAAAATATATAAAAGTTCAAATCACCCCCCTTTCTGTATAATGAAAAAATCAATACCTAAATAACAATAAATATAGACATCATGGGTATCACCGTGACCGAAAACGCCCATACTTTTAAAATATATAAAAAAAATTCCAATACGGCGAATTGTGTGGCGGAAAAAAGCGTCCAAATGGCGATTTGCTGTTTTTTGTCGCTTTTTTTTTTCTAAAAAAAAATTAAATAAAAAGTGATCAAAAAGTCATACACACCCCAGAATGGTATCAATAAAAACTTCAGATCGCCCCGCAAAAAATGAGCCCCCATACAGCTCTGTACACATAAATACCAAAAAGTTATAGGAGTCAAGATATGACAAGGAAAAGAAAAAAAAAAAAAAAGGGCAACTTTCTAATTATTTTATCACTATCAAAACGCAGGAAAAACTATACATATTAGGTATTGCCGGATTCGTACTGACCAGTAAGATGAAAGTAATGGGTCAGTTTTAATGCACATCGAACGCTGTAAATAAGAAACCCGTAGAACTGTAGCGGAATAGCGTTTTTTTGAAATTTCACCCGATTTGGAATTTTTTTCCCGCTTCCCACTACACCATATGTAATATTAAATGGTGGCGTTGGAAAGTACAACTTGTCCCGCAAAAAACAAGCCCTCATACAGCTATCTGAACAGAAAAATAAAACAGTTATGGCTGTTTGAAGGCAGGGAGCGCAAAACGAAAATGCATAACCGAAAAAACCTCCGGGGGTGAAGGGGTTAAGCCAGGGATGCTCAACCTGCGGCCCTCCAGCTGTTGTAAAACTACAACTCCCACCATGCCCTTTTGTAGGCTGATAGCTGTAAGCTATCAATCAGGGATTGATGGGAGTTGTAGTTTGGCAACAGCTGGAGGGCCGCAGGTTGAGCATGCCTGCTTTAAGCAATCTAATCCTCAGCAGGTGATTCATTTTGTGGACCTGCAAATGAAGGTTACTTCCAGTAGATGGCGACATGCACACAGTACAGATCTGGACAGTCCTGTTACAGGATAGACAATTCACGTTTTCATTTTCAGGTGTAAAATTTAATTTTGCTAATATGAAAAGCACCAGAAGCTCTCATGTCTAGCATTAAAAATTAAAATATCAGCCATCATATAAGTAGCTATAGGGGGTGCAGAAGTAGCAGTCGCTACCGGGCCCAGGAGCCTGAGGGGGCCCAAAAACCCTTGTGCTGCATAAGAAGACACACAGAGCACTAAGGGAAGGGAGGCCCAAGCTGAACTCTTGCACCAGGGCCCATGAGCCTTTAGCTACGCCCCTGCATATAAGACATGACAACCTCTATCTAACATAACTAGAACCAGCCCCGTACCTCACATGGATCCAGAGATCTCCACATTCATTGCTCTGCTAGATTTATATCAAGCTGGCACTCAGGGGGCGTGTCCTTTCTCAGGGGGCATGTCGGTTTTGTTGTAGCTGGTAACATTTGAAAGCTGGAATACAGCATATGTGTTCACATGAGGTGGACAGAGAAATAAGCAAAAAGTACAAACAGCAGGTGGCGCTGTACAGGTAGATTATACTGAATAACTCAATAGCTATAGTAAGTTGTTAAATACATGCAATTACAATACTGTTCAGATCCAGGTACTGGTAGAATATTTTTCGTGGGACAATAACTTTTTATTAGAAGGGTCCCTGACCAAAAAAGCCAATCTCAAATTGCTGCTGTGATCCTGGGATGTTGGCTATAATCTATGGAGGAACCCAGTAGGAAATGTCTAGCTTCCCTGAACGCGGTTCCGGCCCCACACATGTCCCTGCGGCAGTTCGGATCCGGTGGCACCCTTCACCTGCCAGATCCGGACTGCTGCTAGTGTGAAAGTATCCTGAGGCCATTGTATCTTGAGGGATCACTGTATGTCCATTTCGCAAATTACAGAACAGGGACATATGGCCCACTCACGAACTGTATGTCTCGGAGGGCATATGGTCGTGTGAAAGGGCCCTTACCATCTATTGTGGAGCAGAGTAGTGAGGCCACGCCCCCTCAGCTTTGTAAGTGGAGGCAACCAGTCCTGCTCACATCCTAGGACAGGTTACTGGAGGCCATTTTAAATTATTCCTGCACTATTCTGCCCAGTACAATGCCAGACAAAACCTTTTCTAGTCAATGGGGTCTATTGGATGTCGCTGGTTTCCATTCTATGGTGGATCCGACCTTGCCATCTTTTTAAGATGGAACAGAAATGTTAAAAAATTATGCCTAACATTAAATTAATTATAGCATAGTTGTTGACAGTCCCGGCAAATCCAGGCTGCCTTGGGCTGAAAATGGGTGAGGATTGTGTAAACCTGACTATAAGTGTTCCTCAGGGGCGGGGCTACAGTCCTGTTTGTAGGGAGATCTATCATTGCGCACTGCCACTGATATTATATATACTGTATATCAGCAGGGATCCCCTTGGGCTTCTTGCTCTCCGATAGCTCCTCACAGAGCGCCCCCTGACATCTCAGTCCCTTACACAAATCTAATAGACAGTAGACAGGTGGTAGTGGCGCCCCTTGCAGGTTCTACATATGGTCTGGTCCTAGGACATTTATTACATTTCACTTTCTTAGGCTACTTTCAGACCAGTGGTTTTGCTGGATCCGGCAGGGCTCAGCAAAAACGCTTCCATTACTGATAATACAACCGTCTGCATCTGTTATGAACGGATCCGGTTGTATTATCTTTAACATAGCCTAGACGGATCCGTCATGAACTCCACTGAAAGTCAATGGGAGACGGATCCATTTTCTATTGTGTCAGAGAAAACGGATCCGTCCCCATTGTCTTACATTGTGAGTCATGACGGATCCATCTTGCTCTGCACCACATCGGAGTCAGAAAACGCTGCTTGCAGCTAAATAGCAAGGAATACATTCTGGAGCACTCTGTTCTGTTCAGTTCCGTTTTGTCCCCATTGACAATGAATGGGGCCAAACGGAAGCATTTTCCTCCACTCTTTTGAGATCCTATGACGGATCTCAATAGCAGAAAGGGAAAGCGCTAGTGTGAAAGTAACCTTAAAAGCATTTTCTTCATCTCCACTCTTAAAGTGATGTTTCCATAAATTCTTTATCCAATGCAGCTGATTTCCCTAGAGATGCTGCTGTGCCTTTAAATCCTGGCGGTGGCGCTTCCTGTGGGTGGGTGTGCAAGTCTGTGAATAGAAGCATCCTGTGTTCTGTCTCTGGGTGTTAGTAATAGTGCGAATATTCATAGGTGTGAAGAGCGGTGGAAGATCAGCCTCATCCTGATACTAAGACTTCTGTATGTAATAATGGGAGGCTGCCAGCAAAATGTCCGGGGATTGTCACTACACATCTATCTATCTATCTATCTATCTATCTATCTATCTATCTATCTATCTATCATCTATCTATTTTATCTCTATCTATTATCTATCTATTTTATCTCTATCCATCGATCTATTTTATATCCATCTATCTATTATCTTTCTATCTATCTATCTATCTATCTATCTATCTATCTATCTATCTATCTATCTATCTATCATCTATCTATTTTATCTCTATCTATCTATCGATCTATCTATCTACTTTATATCTATCTATCTACTTTATATCTATCTATCTATCTATCTATCTATCTATCTATCTATCTATCTATCTATCATCTATCTATCTATCCATCCATCCATCTATATATCTACATCTATCTATTTTATATCTATCTATCTATTTTATATCTATCTATCTACTTAATATCTATCTATCTATCTATCTGTATCTATCTATCTATCTATCTATCTATCATCTATCTATTTTATCTCTATCTATTATCTATCTATTTTATCTCTATCCATCGATCTATTTTATATCCATCTATCTATTATCTTTCTATCTATCTATCTATTATCTATCTATCTATCTATCTATCTATCTATCTATCTATTATCTATCTATCTATCTATCTATCTATCTATCTATCTATCATCTATCTATTTTATCTCTATCTATCTATCTATCGATCTATCTATCTACTTTATATCTATCTATCTACTTTCTATCTATCTATCTATCTATCTATCTATCTATCTATCTATCTATCTATCTATCTATCCATCCATCTATATATCTACATCTATCTATCGATCTATCTATTATCTATCTATCTATTTTATATCTATCTATCTACTTAATATCTATCTATCTATCTATCTATCTATCTATCTATCTATCCATCTATATATCTATATATCTATTTTATCTCTATCTATCGATCTATCTATCTACTTTATATCTATCTATCTACTTTATATCTATCGATCTATCTATCATCTATCTATTTTATCTCTATCTATCGATCTATTTTATATCCATCTATCTATTATCTATCTATTTTCTATCTATCTATTTTCTATCTATCTATCTATCTATCTATTTTATCTCTATCTATCGATCTATCTATCTACTTTATATCTATCTATCTACTTTATATCTATCTATCTATCTATCTATCTATCTATCTATCTATCTATCTATCTATCCATCTATATATCTACATCTATCTATCGATCTATTATCTATCTATCTATTTTATATCTATCTATCTCTATCTATCCATCTATATATCTATATCTATCTATCTATCTATCTATCTACTAAACAAAAAATGGCAGCAGCACTAGATAAGCCATGACACATGAACATGGGGTGAATATGTGAAAAAAGTAAAAAAGCATAACTGCTATATAGTAAGTAAAGTGGAAGCTCTTAGCGCATATACATGATCATAAATATGTCGGGCTCATCCACCAACGATCAAGGTGGCTTCCAATCGGATGAGTCCTACACTAACACTGACCTGCATCCTACATAAACCGGCAGGCCCATATCAGGGGAACATCTTACCCGGTCAGAAGCTGCACCAGTCTGAACAGGAGTGCTAAATTCCCCAGAGGAGGCCAGTCTTCCTCTATATATACAAAATGACAAAAAACAGACAGCACCTCCTGCAGATGAAAGTCAGGTGCAAGCTACCTGCTGGCTAGTTAAATACTAAACAAAAAATGGCAGCAGCACTAGATAAGCCATGACACATGAACATGGGGTGAATATGTGAAAAAAGTAAAAAAGCATAACTGCTATATAGTAAGTAAAGCTCTTAGCGCATATACATGATCATAAATATGTCGGGCTCATCTATCTATCTATCTATCTATCTATCTATCTATCTACTTAATATCTATCTATCTATCTATCTATCTATCTATCTACTTAATATCTATCTATCTATCTATCTACTTAATATCTATCTATCTATCTATCTATCTATTTGTATCTATCTATCTATCTATCTATATCTATCTATCTATCTATCTATCTATCTATCTATCTATCTATCTATCTTCTATCCACTATCTATCATATATCTAATTGCATCTGCAGTGACTAAGATACATAAGCAGAGAAGCAGCAGTGTTCTGCAGGCTCTATGATATATGCTGCAGGCAGATGCATAATCTATACGTGTCTGTCAGCGTACAGCCTGTGATGCCGCACATCACTGTATATAACATTATTGTGGGGTACTGTTTCTCATTAAAGAGAAACAACCTTGTATAGAGACTTCTTTTTCAGGCAATGCTCCATGGGAAAAATATGCAAATTAGATCATACCAGACAAAACAAAGACAGCCATAGTGGGTCGTAGTGGTGGTACGCCACTTTAAATTGAGATACCCTTTGGATACGTCCACACAGAGTTTTTTCTGTGCTAAAAATAATGTGATGCGGAATCTGCTTTAGGATCCTTTTTTTTTTAGATTTTTTTTTTTTTTTACGCAAAGCAGTTTTTCCACACTTTTTATGTGGTTTTTCATCCTGTCCATTTTCAATGGGAGCTCTTGTTGCGGAATCCACCCCTAGTGGGAGCTCACAAAGAAAAAAAGAGGGGTTTACAGTCAGCACATCTCAATGAGCAGGTGCACGTTGCTATGGCTGATTGCAATGAAAAGGAAAATACATACAATGCAACAGCACACTGCTAACCAGATAAAGCACAAAATGCCATAGAGATATGAGGTATTCTGGAGCTAATGCTATGCTTGTTTGGCAAATCAGAGATTCTTGGCAAATATATTTTGTACAAAATTATCTGGGCCCGTTCACCAAATCGTCCAGGTGATCTATGTAGAACGGCAACCTAAGGGCTCATGCACATGACAGTGAAAAATGGCCATGTGACGGCCGTCTAAGTAGCGGCCTTCACACGGCCATTTTTTGTGCCAATGTTAGCCTATGGGGCTATTCACATGGCCGTTTATTTAACGGCCAGTGAATAGTGTCCGTCCAGAAATAGGACATGTCGTATTTCTGGCCCGTTTCCACGGCCCGACTGCCCCATTGAAATCAATGGGCCCGTTTTTAACGGCCGATTGACAGGAGTGCTCCCGTCTACCGGCCGTTAAAAACGGGTCCCATATGGCCACTCACCCTACCCACTTGCTCGCGCAGTCTCCAGTGAGAAGGCCCTGCCGATGTACCTGCGTTATGCGCGGTGACGTCATCACGTTGGCGCGTTCAGTGACGTCATCGCAGGTCCTTCGGCAGGTCCTGTGCGCGAGAGAAGAGACTGCTGCAGCGCGAGCAAGTGGAGAAGGTGAGGTGTTTTTTTTTTTTTTTTTAAATCATCAAAAAGCAGCTCTGGGGGCATTTATTTAAACCATGGGGACATTATTTTACATGGGGGCCTACATGGGGGACATTATTTTACATGGGGGCCTACATGGGGGACATTATTTTAGTTAGGGGCACTATGGAGGACATTATGGGCATCATGGGGGGTCATGATTATAGTTGGGGGCAAGAAATAACTGCCAATCCAATTCATCAATTTTTCATGTCCGTTTTTAACGGACATGAAAAACGGATGCAAAACGGACATTAAAAATGGACACACGGTCAGAAATCCGTTTTGTATCAGTTTTTCATGTCCGTTAAAAACGGACATGAAAAATTGATGAATTGGATTGGCAGTTATTTCTTGCCCCCAACTATAATCATGACCCCCATGATGCTCATAATGTCCTCCATAGTGCCCCTAACTAAAATAATGTCCCCCACGGTGTAAATAATTTTTTATAGTGCCCCAGCTAAAATAATGTCCCCATGTAGGCCCCCTGGTAAAATAATGTCCCCCATGTAGGCCCCCTGGTAAAATAATGTCCCCCATGTAGGCCCCCTGGTAAAATAATGTCCCCCATGTAGGCCCCCTGGTAAAATAATGTCCCCCATAGTGTAGGAATTTTTTTTTTTTTATTGTTCCCAACTTTAATAATGTGCCCCATGTAGGCCCCCATCTTAAATAATTTCCCCCATGGTTTAAATTAAAGCCCCCACAGCTGCTTTTTTAAGATTAAAAAACAAAACAAAAAAAACCTCACCGTATCCAATTGCTCGCGCTGCAGCACTCTCTTCACTGAACAGGACCTGCCGAAGGACCTGCGATGTGCGCGATGACGTCACTGCGCGTGCGCCAACATGGTGACGTCACCGCGCATAACGCAGGGCCTGCTCAATGAAGAAACCAGAGACTGCGCAGCATGAGCAAGTGGATAGGGTGAGTGGCCATAATGTACCCGTTTTTAACGGCCGTTAGACGGGAGCACTCCTGTCAATTGGCAGTTAAAAATGGCCCCATTCATTTCAATGGGGCAGTCGGCCCGTTAAAACGGCCCAGAAATAGGACATGTCGGACGCTATTCACTGGCCGTTAAAAAAACGGCCATGTGAATAGCGCCATAGGCTTTCATTGGTGCTAAAAATGGCCGTGTGACGGTCGCTACTTAGACGGCCGTCACACGGCCATTTTACACTGTTGTGTGCATGAGCCCTAAGGGCTCCCGTCTAACGGCCGTTAAAAACGGGTACACTATGGCCACTCACACTATCCACTTGCTCGTGCTGTGCAGTCTCTGGTTTCTTCATTGAGCAGGCCATGCCGATGGACCTGTGTTATGCGCGGTGACGTCACCACGTTGGCGCGCGCAGTGACGTCATCGCGCACATAGCAGGTCCTTCGGCAGGTCCTGTTCAGTGAAGAGAGAAGAGACTGCTGCAGCGCGAGCAATTGGATAAGGTGAGGTTTTTTTTTTTTTTTATCTTAAAAAAGCAGCTGTGGGGGCATTTATTTAAACCATTGGAGAAATTATTTAAGATGGGGGCCTACATGGGGGACATTATTAAAGTTGGGAACAATAAAAAAAATTCCTACACTATGGGGGACATTATTTTACCAGGGGGCCTACATGGGGGACATTATTTTACCAGGGGGCCTCCATGGGGACATTATTTTAGCTGGGGCACTATAAAAAATTATTTACACCGTGGGGGACATTATTTTAGTTAGGGGCACTATGGAGGACATTATGAGCATCATGGGGGTCATGATTATAGTTGGGGGCAAGAAATAACTGCCAATCCAATTCATCAATTTTTCATGTCCGTTTTTAACGAACATGAAAAACTGATGCAAAACGGACATTAAAAATGGACACATGGCCAGAAAATGGATGCACACACTGATGCAAAATGGCCATGAAAAACTGACAGTGTGTCTGTTTTTAACGGACGTTTTAACGGTCGTGTGCATGTAGCCTAACACTATTTCCTACCTGTTATGTGCCAACCTTGGCTTCCATATAATCAGGGGGTGTTTGGTTCCACATGCATACTGGGTCCCTTCTGCCTAGTGGGAGCTCAGTGCAAATACATTATTATAGCTTCCAGCGCACTGTATAAATTCCTATGCACTGAGCTCCCCCTAGTGGTGACTGCAGGCAGACAGTTTTGTAGCAATTTTTTTTAAATTAAAATTGATTCTGCTTAATAAAAAAAAGAATTGTTAACTCGTCAGAAATCTGGGGCATTGTGCTTTGTGTTCTGAGTTTGCTTGGAAGTGTTTGACGCACGCATACTGGGATATTGGTGGAGCAGTGGGGCCCATGCTAAGGGGCCATACAAGATCAGTGTATGCCCCTGGTGATAAATGATTTCTGTAGGATAACTCCTTTAACCCTTTCTGGGCATCTGCAATACATGTATGGCGGACGTTGGGTCTTTAAGGATGGCGCCTGCTCTGGAGGGAAGTGAGTTCCATAGTAATTGGGTGTCTGTTGTGTGAAATGTCTGCGATTGACATGATCGCATTTAACCTCTCAGATGTACGATCAAATGTGACCACAGCAACTGAAAGGTCGAGAACCCGGAAGCGTGTGCCGAAATTGGGGAAGACGTTCCCTTGAAGAAATAAACCAGAGCCTATACCAGGTTTATTACTGGTATATTCCAATTCAAGCCTGCAGGTGGCAGCACTGAATTGTAATATACCAGTCTCTGTATAGTGTAATGAACAAAAGTCCTTTACTTTATACAAATTCCAATGTTGGGGCCCATTTTTTAAAAAAAATTTGATTAAAAAAAAAAAATAGAAAAAATATTTAAGAATTTTAAATAAAAATAATCAAAAAAATAAACATCATAGGCCTCATTGCTTCCGAAAACGCCGTACCATTCACATATTAAAAGATTTATCTCATACGGTAAACAGTGCAACGGAAAAAAAAAAAAATAGTATAGCCGAATCGCCTCTCATAAAAAGTGATAAAAAAGTCATACACACCCCAAAATAGTATCAATAAAAACTACCGATTGTCCAGCAAGAAATGAGCCCTCACACAGCTCCATAGACATAACTATGAAAAAGTTATGGGGGGTCAGAATATGGCGATGAATAGAAAAAAATAAAATTTTTTATTTTTTTATTATTAAAAAGCAAGAAAAACTATACAAACATAGTATTGCCGTAATCGTACTGACCGGAAGAATGAGGGGAAAAGATCACTTTTACTTCATAGTGAACACAGTAAAAACTAAACTCATAAAACTGTGGCGGAATTGTTTTTTTTTCCAATTACACCACTTTTAGAATTTTTTTTTTTCAGCTGCCCACCACATCCTATGGAATATCAAATGATGGCATTAGAAAGTATAACTTGTCCTGTAAAAACACATGTGGAAGGAAAAATAAAAACATTATGGCCTCGGAAAGGCAGGGAGTGAAAAATAAAAACTTCAGGAAAAATTTCAGGAAGGGGTTAAACATAAACAGATGACACTATGGGACTAATATTCTATTATATGATCATAGGCTGAACAGTTCTGCCGAATATTTGCATTCTACCTCCTGAGATGTTATGGGACCACCCCGAGCGCACTCAGTGCTCATCTCTGGTAATTTATGAGCCGTTTAGGTCTGAATTCAAGGTAACAGCAGCAATAACCCAGCAGTGCAGATATCAGCAGAGGGCGAGCTCGCTCTGCACACAGATAAGGATATTACAACCGCAATCTAGAGCCCAGGAGCAGAAGTAAAGCACTTATTATAAATGCACTGTGGCGGTCACGTGGGTGCACGGCTAGGTGACTATAAGTCCTTTGCTGATGCATAACATAAAGTCTTTGGGCCCCAATGCAAAATCTGTGACACGCCCCCCCCATCACTTATAATGCGCTATGTGTAATACTGGTGTCCAAAAAACAGCACCACTCTTGGACAGTGTCTGGTATGGCAGCCCAGCCCCCACACTGCCTCTCCCTTTCACCTATTCAATGTATTTAGACTGACCTGCAATATCAGACACTGCCTACAAACAGTAGTGGCGCTGTTTCCAGCTGTCCTGAAACTACAACTCCCACAATCCTCCTTTAACTTCTATTGGAGTAACATGAACAGTTCAGCAAGTGTGCATGCTGGGAATTGTAGTTTCACAGCAGCTGGAGTGCCGGAAGTACTAGGCAATGAATAGAACATGTTCAATGAAGTATTATTGTAATATAAACCCAATTAAAATAGCATATGTTTTTTTTTATGTACATTTTTTGTCTGGTAGCGCCCCCTGCTGTCTATCCTTTTCCTGGACTAACATGTTCAGTAGATTCCCTGCTCTCAGTGCTGGCGTAGTGATCTCATAGTGAAGCCTCCCAGACACCGTTCATTTCTACGTAGGGGAGGAAGAGGTTAACCAGCTAATTGCAAGGCATCCTGGGAGATGCAGGTGCTTGATGAGCTGCTGCCCACCCACAGGAAGGGAAGCAAGTCCTCCAGAGGTGAGTAAAAACTATTTTAGGCCTCATGTGCCTAAGGATAGGTGTCTGATTGTCAGGGATCTGACTTCTGGGGCCCCCACCAATCATGAGAACAGGGGACCGTGTTCCATTGTATGGGACTGTTGTAGACAGCATTTTGCTATCTCAGACTGAATAGACTGTGTGTCCCCTGCTCCATTCAATTGGGGGAAAGGAGCCCCCATTTTAGGGCTCATGAACATATTTTCTTTCCGTGTCCGTTCTGGTTTTTTTTTTGGCGGACCGTATGTGGAACTATTCATTTCAATGGATCCTCAAAAAAAAAACGGAAGGTACTCCGTGTGTATTCCGTTGCCGTATGTCCGTTCAGAAAAAAATAGAACATGTCCTATTATTGTCCACATTACAGCCAAGGATGGGACTGTTCTATTAGGGGCCAGCTGGTCCGTTCCGCAAAATATGTCATGCACACGGATGTCATCCGTATTTTCTGTGGATCCGTTTTTTGCAGACCGCAAAATACATTCGGTCGTGTGCATGAGCCCTTAGTGATCATCGGACACCCCCCTATATAAATTGTTATAATGGGACAACCCCTTTAATGGTGAGGGGTCCAGACTCCAGACCTCTGCGTTCGAAAGATCTGATTTTGCTTTAAACTCCTTAAACAAAACTGTTGCTTTTGGGGCATGTTCACACCAGACATGCACGCTGCAGGTTCTCCATCATGAATTTTCATGTGGAAAATCCGTAGCGTCTTACAGTACCAGCAAAGTAGACGAGATTTCATCAAATCCTTCCTACAGACTGTAAGAAAAAATTTGCAATGGCATTCGTTAGCTTGACCTGCCGCGGCCATTTCATATCTGCAGCCTGTCGATCTACACTGCAGATTTCCACTGTGGATTTCACCCTTTGCAATGCATTGGCACCCGTCCTGCGTGGACGTATCCTCAAGGAATATTCTGCCGGCTCTCCAGCTGTTGCACAACTACAACTTCCAGCATTCCCAGACTGCCTACAGCTATAAGCCTACAGGAAGGCATTGTGGGAATTGTGGTTTTACAACAGCTGGAGAGCCACAGGTTGGCCATTCCTGAAATGAGAAGCTTTCTACCAGGAACAGCGCCACTCTTGTCCGCTGGCTACGTCTGGTATTGCAGCTCGATCAAATAGCTCCTTCTTGGGTATCGCTACCAATGAAATGAGATGTGATCCTGAGGCTTACAGACTTGTTACAGGCGTCCGGAATTCATGCAAAACAAAAGACCTGGCATATACTAAGGCTACATTCGTATGACCGTATCCGTATTGCGATGCGAACTGTGTGCATCCTGCATTTTTCATGGGGCTCCATTGTAAAAACGGACACGAATAGGACACGTTCTATAATTTGCGCCATTTTTTTCGGCCCCATTAGAAATGAATGGGTCTGCAAAAAAAAATGCGGATTGGATGCAGACTGATCACACGCCCTGTGTGAATGTAGCCTAGGAGGCAGGCAGGGCAATGAATGGGATGCATGGTGGGGGGGAGGTCATAGTACGAGAAGGATGCAGATCATTGTTGTATCACATGCCAATGCAAGGAGTATAGTCATTGTCTACGAGGATGAGCTCCTGGACTATGCCCATATCTGCCAGCGAGCTACCGCCTGCACAGTGCCATCCATTGCTACAGATGATCAGCCCACAATCCTCCAGGTCTGATTGGTCCACAAATGGGGAAGTGTAACTGCGATGAAGAAAATCACACTGACTGTGAATGAGATGCTGCTGACCCGGGAGGAGGGGGCAGGGGCAGCACTGGCACCGCAGGCAATGCACATATATATATATATAGCGGTATACATGCATGAAGTATATACATACATATATACACAGTATACAGGCTGCTCCTCCTCCATCTGTACATTTCTGGGCTTGCTTCATTAATAAATCATTACGGACATGAATAGAAGGGAGGGGGGCTGCCATCCAGCAATGCATACAGATCAGGAGACACAGGCGGAAGATAGGTAGATATCTCATTGACACCTATAGATATGTGAAGGAGGAGGATGTCTTGCTAGAGACAGCTGGAGACGCACAGATATAGAGATAGACATCAATCTGTGATCACACAGAGACAGCTGAGGAGGAGGAGGAGGAGAGGGAGAGGGAGGTGCCTGTGTGCTCAGCTCTGTGCACTGCTCTCAATGCAGAGGACACTGGCAGCGCTGGCCACTGGCTGCATCACACTGCACTGCACCCCTGTGCCCGGGCACTTCCTGCACACAGTATCCTGCCAGAGGCACGCTGCCTTTCCCCCTGCTGGGCACAGCAGTGTTACAGCACAGCACCTCGCCCTGGCACTTCTTGGCACAGCATGAAGGTGCAGGGTCCTTCGCTCTGAGACCTGAAGCTGTTGTCTAGTGTCTAAGGTCAGGCAACCCTTCCCCCTTCACCCTCCAGGAAACTGGCCAACTCTTCTGTGGACCTAGCACTCGGGGAAGGACTTGGTGGTAAAAACGTCTTCTTCGCCTGCTTGATGGTGAGCTCACGGATAGGAGGTGGTGGCACTAAGCAGTGATATGACAGCAGATCAGTGAGTGCCAGGCACTGAGCAAAAGGATGGCGTCTCATGGGAAACCAAAGAAGGACAGAACCGCGGACTACGAAAGTCAGTTTAAAGGTGAGAAGGTGCAGAAGGTTCATGGGCGGGTGGGCATGAATGGGTTAAAGAAGAAGGGTTATGGGGAACTTGTATTATGACAGGCTGTGGTTTAAGCAGAGAAGTGTAACGCGTTTCCTGCCATGTAACGTATGTTATACATAGGCTGGTGAAGTCCAGCAGATGACGAGTGTGGACCATGTTGTCTATTCAGGTGGCGAGAATCTCTGCCCATGCCAGTGGCAATTCTCCTTTTGAATATAATCCACACGTGTCTTCTGCATTTTTGTTTTTCCTAATGCGTCATATTTCATCAGCCCCCCGAAACCTTTCCACGATCGTCGACTTTAATGGGCACCTTAATAGCTCTGCGCTAACTCTACGCAGGACTACGGCGCATTGTGCATGTGTCCTGTCTCTGCAGCTCTGTGTGATTTCTGACTGCACCAGGAGCTCTCGTCTACGCTGGAGCTTCAGGTAGAATCTGGATCCTTCCAGGCTCAGCTGTTCTCCCACCACAATGGACAAGGTCAGACGGGAACGTAGACAAAACCGTCTTGTGATAATCGCAGTAAAAGTTCATTGCCGTAGGCGAACCTTCTTTATAATCTCTACTTAGAATCCGTATTCTGCTCTGTCTGCCGTAAGGCTCCCATCATGACACATTCAGACTAACTGGGTTATATATGGACTTATTCTGGAGCTGCAGGTTTATATAGTCTACATAGTCCCAACAATTAAAATTTAGGCAATAGCTGAGGAGGTGCTCAGAGTCTTGAGGGTATAGGGGGAATCAACATGACCATCCTACTGTAGTTATCTAGATTATGGTGGAAACATCTAAGGGCCATCATGTTGGTTTTGACTGAAAAAACACTGTCTCTGTCATATCCTGACTTCTTTGTGGCTTATCTCCCTCAGCACTGGCATGTTTATGACTTGATTGGATCCATCCATCTTCTCACTGGTTGTCTTCTTCCCGTTTTTCCACCCTCGAGGCGTAATTGTCTTGGTCGTTGAGTTGGGTCTTCCATAGACTGTCTAAAATGTAATAAATCTTCAGTTTAATAACTGAGATGCAAGTTTAGACTTGGTTTTTGGAAGGATCTCCATCAACTTCCTCGTATCTTCTCAGTGTTGCCCATGGCCAAGATGTTTCCTGACCCATTTATTGGCCGGGAAAACTTCATCCAACCATGTATGAATGGGATGACCATGTAATAGGTGGCTGGGCCAAGTGCACCTGAGGAAAAGTTGCTCCTCCCTCTGGCCTGTAGAGGAGTGTCCTCTTGAGTGGGTGTCTCTCCTACATGATGGCCACTTGCCCAAAAAGGACTTATGGACAGAGGGTTGTCTTGGTGAGACAACCATGTTAAGATCTGCTGCAAATACCCTGGACAATCCTGACCGGTGCTTTCATGGGGACATCTTCTTGAAGATCTTTGATCTTCAGCTACTTAGTAGAAGGTGATGACATCTCTTTACTGCTGTCTTCTATATTTTACCTCTACTTTGTATTATGTATTATGTGATGTTTCAAAAATATTAAAGATTCTAAGAATATTCCTCAAGTTCATAAAAGTTTCTAAGAGTAGAGACTTTGTGAAAGACCAGAAGACATTAAAGGGACCCTATAGATTTACAAAAATGTGTGATAGATCATCTGTGAAGACTGGTCCTTGCCATAGTTGATGATCTCCTCCCATGGCCCTATAGTTGTATTGGTGTCTCTACAATCTTTGGGCTCTTTCTTCTCTACTTTGGATGGTTTCATCAGTAAGATGTCTATACTTCTAGAGTAGTTTGCTGATCATCTACTTGGCCTTCTGTAGATGCTGTGGCCTCTTATTTGATTGAACGGGGTCAATTTTTGCTATAAATCTGTAAAGCAGCTTCAAAAATTCTTTATCATTCATTATAATTTAGGAGATTATCAGGTAAAATGTCTAAGTTTAGAACTGTTTCTATTCCAAGGATCTTCCAAGGATGTTTGAATTGGTTTGGTTACATCATAGCCTATATGTACAGCGCACATAGATACACAAACCGTAGAGTTGGCCCCTCTATTGCCATGAGGTTTGCGAAGGATTGAGTTCCAGCTCTGGTTGGCTCCTATCCTACTTCTCCATGAACGATGTAAACCTGATGGACTTCCCTTTTCCACACACACATCAAGGAGCGCTGGTGCAATGCCATGCCATCCTTCATTTATACAAGGAATAGTGATGCGTTCTTCTGTCCAAGCAAGGTGTGTCTAAGAGGAAGGTCAAGATCTTTGCTGTGGTGCCCCTCTCTCTCCTTCAGCCTACCAAGCAATCCAGGGTTGCAAAAAACTCATCTACTTCCTGAGCCTAAAGGCCCTTTTAGACGGGCCGATTCTTCTCCCTGCCCGAGCGCCGATCAGCGATATCGGCGCTCGGGCAGGGAGCCTTTACACGGCCCGACGAATCGAGCGCCCGGCCGCACGAGTGATCGCTGTATTGCTCGTGCGGCCGGGAAGCTCCATACTGTCAGGCGCACATCGCCTGTTTACACAGGGCGATGTGCGCCCGACAGATTGGATCTTTTGGTTTCTACAAAAGATCCAATCAGCCGACGAACGAGCTTTTTGCTCGTTCGTCGGCTGATTAGGGCCACTTTTACACGGGCCGATTATCGGCACTAGCGTTCCTAGGAACGATTTTTCGGCCGATAATCGGCCCGTGTAAAAGGACCTTAAGACGGTCTGAATTGTCAGACGCTTAAAAACTTCAGCCTTCAGAGGGTGAAGGACAGTAGGATCCACATGTTGTAACCTGACCCTTGTATTTCCTCATTGCACCCCTATCGCTACATATGCAAGTGCATTCGCCCGCTGCTATCTTACATGTCATATGTCACATGCAGTCGATAGTGTGTATGTCCCAGTCACGATTGTGTTGACATGATTGAATTAAGAATGACATGTGAGTGAATGAGTCACAGCCGGTTGCTTTATACATGTGACGGGTTATAAAAGGCCCGAGCGAGTAAATAACTGAGCACTATTTGTTCAGACGAAGCCTTCAAAGAAAAACCCAGACGTTCATGCGCGCAAAAGAGATCAGTTTTGGTTTTCTGATGGATATGTAAAGGATAAAAGACATTTTTACGAATCCTTATTAAAGCGGGTTCTGTCGCTGGGCACAGTTTGTGATACAAGAACGTGGAAGCCTATCAGATGACCTGTCAGGTGGAAGCTGAATGGCTACCTGATCCTTTGATGTCTCCTTTTTGAACATCTAAAAGGTATTGCCCATTTAGCCAATAAAACATGACTAGGTGGCTCAAACGCTGGCTCCTTCCAGCTATGTAGACTTATTAATGGGCTGAGTCAGATAGAGGAAGCCAACATGTCTTGGTCAGTTAGTTGATTGACATGGTATGATAAAACCTGTGGTCCCATTATGAGTGGTTGGGGGTAATAATCCCAAATAGTACACAATAGGGTCCAGATACATTGGTTTTGGTGGCCAAAGAACATAGTTGCCTGCAGTGTGGGCTCCACATAGAAGAGACATGCTAGGTCTAGACCACTATATGTTGGAAGCCCTTAAAGCAGTTCTCCCATGACTAATGTAAAAAATGAAAATGAGACACCATATAATACATGACAATCTCTTTCTAACAAAGCTAGAACCAGCCCTGTACCTCACATGGATCCAGAGATCTCCACATTCATTGCTCTGCTAGATTTATATCAAGCTGACGGCTCAAGGGGTGCGTCTTTTCTGCTGCAGCCCAGGAGGCGTGTCCATGCTCTCCCTATCACAGCTCCGGAGGCGTGTCCATGCTCTCCCTATCACAGCTCAGGAGGCGTGTCCATGCTCTCCCTATCACAGCTCAGGAGGCGTGTCCATGCTCTCCCTATCACAGCTCAGGAGGCAGTTGAAGGATGAAACTGAGCAAATGCGGCCTTCTCAGGGAACAGGTTAAAGAAATAAGAAATAAAACAAACAGCAGGTGGCGCTTTACAGATACATTTTATCGCATAAGTCAGTGGCTATGTTAAATGTTTAATTGCATGCAATTACAAATGTATTCAGCTCCAGGTGCTGGTTTAAAAATTGTAGAATATTTTTTGTGGGACAACCCCTTTAAGCAATTACCCCTCTATGTAAACGTAGATGCGCCCACTAACTTCAACTCATTAGAGCATCTTATAGATATGGTTACATATTGGAGTTTGTCCAGGGTCTATTTAATATAAAAAAAACCCTAAGGGTATGTTCACACAGAGGATTTTTGGCATGGATTATGTGCCAAAAACACATGCAGAAATTTCCCCTTGATTTTAATGGGGAGTCCACATGTTAAACCGTACAGAGATTTTTTTTATAAACCCTGTCCACTCTTGATGCAGATTCTGCATCCAGTGTGTCTATTGAAAATGGGCAGGAATGAAAATTGTCACCGAACATGCAAAAAAACCTCATGCAGATTCTGCATCTTTTTAATTTTTTTCCAGCTTTGTGAAAATACTTTGTGTGAACATACCCTAATCCTTTTATAGGCTCCCTAAGTACATGTGTGGATGGACGTTTTGTGTATGGAAATGAGCCCTATGGGTAAATATTCACTTACAGACCAAGCTGCAGAATACAGACTGTTGTCTCTGGCAGTGTGTAGTCAGTGGGCGTCAGACTAAGGGCTGTCTTAAAGGGGTTATCCCATGAGTAATGTAAAGAAATGAAAATGAATCAGACATCATATAGTACAGGATAATCTTTCTAACAAAGCTAGAACCAGCCCTATACCTCACATGGATCCAGAGATCTCCACATTCATTGCTCTACTAGATTTATATTAAGGGGAGTATCTTTTCTGCTGCAGCTCAGGGTGTGTGTCCATGCTCTCCCTATCACAGCTCAGGAGGTGTCTCAGCTCTCCCTATCACAGCTCAGGAGGTGTCTCAGCTCTCCCTATCACAGCTCAGGAGGTGTGTCTCAGCTCTCCCTATCACAGCTCAGGGGGTGTGTCTCAGCTCTCCCTATCACAGCTCAGGAGGCATGTCCATGCTCTTCCTATCACAGCGCAGGGGGCGTGTCCATGCTCTCCCTATCACAGCTCATGAGGGGTGTCTCAGCTCTCCCTATCATAGCTCAGGAGGCAGTTGAAGGATGAAACTGAGCATGTGCGGCCATCTCAGTGAGCAGGACAAAGAAAGAAGAAAAAAAACAAACAGCAGGTGGTACTATACAGATACATTTAATAACTTAATGGCTATGCAAAATTTTTAATTACATGCAATTACAAAGGTATTCAGATCCAAGTGCTGGTTTGAAAACTGTAGAATATTTTTTGTGGGACAACCCCTTTAAAGTAAACTACATGAGCTCTATCTTTATGATGTCTTTGTACCAGCCCCATAGAGATGTGAGAGGCAAACATACCGCTTGCACAGCTATGAAGGGGGCCTTATGGTAAGTGGCCCATTGACCCCTTTCTATGCAGTATCACAACGGCTGTATCTAATCAGAGGGACAACTGGTTAGTATTTTGACACGTCTACCAGGGGGTTGCTGATTGGCTCCTGGAGAGCAGTGCACCCATATTTTTTTTTTTTTTGGGTCTGTCTGTGCCTACCCCCAAAGGACCTTAATAATTGTCATATGTAAAAAGTGAAACTGTAAGAATAATTGATTGACAAATAAAGGCTAGCGACCAGTTCCCTTAAGATCTTGTTGAGGAACTGGTCTATGAAACTTGTTGCGGCAGACAAAAAATATCTTGTGAAATGCATCAGGGATTTTTTTCTCACAATATTAGTTTCAATAATTCTGTGAAATTTGCTTGCTTCTGCCCCCTCTCCTGACATGTCATTTTTAGTAACTGCTTGCATTCTCCATGGAATAACAGTGTGGAGCATCTATTCTTATGACTCTGTGTTGTGCCGTTCCTCTATTATTCCTGCTGGAAGTTTATGAACTAATTGCTAGCAGTCTGCAATGAAGGTCCAACTAGTTGTTTCCAGTTGGGGGTGTGTCCCTGCACAGTCTGGCACTGATTGGCTAGTATCAGACATATATGTGCAGGGACACACCTCCAACTGGTAACACCCAGCTGGACCTTCATTGCAAATTGCTACTAATTCATTTGTATCTTCTAGAAGGAATAACAGCACAACATAGATCCATAAGAATAGATGCTTCAGAATTGTTATTACATGGGGGATACAAGTCAGGAGAGGGGAGGGGTCCGTCTCTGACTGTAAAATTCTGTCTCTGATCCTAAGAAACTTCTCCTGAAGGTGAATTTTGAAAGCTTGTGCCACTTGTGGTGATGTCTACTAAATGGAAGAGGATTGCATTTTACAAACTGGTTAACAATGTTGGCAGCAGTGTGATGAAACATCTCCTGTACCAACGCTGAACATTTCTAGAAGATCCGAGGAACGGTTTACATGAGATCATGCATTTTTGGAGAGTGGTCAGAACGGTATGAGTAATCCCACAAGTTTGTTGACATCAAAAGTGATGGCTTACAATGGAAAACCAGGTCTTCTTATGTGATTCACACTTGGCACCGAGTCCCCAGTTATAGCTGTGGTTGAATCACCTTGGACTTGTCACATGAAGATGTTTGGTTCAGGCCGCGTCCTATTTTTCATAGGTTTACTGGAAATTGTATTGTTGACACTCAAGTCTGGATTCCATAGAAGTCAAGCCAATAGTATAAAACCCAAAATAGCATATAAAGTGGTAATAGGTTTCCCTGGATAACTGCCTATCCTTAGGCCTTTTCTTATGGTGTAGTGTGTGTGTGTGTGGGGGGGTCTATTTGGGACTTCCCAGCATCAGCACTCCCCATATTGCTCCCACATGGCTAGTTCTAGGAATTGTCCACTTGGACCACATTCTATATGATAACCTCTGATGATGATGGTTCCTTGAAGCAATGTAGCGGGGGTAAATCCACACACTAAAGCAACCCCAAAGTACCATGGATATGGACCATGATGCTTTATACTTCTGATCCGAAGGCATCTTGGGGATGTAACCGCATTTATTACTTATGCTTTCATGGTGTCACATTCTACAACTTAAAGGGGTTCTCCAGGAATTAAGAAAATAAAAAATACTTAAATATTACCTTATTATAAATGTATTCCCAATTACCTTTCATTAGTTATAATGGCTCGTATTGTCTAGGGAGCAATCATCAGGAGAAATAAAATGGCCGCCGTCCTATCAGTACACACAGAACCTGTCCTAATCACACAGAACAAGTTACTTCACAACACTGAGGTAAAGAGCTGCCTCATCCTCCTCTCTGCTTGTCATGGATTATGATCCTGAATACAGCTGATAAGATCTTCAGCTGAATCTCTAGGGAATGGCGTTTATGAGGAGACATAAAGTATAGTGAGGAGGATGGGGTAATAATCAGCAGCACTTGTATGCAGTATCCATTACCACAGTCCGTCCTTTCTTCAGTCTTCAGGCACTGACAGCACTCAACAGGGTAAGTGCCTCAATAAATAGCCCAAAATTCCCGCCATACAAGTCTCTGAACCAATCATCACTCAAGTTAAAAATAGTCCTTTGCCCGGCAACCGGACAGCAACCCCAGGGGCCAATCAAATCTTCAGTCCTGTCACAGGTCGCCAACTTACCTTTACCTGAGGAGAAAACAAATAAAGAAACAAACAAGGGGGAGGGGGGGGGGGCGGGAGAAAAAATGTACCACACAAAATCGTGTCTCAGTGACACCGTGAGGGGCAAGTACCCATTTTAGCACTGCTCTGTCATTATGTGGGGGATTGATACCAGTACCTCACACTGATCAGCAGAAAGAAGAGCCTCCAGCCATGTTAGGCCCTCTGAACCCTTTTACTCACAACCTCATGGACATGGAGGGTGACTGTGGTGAGGACCAGTGGTGATTTCTTCTGCTGATCAGTAGGGTTCTTGGGGATTGAAGGCCCACAGGTCATACATTGATGGGTTGTCCTTAAGACTGGTGGTGGACCCTACAGATTTCCTAAGATAGATGCATTGGAGGAGGACAGGTTCTCCTCCAATGCATCTATGATGGCAGGTATGCCTTCAGGAGCGGGACTACCACCAGGGTCCGGCACACAAGGTACTGATGCTAGCCAGCTTCGGGATGCTGTGGGCGGTCGCATCTGGAAATGAGGGGTCCTGGGAGTAGTGAATTTTTTATTTTTTTTGGTCTGATTTGGGATCAGACTGGGTCTGATTAGTTTAGGCATTCGGTCTGGAGTCTGTACGAGGTCGACTCATTTTAGGGTCTGATCTGGGGTCTGATTAATTTTAGGGTTTGATCTGGGGTCTGATTAATTTTAGGGTATGGTCTGGGGTCTGATTAATTTTAGTGGTCTAGTTTTGGGTCTCCTTAATTTTTATAGGTCTGCATGAGTTTAGGGGTCTCACCAGTCACCTTCCTATCAAGCTGTTTGCATAGACACATAGCTGTGGTTCACCTGATTAAAACGCTGTTTTTATTTGTTCTTTCTTTGGCCTGCTCCTTCCTCACTGCTTCGGTTGACAGGACCAGGCAGGAGCTGATCATTGAAATGAGTGGACTTGGGTTCAACAAGAGCAATGGTGATGCCCTCATTGCACCAAAGGCCTAATTTGCATATTAAAAAAAAGTATCATAGCTTCCTCAGATGAACTAGAGAAAAAACGTTATAATCAGGTGAACCACATCCATGTGTCTATGCAAACAGTTTGATAGGGAGGTCGCTGGTAGCAGATCCCCTTTAATTTTGGGTTCTGGTTTGTTACTACTACTTACTACTACTACCTACTACTACTACTACTACTACATAAAAATTGTTCTAGTTTTTGAAAAATTAACCAGAAGGCATCTCAGATCTTGGCCTAACCACAAACTGGGTAAGCAGACCATTACTAAAACTAGTTGAGTACCCCTGGTCTATCCATCAATATTAAAAGGGTCCTCCCATGAAAAATATTCTACAGTTTCCAACTCAGCACCATATGAATACTTTTGCAATTGCTTGTAATTAAAATAGTATTATACCTACGGAGTTATTCAATTAACTCTACCTGTATAGCGCCACCTGCTGTTTGCTCTTTTTCTAACGTCTCTGTCCTGCTCACTGAGACGGAAGCATGTGCACAGTTCCATCCTTCAACTGCCACCAGTTGTACCAGAAAGGACATGTCCCCTAAGCTGTCAGCTTGATCTAGCAGAGCAATGAATGGTGAGATCTCTGGATCCATGTGAGGTACAGGGCTGGCTCTAGCGTTGTCAGAAAGAGGATGTCATGTTATATATGATGTCTGATTTTCATTTTTTACATTATTCAGGGAGAACCCTTTTAAAAATTTTGTTTTAAATATTAGTTTTGGCCAATTATGGCATCTTCCGTGACAACAATATATTCATTTAAAGGTGAAAATATGCATAGAAGGAATGTGAATATCCATACGTTTTACTGTTATGCAAGTGTAAACCAGCGGTGCCCACCAGGGGAACATATTTTCCCTTCAAGGTGACAAGCTCTGCCCAGTACGTATGAATAATGTCATTGATGGCCTGCAGGAAGCTTATGTCATGAGCAATTTTTGGTTAAAGGGTTGTGATCTGTGTTGGTTAAATGCATGTGTTAGCAGGGATGGGGGAGGGGGCGTGCACATGGCGTTATAAACTGGGTAAACATTCCCCACACCCCTCTGGATCGTAGTTTAAAGCCTGGAGCAGAACTTTGAACCGGCTGCATGAAGCTTATCATATTTTGTACATTTCAGCAACAATCTTATCAACTTGCCTTTCCCTCCACTCATCAGGGCGGGAAATATATATATCTTAATTTAACTACCAGGAAAAAGGTGCATTTTCCTGGGCTGTGTCAGAACAGTCATTTTTGGAAAGCTTTTGAAATTTTGTAAAGTAAAAAGTATCTCATTTGTAGTCACTTAAAGGGGAACTCCACTTTTACAAAGTGGAGCTCGACCTTCGAAGGCTGTTTCCACCATAGTAAGTTTATGTATATTAAGAGGATATACTATCACTGCCTGACTTCTATAATGAAGGAATCATAGCACCAAGTTAAAGGGCATCTGTCAGCAGTTTTGTACCTATGACACTGGCTGACCTGTTGCATGTGCGCTTGGCAGCTTAAGGGCTTCTTTATTGGTCCCATGTTTATATGTGCCCGCATTGCTGAGAAAAAGGGCATTACCGTTATACCTAGAGCTCGGCCCCGAAGCAGCTGCTTCCCTGTAGCTACGCCACTGCGTGCAGAGAAATATCTATAGCGACTACTCCCTTAAAGGGCATCTGTCAGCAGTTTTGTACCTATGACACTGGCTGACCTGTTGCATGTGCGCTTGGCAGCTTAAGGGCTTCTTTATTGGTCCCATGTTTATATGTGTCCTCATTGCTGAGAAAAATGATGTTTTAATATATGCAAATGAGCCTCAAGGAGCAACGGGGGCATTACCGTTATACCTAGAGGCTCCACTTTCTCTGCAACTGCCAGCCAGTTTCATAGGTACAATTCTGCTGACAGATGCCCTTTAAGGGAGTAGTCTCTATAGATATTTCTCTGCACGCAGTGGCGTAGCTACCAGGGAAGCAGCTGCTTCGGGGCCCAAGCTCAGAAGGGGCCTGGGAGCAGTCACTGTACTTGGTCAAACCGGGCCCCCGTTAGAGCAGCTGACTTTCCCCGCCTCTCCCCAGCATCAGGACGGTCCGATGTGGGCGGAGCTATCATAGCCCCGTCCCTTTCATACCCGCGATTCTTGCAGCCTGATCCTTCCATGGGAAGCATGCTGGACAACAGTAGGATTTCCACAACCTCCCATTGATGTGTCAGGGGAACTGGGGTTATAATCAGCTTTCCCAGACTGTCATCATGTCTCTGCACATGCGACATGCAGTACAGTAGGAAAGCTGGGTGACATTACATCATGAGATGTCAGACAGCTTTCCTGCTATCCTGCATGGCATAAGTGCAGAGGCATTAGAGTATGGGGGAGAGGCACAGCAGGGAAGCTGGATGTCTATAATATCTGTGTATTGTATATGTGTGCGTCCATGTATGTGGTGACTGTGTGTATTTATGCATCCATGTATGTGGAGAGTGCATGTATGAGTGCGCCATGTATGTGTGACTGTATGTGCTCCAGTGTGGTGACTGTGTATGAGTGCGTCCATCTATGTAGAGAGTGCGTGTATGAGTGCGTCCATGTATGTGGTGACTGTGTATGAGTGCGTCCATCTATGTAGAGAGTGCATGTATGAGTGCGTCCATGTATGTGGTGACTGTGTATGAGTGCGTCCATCTATGTAGAGAGTGCATGTATGAGTGCGTCCATGTATGTGGTGACTGTGTATGAGTGCGTCCATCTATGTAGAGAGTGCATGTATGAGTGCGTCCATGTATGTGGTGACTGTGTATGAGTGCGTCCATCTATGTAGAGAGTGCGTGTATGAGTGTGTCTATGTATATGGTGAGCGCATGTATGTGGAGAGTGCGTGTATGAGTGCAGCTATGTATATGGTGAGCGTGTGTGTATGTGGGGGGAAAGCATACAGAAAAATTTGCTGTGGGGCCCAGTCACTTCTAGCTAAGCCTCTGTCTGCACGGTACCATTGATTAAAGGGGTTGTCCCACGAAAAATATATACGGTTTTCAAATCAGCACCTGGATGTGAATATTTTTGTAGTTGCATGTAATTAAAAATGTATTATAGCTACTGAGTTAGGCTTCATTAACACATCCGTATTTGTGCACATCCTGGAAAACGCTCAGTTTTTTGCGGATCCGTTGTTCCGCAAAAAAATCAGTTTTTGAAGCACATCCGTTTAGTTTTTCCGCAAAAAAACGGAAAGGATGTATACATATGTCATCCGTTTTTTTTTTTGCGGAAGTTGAAATCAAATCTTTTTTTTTGCTTCCCTCATGGAATAAAATCCGCAAATGCGGATGACATGCGGATGCCTTTCCGCATGTCTTCTGCATTTTTGGAGGTTCCATAGACTTGTATTGAGCTACGGACTGCAAAATCGGGATAGAAGTAGGACAGGAGGATTTCTTTATGCGGACGGTGTACTGTCCGCATTTTTTCGACACCCATTAAAATGAATGGATCCGCATCCTATCCGCATAATTGTCCGAAATTGCAGAAAGCATGCGGATTCAAAATACGGACGTACGAATGGAACCTTATTAAATAAAATGTATCAGTATAGCGCCACCTGCTGTTTGTCTTTGTCCTGCTCACTGAGATGGCCGCACATGCTCAGTTTCATTCTTCATCTGCCTCCTGAGCTGTGATAGGGAGAACATAGACAGGACCCCTGAGCTGCAGCAGAAAAGACTGCCCTTGATATAAATCTAGCAGAGCAATGAATGTGGAGATCTCTGGATCCATGTGAGGTACAGGGCATTTTTTACAATTATCATGGCACATCCCCTTTAATATGGTGGAAAACCCCACTGAAGTCCATAGGATACGTCATACATCATCTCAACTCCAATCTATAATAATTTAGACCTATGATCAGAGTACCCCTTTAAGTGCTCACATACGGTAAGATGGCTGCCATTACATAATGATTCCCCTGGAGTGGAAAAAATGTATTGCACTCCCGCGTGTATCTGTGTGTGGCACAGCTGTTATGCGAAGTGTCAGTGACGGGAAGTAACACTCGCAGGACACTTCCGTTGCTTTGCTTCATACCTACTCGTTCACTCGGTCTACTAATGCTGAATATAGCAACGGGTACATGTTCACTGGAAAAACTGAAAAAAAAAAGTTTGACATGTTGTGTACATTTTGCCGTTGCCTGGAAGCGCAATGCAAGTCAGATTACCCCTTTAAAGGGGTACTGTGGGTTTTAACAGATATGCTCATATAGTTGCTTACCTCACGGCCATCTTGCCCGTACTTTTTTTCTTTTTTATTTTGGACTCTCCTGACTCGTTTTCACCATGTAAACCAATCCCTCTGGCTGGTTTCCATCCTGTACGTAGCACTTCCTGTTGCTGTGTCCAACCAAACCCATGATGCACTTCTCCTTCCTCTGCCACAGCTCCGGCACCGCCCCTAACAATGCCCAGCTAGTTTATAGCTCCTCCTACCCAGTTAGTTACAAAGACACGCCCCTATCACTGCCCCACTCATAGACATAACATCCCTCTACTAGCAAAGCCTGTAAAAATTGTATAATAAAATTGTGTATTTTAATTACTGTTTTTGTCTGGTGCCATGCCACCTCTACCCAATAATTCCTGCTGGGCCCCTGTACACACTAGTCCTTAGTCAGTCACTACAGGAACAACATCCACAAGGAACAACATCCATGAAAGCGGTCTGTCACAGGGTCGGGCCACAGCAGTTTATAGTTTGAGGTGGTTTGGGGAGATCTGCTCAGGTAGTAAGCAGTGGGGTCTTTTTTTTTTAGTACAAAATGTCCGCTTCTCTAGAAACGGCGCCACTCCTGTCCACAGGTTGTGTGTGGTATTGCAGCTCCACCTCATTCACTTCAACAGAGCTACAGTACCAAAGACAACCCATAGACCGGTGGGGCGCTCTTTCTATAAGAAAGCAGCCATGTTTGTCTAAACCTGAACAGCCCCTTTAAGGCATAAACACAGCTTTCATACATTTTATTCCCATGGAGCCTCAGAATACTGTGTGACCAGACAAAAGGGGAGATTCATTAAAAGTAGTGTAAAGGAAAACTGTCTTACTTGCCCCTAGTAACCAATCAGATTCCTGCTTTCATTTTTCAGAGGTACTTTGGAAAATGAAAGGTGGAATCTGATTGGTCGCTATGTGCAACTAAGCCAGTTTTCCTGTATACTGGGGGAGATTTATGAAAACTGGTGTAAAGGAAAACTGGCTTAGTTGCCTATAGCAACCAATCCGATTCCTGCTTTCATTTTCCAGAGATCCTTTAAAAAAAGAAAGCTGGAATCTGATTGGTCGCTATGGGCAACTAAGCCAGTTTTCCTGTATACTGGGAGAGATTTATGAAAACTGGTGTAAAGGAAAACAGGTTTAGTTGCTCATAGCAACCAATCGGATTACTGCTTTCATTTTTCAGAGCTCCTTTGGAAAATGAAAACTGTAATCTGATTCGCTGATTCGTTGCTGTGGGCGACTAAGCCAGTTTTCCTTTATACCGGTTTTGATAAATCTCCCCCCTTATAGGCCTTTACAAGTTACGCATAATTGCCAAATTTGCAGGGACTGTCCCTAATGTCCAGGCTGTCCTGGGCCAAAATGGATGGGGCTTATGTATGCCCACCTGACACGTGAAAGTTTCTAGGGCAGTTTGGGGGTGTTCCCCTGGGGTTGTGCCTACATGCCCTGAATTTACCAACTACCGTGTTGGTAAACTACGGTTACCTCGTGTTTTAATGGTGGTGGGGGGATGCACATCATCAGAAAAGAAAAAAAAAAAACAGAAGTGTTTTGCAATGGGACATGGGGCTCCATTTTAGCACGAGCAATATCCTCCTCGGTCAGTACTGTGTTACGTGACTAGAGCGTTCGCTGCAGGAAGGTAGCACTGAGATGAGTGCTTTACAGGAAGTAACATGGTTTATGGTTTGGGAACATATAGTTGGCGTGACGCCATGTGCGGTGTATGGTTATGTGGTGGAATATTATGAGCGAAAACATGGTCTATATCAGGGGTCAGCAACCTTCAGCACTCCAGCTGTTGTGAAACTATAATTCCCAGTTCTGAGACGAGCAGAGCAAGCATGCATGCTGGGAGTTGTAGTCTCACAACAGCTAGAGTGGTCTATATGATCGCCTCAGATCATATAGACCACTCCTACATGTTAGTGCAGTGACCACCAATGAGGACTGGTCATCCTGCATATCATCTAGGAGAACCTGCAGCAATGGCCGCCTGTCTTGTTGCTATGGCAACACTGGAGCCCACTGATCCATTGCTATGTTGACGTTTGATGTGTGGATCTGACACCTACTGATCCTTTTTTGACAAAAGTTGTCAGAACCTGCCAACTTCAGCGGGATTGGCCAACTATCTAATGTGTATGGGGCCTCTCGCCTCTTCTGCACCCGTGGAAAGTGTCTGAGGAGAGAGGGATTGAGCATGTCGGGAGTGAATCAGGTAGCAGCGCACGAACAGTCGTTGCTTCGGAGGCAGAAGCGGAGCCGCTACGCTTAGGCTGTTACTCGCGTCACAGGGGTGAGATGTCCATCAAGCGACAGGGGGGGAGCTCCTGAAAAAGTCTTGTCGATGAGACAAATTGATTCGCTCATCTCTAGTTTTTACCATCCTTTGTTTATGCTGCAGATAAGCCTCTTTTATGTGGTTCGTCTTATACCTATGCTGAGTTACAATCTGTATTCTAGTCTAGAGCTGCATTCACAATTCTGCAGCCTTCGGAGCTGAACTCTCCCTACGTTCCTTGTTTATTCAGGCTCTGCACAGTAATCTGATATATGGAAAAAATGTCTCTCAAAAAAGAATAGGCATTGTTACAATGGATCTGCAAAAAAACAGAACAAAAAAAAACAAAAACGGATACAACACAGTCGTCATCCGTATTTTTTGTGGCCCACAAAATACATTCATCTTGTGAATGCACCTGTCAATCGATTTGTCCCTATGAAACTGTCTGACCTGTTACATGTGCACTTGGCAGCAGAAGACATCTGTGTTGGTCCCATGTTCATATGTGTCCGCATTGCTGAGAAAAATGACGTTTTAATATATGCAAATGAGACTCTAGGAGCAACGGGGGCGTTACCATTGCACCTAAAGACTCTGTTGTCTCTGCAACTGCTGCTCTCTCTCCACTTTCACTGACAGGACCAGACAGTGAAAACATCATCATACCTGATCCTGTCAAAGTGCAGAGGGTGTGCAGTTGCAGAGAGAGCAAAGCCTCCATGTGTAATGGTAACGCCCACATTGCTCTTAGAGACTCATTTGCATATTTATTAAAATATCATTTTTTTTCTCAGTAATGCGGCCACCTATGAACATGGGACCAACACAGATGCCTTCAGCTGCCAAGTGCACATGCAACAGGTCAGCCAGTGTCATAGGTGCAAAACTGCTGACAGATGCCCTTTAAGGGGCGTGTCTGACAACAAACTGCTGACTGTTTCCAGTAGCAGCCAGCTAATTGTGAACGTAGCTCTGGGCTATAAATGCAGCTGTAATTCCTGATCAATAAAAGATAAGTAATGCAATGTATTTACAAAGTCACTTAATCTTTTATGTTTTATAGATCCGTATACATTACGAGGTGATGTATGTATATACCAGATTTTAGATGTAGCTGCTTTTTTTTTTTTTTTTTAACTCTTTCAGTAATTTGTATTTCTAAGAGAAACTGAGCGTAGCGTCGTCATTTTTGACAGGGTGATGCGGTGCAATGGCGGTAATTGTGAGCGGCTGTCAGCGAGCCTCATCATGCGCTCGCCGATCCTTATCAGTCCTGTACAAGATCTTGTCCCACTTCTCACAGCCTGTGTTTCGGCCTACAACTTCCTCCCTGGTTGCTCAGTGATGGCTACAGACGTTTACTATCTGAGGGAAGAGTAGAATGTAATAATTGCTTTATTGACGAGGAAACACTAATCACACCCTTCAGCTTCTCAGCCATATACAACCCGGCTTCCTGACTGAATATAACATAAACACAGCCGGCGTCCTTTACTCGCCCAGACACCCCGCAGCCTTCCTGAGTCACAAATACGGAGTACCGCTCCCACTTGTATGCAGAGCTGACGCTCACTAGGTCCCTCCGAACAATGATCCTGACATAAGATGCCTCATATAACGATATGTCAGTATTATTTAAACACAGTAGTATCATTTATGTACTGTATGGCGGTATTATTTGGGTAATGTATGGCACTTGTCTGGTTAAATGTTGCAGCCTTATAATACTGTATGGCGGTATCATTTATGTAATGTATGGTACTTTTCTGGTTAATTGTGGCAGTATTACAATACTGTATGGTGGTATTATTTCTGCATCGCCTGTCATCGTTATTATGGCACCGTATGGCAGTTGTGTTTGACTGCCGCGTGAAAGAGGCCAATCACCAACAACACACGGATCCATTGACTTTAAAGGAGTTGTTACACAAAAAATATTCTACCGACATTTGGATCTGAATTCTTTTGTAATTGCATGTAATTAAAAAATTTAGCATAGCCCCTGAGTTATTCACTGAAATCTATCTGTATAGCGCCACCTGCTGTTTTATTTTTTTCTAATTTCTCTGTCCACCTCACTGAGATGGCCGCACATGCTCAGTTTCATCATTCAACTGCCTCCAGAGTTGTCGTAGGGAAAGAGCTACATCAAAAAGGACACTCCCTTTGAGATGCAGCAGAGAGGACACCCCCCCTTGAGCTGTCAGCTTGATATAAATCTAGCAGAGCAATGAATGTGGAGATCTCTGGATCCATGTGAGGTACAGGGCTGGTTCTGCCTTTCTTAGAGATTGTCATGCCCTATATGATGTCTGATTTTTAGTTTTTACATTAGTCATGGGTGTATGAGTACGCATGAATGTATATGTGTGTGTACATAGGAATGTACAGTATTTTTCTATATATTTGTGTCCATGTATGAATGTCTTTGGTTATGTATGAGTACAGTCATTTTTGTGTATATGTATGAGCGCATTGTGTGTATAAAACCTGCATCACCCTCTAGTTTTCGGCATCATTTTACTGCTTGTGAACAGCCTCATTCTTGGTGAATATCATCTCCAGCTGAGCGGCTGTGGATTATTTTTGGCGGCGCTGTATGGCGGTCTGTACACCCCTCAGTCACCCTGTCCTCTCGTAGAGATGATCAGACCTGACAGACTCTCGGCTGTTGCTGGGTGGTCACAGCTTCCATTGCTGTAATATGATTGGCCAGGCTCTTGTGTCTTCTGCGTCATGATTGGTCAGTGCTGTGAGGCGTGAGAGGAGTATATGGGGACGCTCTCCCCCTGCACATTGCCCCTTAGTAATAACCTCTATGATGAGCTACAGGTTCGGACTGGCCCACCAGAGCACCCGAGGATCCTCCGGTGAGCCCAGGCTCTAATATCATAGGGGATCCCAAAAGTCACCTAAAAATGACCTGTTACCTTTATTCTGTGGGGTCAGTATGATTACAGCGATACCAATTTTATGTAGTTTTCTTATTTTTTAAATATAAAATTCTAAATGTAAATATATAATATATATTAAATATAAACACTTAAAAAATACAATTTGAAAATTAAATCAAACCCTTAGGCTCCCAGAACTTTTTTTTCTCTTGTACACAGCAGTGTGAGGGCTTGTTTTTTTGTGTGGTGAGCTGTATTTTTTTATTTTTTTTAGTAGCATTTTGGGATAAATATGCCTCTTTCATCACTTTTTATTCTATTTTTTTTTCAGGGGTCAAGATAATAAAAAAAATGATTTGGGCATTTTGATTTTTTTTGTTACCTTTACAGTATTCACAAACACTTTTAGATTTTATTTGATCCGGTATTTTTGGACATGGAGATACCAATTCTAAGTTTTTATATGTAATATATGATTGGAATTTTTTAATGCCTTTGGTATTTTTTTTACTTTTTTTTTTTTTACTTTTTATTTGCTTTTATTTTTCATCTCCCTTGGGGACTTGAACACGCGATTATTCATTCACTTATACCATAGACTATAATACTCTACTATGGGAATCTATGGAGATTGTGACATCATCCTACTAAGCCTTAAAGGGGTTGTCTCATCTGAGACAATGGGGGCATAGCGCTAGGATATTCCCCCATTGTCTTATAGGTGTGTGTCCCACTGCTAGGACCCGCACCTACATCGGGAACGGAGCCCCGCAAAGTGGTGGCTGGAGGACTCCGGTCCGGCCACCACCAAGCGCTTTCCCCATAGAAGTGAATGGCCGGCCAACGCTCCCCTGGGACCGATGGAAATAGCTGAGCCAGTGCTCGTCTGTTTTCGGCAATCCCATAGAAAATGATTGGAGGGCGGCTGTGCATGCACAGTGCACCCTCCACCACTTTCGGGGCTCCGTTCTCGATATAGGTGCGGGTCCCAGCGGTGGGACTCTCCCCTATAAGACAATGGACGCATATCCTAGCGATATGCCCCCATTATCTGTGATGAGACAAACCCTTTAATAGGAAGATTGCAATGGCAGGTCAGGCTGTCCTGACTACTATTTCACACCCCCTAATTTCCCATAGGGGAATGAGGGGGATTGGAGGCCAGAGGTAACCACCTACCTCTGTCTAACCCCTCAGATGCAGCACTCGCTATTGACTGTGACAAAAAGAGGACCTACTACTACTTGCATTGCCTGTGTAATAACAACTCTGAGGCAGCTATGACTCTATGTTGTGACATTCCTCTATTATTCCTACTAGAAGTTTAGGTAGGAATAAACAGCACTCTGCAATAAAGGTCCAACTGTGGGGTGTGTCCCTGCACAGTGTGACATTGGCAGCACTGACTGCACAGACTATGGTGGTGCGAAACATCTGATCGGTGACGCCCTCCGATCTGATATTGATCAATATCTAAATAGTGGAAACCCCCTTTAAATTGAATTTGCATTAAAACCGCAGGTTTTCGTTGCCATTGCCTCCACACTGACTGTGGCTGGGAAGGGGTTAACACTTCCTTCTGCCCAGGAGATGGGGTTCATTGAAGCTTTTCTTTTCCGCAGTGTGAGAACATTTCGGGTCAAAGCTTGAAGAAACGTGACTTGAAGGGAGAAGAGGCTGGCAGCGAGGTCTACGTTTGTCCTCTTTTCTATGGCCTGGACCAGCAGAGCAGCGTTGCCGTGTTCCCCCTGCTGGGGCAATGTTATGGGCTGGTGATGCCAACCCGCCAGCTTGTCTGGACCTTCAATGCCTCATTCATGTCAGCTGAAGCCACTTCCTGCACCCGCACACAAGGCCAGGTCTGTGCGAGGCAGGGAGGTACCTGAAGACTTTCCTACACACAGCAAAGGCAGGAGCAGCCAAGGAAAGTGGAAAGGGGGGGGGGAGACTCCACGGCCGTGGAATTAACCCTTTCGGCCCGCAAGCCAGGGGGCGTCGTACCTCTGGCTGTACGCAGCCCACGCTGTCAGTCATTTCCTGTTAGGGTGTAGGTTATCCTCCTGTGTCATTACCCCTGCATTACAGAGAAGGGTCTGTCTCCTGCGGTTAGTTTAGGAAATCCATTAAATTTTCCTAGGGGAGTAAGAATCCCCCCAACCCCCCCACTACCTCACCCAGATTTACAAGACATCCCTGATGACAGAAGCCAGAAGCAATGTAGGGAATGCTAGAAGTCGCTGTTCATAGACCGAGATTGACGTCTATATCTACACAGCCGACCACCGGCTAATATCCAGAGGAACCGCCATGTTCAGCCCGGACAGCAGCTAGACGGGCTGAGGGTGATTCCATAAGATCCTGGTAGGTTCTCCCAGGTATCTGGAGCCATACTGACTGAAGTGCAGTGGAGGAGAATCCATAGATCGACCACGACCAACGAGGTGGTCCCACAGGTGCTCAGTTGGGTTCAAGTCTGGGGAATTAGGAGGCCAGGGTAGTACTTGGAAGTCTCGGTGATGCTCTTCCAACCAATGTTGGATGTGAACGTGATCTGCAAGGATGGATTGATATCCAAATCTTCTGAGAGTGTCTTCCACATGGATGAGCAGGCCCAGATAATACCACAAAAACATCCCCCAGATCATCACGCTGCCACCACCAGCTTCTGTTTCCTCCAGCAATGGTCGCAGGGTGTTTGTTCTCTGATATTTCTCACCTGGCACACCAATGTTCCTCTCCAATGTTTAAACCAGAAATACTTTCATTTGGACAACCTCTTTAAAAATTGATGGCCTGTCCTTATAATATTTGTTCATTGGTGGTCCAAGATTGTCATCCATATGAGAAGCTGGGCCTAGCAGTGCCACTGAGCCCTATTCAAGTACATACAGGCCAGCATCTGTGTGACCAAAATCCATAGATGGGTTGAGCACTCATTTTTGGGTGGGTTTTCATAAACCTTGCCCATTTAATCGTCTTGTTTCTGGGATTTTCCCTCAAACTGGGACTGTTGACTTGCAGTACCAGGCACAACCACACCTGTATGTGTGGCACTATTCTCCTACCCTCCCCCATTCCCATTAGAGGAGGTGATCAGTTTTTCTTAATTCGGTCGGGTAAGTCTTTGATGTAATCACATGAACATTCAGATGTCTGGAAGCAACGTGCAAATACGCTAAATATTCTTTTACACAATGTCAGCCACTGACACCAATGTGCCAACATCTGCCCACCACTGCCCTCTGCAGGGCTTCATTGGCATATTTTATATACCCTCATCACCACCATAAGGCCTGCTGCCAGTGTCATGGGAAAGGTCATGATTCCCCTATACATCAGTTTATGGTTTGGTTCCTATGCAGTCCATTGCTATTCACCATCACTGGGCATGGTGCCAGCATGTGCTATGCCCCTTTGGATGTATTGTAGAGCGGCTGGCATTGGTATACCCGTAAAACTAGTAGACCCTTCTTTGAGAAGTCTCATAAAAGCTCATTTTTTTTGCATATGTGATGTCCTTGTACTTTCTGGAGGAAATACGCCGTTTTTAAACGTGGTTTTACTTCCTCTTTCTGACATACTTTCACTTCTTCTGTAAGTTCACGGAGAGCAGATATCTTCTGGGCCCTGTAGCCAGGTCACCCTATCTAATCCACCCATGGTCCAACCCTATGTGAATGTAATTCCCTTTAAGGATCAGTGGTTACTCATTTGGTGGAAAATATCCACGTTTCTACACCCCCCCTTCAAACGTCCACCCCTCAAGGAGGATCTGTCGTCTCTCTTGGCATGTTAGTATTTCCTAAAACATACATTGTCTGAAGAGCACTCATTTAAAGAAGAACTCCCGTAAAATTGTTTATTCTCTGACCTGTTAGAAAGGTGCATGATGTAATCTATACTGAATGCAATCTTCTCATCAGAGACTGTATTTGTGAGTTATCCCCTCTCTTCTTATTGTAGTTGGGTCATGTGACCAACTCCCCGACCTCCAACTGACCCAGGACAAGAAGCCAGTTACTTCTCTATTCATTCCTATGAGACTCAGAGTGAGGATCCCGTAGGAATGCATAGAGAATTAGACTTCCTGTCCACACATAAGATGCTGTGTGAGTTGGTGAGTCTGATTCCTGGTCACATGACACAGATGAGAAACATCAGGGAGATATAACTCACAAATACAGCCACTGGTAAGAAAATGACATTCACTACAGATTACATCATGTACATTTCCAGCAGGACATGGAATAACATTTTTTGCGGGAGTTCTTCTTTAAGGCTTACTTGAAGACACTACCAGAGGTTCCAGGAGGCTCCCTGAAAAAGTTCTCAGCACCAATCTTGAGTCCACTTCATCCGCTGCACCTCTTTGAAAATGTATTTTTAATGCATGGCTGCTACGCTGTGAGCCATCTCCCTTGGAGGGAAACTTCTTAATTGTTCATCTAGTCTTCTACAGATGTGCAGAACCTAGGACTCCAGATGTTGTTCTTCCCATCTGACAACACTGCCTGGGGGGAGAGGGGGTCTCCATAGACATGGCATAAAATACAAGATATAAGTGGACACTGCTGTGATCTGTCATGCTGTATAGAGTGACGTCAAAGGCAAGTAGGTGGTCCCAATTTATCTTCTGCACCTGGTCCTGGAGCTTAAAGATCCTACTAAGACATAAGTTGCCCATGAGGCGCCATCCTGGTGGACACCAAACCAGGTCAAGTTCTCAGCACCGATGTTACATTTACTTCACCCACTGTACCACTTTGAAAATGACATTTTAATCAGCAGTACTCTCAAACTTGCTTTGCTGTGAGCCTTCCTGCTTTGGGGGAGGGTTCTACATATTAACAGCATAAAATACAACAAATAAGTGGACACTGCTGTGACCCATCACGTTGTACAGGGTGACGTCACGGGCGAGTAGGTGGTGGTGCCAATTTTAGCTTCTGCACCTGGCCCTGTAGCTTCCAGATCCGCCTAAGCAACAGGTCGTTTCAGTTTTGATGTCTTGTAGGTTATGTGGTCTTCTTGGGTTCCCCTCCTTCCCTTACAGGGTCATTTTTGGGTGGCCAAGGAAGAAATATAAAGTAAAACCTCAATATTCTTCTAAAACTGCCCCTGCTCTCTAATTAACAATGTGACTCATCAGACTGCTGGCCGGGATTAGAAGCAGCTCCAACATATGGATTGGACCAGGGCGGTCATCACACCCTGTAATGAAGTGAAAAGTAATTCCGGCCTTGGATGTTATACCATGCCGGGAGCAACCAGGAATATGTTCTATTCTTGGTTGTCTACACGGAAATAGACAGGATCTGTTTAAGGCCTCAGGCTAATTACGTATGAGGAATGGCTCATGCTCTGGAGAGACCTCGCGTTGAGTACTGAAGAAGTCATGGCCCGAGCACCTTTTGTTTCGTCTTTGTGTTTATATTTATACCTATCGATCCCTTGCTGCTCTTCTTATAGTCCTACCTTCCTCGGTTTGTCTCCTGTGACCTTTCCACAAATGTCTCTGATGTGTCATATTTTCTCACCGTGTGCACAATGACTATTTCAGATTTTCTGGCTCCCAATGCTTTTTTTTTGGAATATTCTATACATCCAATTAAAGGGATAGTCCAGGATTAGAGATGAGCGAATCATTCAAAATTCGCTTCGCCGAATATTCGTCGAATTTTTCATAAGATTTGTATATCCTACAAATCTATTCGGCGAATCTGCATACAAATCATACGTTAATATGTGGCGTTTTGCGAACATTCGCACACTAATAACGAACGTTCAGTTTTAAAAGGTAAGCAACTTCTGTGAACACGTACGCATGAGTGTACAAATTGCGTACGAAAATGACGGGCTTTGCTGGAGCGGAATGGTGGAGCAGGAGGAACGCTCTGAGTCTGACCCCTGGCTTCATATGGATACTGTATCAGCAGATGACAGCAGATCATCTGGCTGAGACTGAGATGAGCGTGCCATCCACTCCACTACCTCATCCACTTTCTCCTCCACTACAATTTTGCACCTTGGTGGGTTAGCCTGGTGGAACACCGGCCAAGTATTTCGAATACTACAAGTAGAAGTTCCGGCTACAGGTCCTTTGGCACTGCTGCCCTGTGCCACCTTCTCCTTTTTTTTTTTAGAGCTCAAGGTCTGGCTGGAACTGGACCTCTTTTGCTTATCCATTCCAGACATTTTTCACTTCACTCTGTGGCCCTGCAGCTGGTCTTTGTCTTTGTCCCTGTCTTTGTCCCTGTCTCTCTCCCTGTCTCTCTCCCTATCTCTCTCTCCCTGCCTGATTATTTAATAGCCCTGTACTGGCCCTGCAGTATCCCTGATGTCTAATATGGATTCCCAGAACAATTACACCCCAATTTTAACAAAACAGTTCTCTGTCTCTCAGAACTTCACACACAGTGCTTCTTCTCGTCTCAGCAGTCGCAGCACAACTGATGCGCCACTGGCTTACCAAGCCTGAGCCAATCAGAGCAAGCCCTGCCCACTAGGTCAGGTGACCTCTTTCTTCCCGGGCTTTTGCCACACGAATAACGAACTAACAGTAAAAGTTCGCTAATTAATTGAATTCGTACGCATCAGCGTATAAACTAACTTATATGTAGCATTAGCGTACAATTTATCGGACAAGTACGTAGCAAATGCGTAGAAAGCCTTAAGAACATTTTCGAATCTAACAGAGTGAATCTCAAAAAATTTGGATTCGCTTCACAGCTGAAAATTTCCAAGATTCGTGTCAAATCTATGAACCGGCGAATAGATTCGCTCATCTCTATCCAGGATCATAATGAAAAAGGGTCTGTTTTTATTTTCCGGAACCAGCGCCATGGGCTGTGTCTAGTATCGCAGCTTATCCTCAATATACTGTGACCATCAGTGACCCAGAGAAGATGAGCGGTCACTTATAGAAGTGGTGTAGTAATTTAATTTCCATTGCAAACCTGACCCTATGCTGAGGGACCCAAGGGCGTAATGATACATAAGAGACAACCGACTGTGCAGACGCTACCTTCAAGTCCTGGGATCTTGGCTTAAGGCAGGCCATACAGATTAGATAACTCTTCCTACTATTCACTTCTGTCTCCTCCAGACTCTCCTGGCAGTGACATATCTCCATGAGAACAAAAGAATCGGGCAGCTGAATTCCAATTGTCAACCTTGTCTTCTGCTTCTGCCATCAGAGGAGATTCAGGAGGCCACCATATGCATTAGATGGTCAGCTGGCCAAAATCAGACGCTTCAGCCATCATTTATCAAATATGTATGGCCAGCTCTAAACCTATGTTTTGGGTGGAGTACTGAATTTCATCTGTATACCATAGCCAGGCCTTATGTAGACCTACTCTGTAGATCAGTGATCTCCAACCAGGGGCGTATTGGCCATAGACCTTGCAGGGAAATTTCCCTCCTGGCCAGTGGAAGTTTTTGGGATTGTAGTTTGTGCTGCTGGCAGTATTTTATGATGGACTCTGGTATTTGGCTCTCTTGGGGTGGTATAATGTTCCACAATATGGAATTGCTGGCCCTGCCTTCCATCAATTTGGACGCAACTACAAAACGGGCCACTTTTAGTATTTTTTTCAGGGCCACTTTTAAGTTCCCAGTCCACCACTGTCTCCAACCTGTCGCTCTCCAGCTATTGCAAAACAACAACTCCCAGCATCCCTTTAGTCATCACTGTTTGAAGACTGCTGCTAAAGTGAAATGATGGATGTTTGCGAGGTCCATTCATGTGACACAATGTGAATTTTTTTTATTTTTTGTCTTGGGCTGGAGATTGACTTACAAATATGCTGCGCTGTGGATTTGTATTTGCTTTGTATGGCATGTTGCTTATATGGCAATTTGTATTATCAGCTCCGCTCCCGATTTCGAGTGTGGTGGACTTTCTCAGAAGTAAAAGTCTTATTTCCTGAAAAACATATTGTGATAACTAAGACTAGGTAAGGACATAGGAACATTCTGTACAATGCTTTCCAAAGGGAAATGAACTGCGGCAATGGATGATGATCCTTGTAAACCCTAGAGAGATCCTACATTCCTCCATAATCCAGTAGACCATTGACCCCGTCACATCTGACTTCATAAACCAGAGGTCATTTAGTGCTGCCTCAAGTAAGAGGGGGGATGGTTGTGGTTCACAAAGTCAATGCAAGGGTGTAGGGGGTCTTGCACTTAAGACCAGATGTCATCCATAGATCCAGAGCACATGAGAGAAGACGTTGAGCTTTTAGTGGAGACCTAAATGGGTCAAGTCGTGAATTGTCCATATCTCAAGGGATGGACCCTTTTAGCTGTAGTTTAGGAAGGTATTTAACCGGATGAGATGGAATTCTGTCCTTGGTGATTTGATGTCTGTGTTTATTGTTATTTGGCTAATGGCTTAATGAGTTGACCTATTATTGGTGGATCTAACCCTTTACTCATCTGCATAACTTATGGCTGAAGTATCTATACATCCAAAGGCTGCTCTTAAAGAGGTTTTCCAAGACTTTTATCTTAATGACCTATCCTCTGGACCCCAGGACCCCTGCCGATCAGCTGTTTGAGAAGGTACCAGCAGGGGTGCACCACCATTGAGGCCAGTTTAGGCGATGGCCGCAGGCAGGACCAGGTAGGGGAAAGAGGGGAGCAGCGGAAGGGCCATGGGCAATGAGCGCTTTCATTGGGGCAAAGGGGTTAAGTTAAGCATGGGGGCGAACGCAGTTTCAGTTTTCACCTCAGGCAGTGGAAAGGCTAGGTGCACCCCTGGGTACAAGTGTGGCCTTCTCACAGCTTTCCAGGCCATGTAACATCACGTTCATTGGTAAACCTACCTATAAGCGCAGCTCATCCCCACTGAAGTGAATGGATCTGAGCTGCGATACCAAGCACAGGCACTATACAATGTACGGCGGTGTGCTTGGTGAGCTCACAGCAGACCGCGGATCTGCAAACAGATTTGGCCTCATTCAGTGGGCCACCTACCGTGGTTTTCATGCAGAAACCGGGACAAGTATGGACTTGTCCATTTTGTTTTTTTTTCTCTGCAGTACGAATTTCAAATCCAAGTGTGAAAAAATCTGTGAAAATACAATAACATGTGCATGAAAAAAAGTACCCTGTGTAAATGTACCCTTAATACGGTAGGTATAAATCAATACTGATAAAAACAGTGCAAGATGCAGGAGGGGTCCAAGTCACATTTTATAACCTAGCCCACGAGGGCTCATACAATCCACAACATAAGCAAAAAAATAAAAAAATTGCATCCATAAGGGTCAGTATGATGGCATCTCAAGGTTATAGGGATGGCGTGTGAGGCTTGTCTGGGTATGTTCCTCAGGTAGTTTGGCACTTGAAGCTATTCATAGATTGTATATTATACCACTGGGCTGAGGCTTTGTGTTTGCTTTGCATTGTAAAGGTCATAGCGTAGGGCACCAGTTGTTCCATGCTGGTTTGCAAAAAAAAAAAGGCATACTGCGCAGTTAGGATATGGACGGTGATAGCCTCCTCATTGCGGTATTATTATTATTATTAGAAAGTGTATGCAAATAGTTTGCACCCCTCGCTCGTTATAGGAGTGCTTGTTTATTAACCTGAGCAGGAAGGTCCTGAGGAATCATTAGGGAGGAGGAGGATGGAGAAGAGAGCAGAGAAGAGCCTGTGCATGCTGGGCGACTGGGTAACTAAAGAAAAACGTATTTGTACAGTGTCAACCAGTACATAGAAAATAAGAAAATTGTGATTCCTCAGTGTTTCACACTTGCGCTATCAATTCCGGTTTTCAGAACCGCATATAAACGGATCTGTTTTGTTTTTGCACATCAGGATGCATCCATTCTGTTAGGATGCGGTTGTGTGAGATTAAAACGGAAATATACAGATCTGTCACTAAATACATTGAAAGTCAATGGGTGACGGTTCGTTTTTTTTTTTAGGATCCTAAAAAATGCATCTGTCACCATTGACTTACATTGATTTTACTGATGGATCCGGTTTGTTCCGTTTCTATGACCGGACACAAAACTGCAGCTTGCAGACCTTGTAAACAGGGATGTGCTGCTGACAAACGGTGAATCTGTATGGGGATGAACAATCGTAGTAGTGATTGTTCATCCCCATTCAGAGAGAAGGATTACTGCATGTAAATAAACACGACCGTAAGAATGGCTCTGCATCCGTTCTGCAACTGGCGAAACGGGTGTGGACCCATTCTTTTCAATGGGCTGCAAAAGATGCGGACAGCACACCGCGTGCTATCGACATCCGTTGTTCCGTTCCACGGCCCTGCAAAAAAAATATAGAGCAATCAGCGGACAAGAATAGAATTTGTATAATAGGCCGCCTATTCCGCAAATTGTGGAACACACACGGGCGGCATCCGTGTTTTGCGCGGTAGTGTGAATGCGCCCTTAAAGGAGCATAAAGTGATTGGAACAAATGTTTTTTTCCTGACCATTTCTCTATGCAGATGTATAGAAACTGCCTAAAAAGGAAAGATGTCATTGTTTCCCATAGCAACCAATCACAGCACAGCTTTTATTTCTCACAGGGCTCTTAAAAAATGTAAGCTGTCCTGTGATTGGTTGCTATGGGCAACAGACTCTAGCTTCTTAAGATGTCACTACATTATTAAACACTGCTCATTTGTAACCACCAGACCTAACCACAGCTTTCCTATAAAGCCTCCAATGACCATAATGTAGCTAATGAAACCATTTACTATCTAAGTAGACACTACGGATAGAAATACATTTAGCACTTGCTTTTTCTTTTGTGCTTGCTGCCTTTAAAGCATATTTTAATTGTATTATAGGTCTTTTTTGCAGAGATATTTCTCTGGGTTCTTACCTTAGCTTTCAGGCTACATGTGGTCCGTCATGTGGACTTTCCTACCTACTAGAAGTAGTACCATAGAAATAGTAATGATAAAAACGGGTCCCTTTTCAGGTTCTGCCTCACCTCATAACAGTAAGTAATTTACCACGCGGATTTGGAATTTCCAGAGGTTGAGAGCAAAGTTAGGTAACGGGGACTCTGTTGTGCCAGTAAACTCTGCCCCAGTCATACTACTAAGCTCCACCCTGTTGTTCCGCTATGCTCCAGCTGTTCTAAGCTCCACCCATGTCAGCCCGCTAAACCTCACTATCAGCTTAGCAGTGTAGCCTGGACACTTCTGCTACTGCTCTACAGCTGGGAATGGGCCCCCTCCACCCTGGGCCCCTGTGAAGCTGATCCAGCTTCATCCCCCTCTTTAGTCTTTTTTTCAGCCAACCGCTTGGTGTCCCCTGATCTCTGGGGTCCAGGCATGTTCTTGGCTTGTGTGATGGTAAAGCTCCTTCAATGGGAGGTAGATTGCATGCGCATCTGTTTTTTTTTTTTTTTTGGCATGGGATGTCCTGGTACCCCATCTTAATTTCATGACTCTAGTACATCAGCAGTTTCTATGTTTTTTTTTTTATATATATATATTGCAGCATCCATGGAGAACACATCACAGTGCAGGTCAACGCAATCAACCTGAAGTGGGCCTTTAGAAGCCACATGGTCATGTATAGTCTTACACCCTAACCACCTGGGACAAGATGTCCTGGCGCTCCCATTCTAATTTCATCACTCTAGTTCATCTTGGGTTTCTGTGTTTTTTAATATTGCATCCTCTATGGAGAACACATCCCAGTGCAGGTTAATGTAACCAACCTGGAATGGGTCCCTGTGCTTCTTGGGCCCCTTAGAAGCCACATGAGCTTCTCTGGCATGTATGCTCTTAGGCCCTAACCACCTGGGACAGGATGTCTTGGCGCTCCCCTCCTAATTTCTTGACTCTAGTTCATCTTGGGTTTCCGTATTTATTAATATTGCATCCTCTATGGAGAACACATCCCAGTGCAGGTTACTGCAACCAACCTGGAGTAGGCCCCAGTGCTTTATGGTCCCCTTTGAAGCCGTATGGGCTACTTCTGTGGCATGTATGCCCTTAGGCACAGGGGCACACAAGACTATGGGAGATACTGACAGACATTAAGAGAGCAGAGATACTTATATCCAGGTGGGACATCTTTAGACCATCCAGGCCAAAAATAGTTGCATGAGGACCATGACCAGTTCGAGGTACCTGAAGGTGAAAAACAATATATTATTGAAATGGCTAGCAAACCTCCAAAAATACCAGAAACCTCCAGAAAGAAAGTGCAAATTTCTCTTTAATTGTACTCTTGAAGGACCTCCTCCCCTTTCCTTTTCAAGCATGGGTGACCACCACCACTGTTGATGTCCTGGGGGGGTCATGTAGTCAGTGTCTTTTGTGAGGCATAGTGAGAGCTGTCAGGTCCTAACAGTAAATTCCTGTGCAAGCGAGCGAAAGAGGCTGAATCTTTGCCCGCAGGCTAGCACGACTATCCAGATAAACATCTTCTGATGAATAGGATGATACAAGGAGGCAACAGCAAGAGCACTCCATGTGTGAACCGTGGTCAGAACTTACCAAGAATAACCAGCCCTGGCAAATCTCTTGAATGTAAATTGATACAATTGTGGTACTAGTTTTCTTCAGAGGCCGACGTTGTGACAGCTCGTAGCCTGGGCCTTCATCAGAGATATCTGGTTCTCCGGACAGCAGGGAGGAATCAGACACATACAGTAATCAGATGGGAAGTTTTTCGAGCTATCTAATTTGAAAATGCCCATGTCCATTCATGTGTTGTGCTGGAGAAATGCCTGATGTTACTGATGGGGGCAACCGGGAGAACATGACTGAAAGCACATTGTGCATCGCTTTGTATTCCTGAAAATAGTAATGGAAACGAAACCTATTTAACCAGGCATATTGCCTGGTAGGGTTGATCACACTGATTAAAACAGTGATTTGCTTTTCTACTTAATTATGTGGACTTTTATCTTTATTCAGATTAGGCAGTTGGAGCACCAAGGGGCAGGCTGTAGCATTTCGAGCACCACTACAGCTACACCCCTAGTTCTCATTGCACTGCCCCCTCCACTTTGACAGCACAAACGCGGGCCTGTGTGCTCCATCCACTGCTGCTTGCCGAGCAGCGCAGATTCACAGTGCATAGGCGCCGATTACATAATTCCACTCGGAAGTGGAGGTGCCTGCGGCTTCAGGAACAGAGCAGGAACGATTCCAGGTGGAATGATGTTGCTGAGTTTGTGCACAACAGCGCAGGTGCCAGAAGACTGAGAGTGCTAGATGTGATGTCTGGCGATGTCAATCAAAGGGGAGGGGAGAGTGTATTGAGCACTAAGGGTGTAGCTGTAGTGATGCCTGAAGTGCTACAGCCAACCCCTTGGTGCTCCAACTGCCTAATCTGAATAAAGATAAAAAGTCCACATAACTCAGCAACCCTGAATGCTTCCGAGAAAAGAAATGTATTGTTTTGATCAGCATGATTAACCTGTATCATAAAAAACATAAAAGAATATAACAATGTCTGGCTTATTACAATGAATAAGATGTAACCTTGACTTGTCTTCTTCCTGTCCTTAGAGATCCGCAGCCAGCTGATTGAGCAAGGTAAATGCATAGATTCTCAGGTGGAGCACCGGCAACAGCTGCTGCAAGAATTGAGTGAATTCCTTCGAAGGAAGGCAGAGATCAATCTGGAATATTCCCGCAGTCTTGAAAAGCTGTGCGACCGTTTCTCCTCCAAAATCCGCAACTCAAAGGACCATCAGAGGTAATGACCCAATCAGTAGGAACGTTTCAAGAAACTTACTTTATAAGGATGAGCATACATTTTAGAGCGCTGCCCCCGACACCCTCCCATACACAAGCACACTCGGTTCGGCCGAGCGTTCATGTGTTCTCAGTAGGGGCAGTGGCTATTCTTCAAAAAGCAAAAAGATGTGAATCCAACAGCCCAGTCCTTCTTCGCGTAGACATCTACCGTCAAGAGAGAGTTGGAGGCCCTCATACACATTAGATGGTTGGGTGGGTTCTGCTGACATACAGTACACCTAATGTGGCTGGCCAGCTTGTCTAGGATTGGCCTGTTTTTTATATACAACTCCCTCCGTGCTGAACCTGCTCTCTTCCCGTGCACTTCTGGCATGCACAGGGTCATGTCCACCACTGCAGCAAATGATTGGCTGCAGCAGTTATGTGTCCCCAAACACCACACAACCCAGCAGTGATATGCCGCTTGGAGAGACCTCACCGCTGAGGCCAGTCATTAGCTGCAGCAGTGCAATGAAGAGAGTTGCAGACCCAGAACAGTGGGGAGCAGGTAAGTATGGTGTCCTTTACAAGTGTGGCTGGGTGGAATAGTATTTTTAAAAAATATATGTCAATCCTAGATAGTTCTTTTATAGTCATCCTCAGACCTGAACCCTAGGTAACATAGTAACATAGTTTATAAGGCTGAAAAAAGACACTTGTCCGTCCAGTTCAGCCTGTTATCTTGCAAGTTGATCCAAAGGAAGGCAAAAAACCCCTGTGAGGTAGAAGCCAATTTTCCCCACTTTAGGGGGGAAAAAAATTCCTTCCCGACTCCAATCAGGCATTAGAATAATTCCCTGGATCAACAACCCTAATTTTGAATAACCCTAATTTTGATAATCTTTCTGGGTACTGTAGTCCACCCATTCCAGTTATGACTTTAGTTGCCCTCCTCTGAACCCTCTCCAGCTCTGCTATGTCTGCCTTGTTCACAGGAGCCCAGAACTGTACACAGTCCTCCATGTGTGGTCTGACTAGTGATGTGTAAAGTGGCAGGACTGTGTTCTCATCACGGGCATCTATGCCTCTTCTGGGTCTGAGGAACCTTATAAAGGTCTTCACTAATTTCTTGTTTCCTCATTGGGTGCAGTTACTCTACAGAGAACATCCACCGAGTATATAGTCTTCCTCAAGGTGCTAATTTCTCTTGAGCCTAAGGAGGTCTCCAATCAATGCTAGTAGATCCAAATAACACTGACGTCTAGGTGAAGGAAAGTGCCAACCATGAAACGTGCCACAACAGAGCGCTCAGAATGAACACAACTTTTCTTTTAACCCGTTTGGCCATTAACCGGGATTGGTAGAATTCACAGTGCACAAACTAAAGTACCAATGCATGGTTCATTTTTAGAGTTTCTTAGGCCAAGTAAAAGTACTATTCAGTGTTACTATAGTGCGGAGGTAGAGGTCTCACCTGGGTCTTGGTGCCTGAGGGGGCCAAAAGTTCCCCCCTGCCACACCATCTATACTATAAATGGCACATGGTAGGGTGGGGGTTAGTTACAGATTTTGCATTGGGTCCCAGGACCTTCAAGTAGCAGAAGAGGTGTCGCTATGACCTTTTGACCTTTAGATGTTTTCTATGATGTTCAAAGTGGTTGTCACAGAAGAAAAAGTTCAGTTGGTTTAGGACCAAAACTAAAATCTGATGAACAGGTGCAGTGAGCCCCTGAGTAGCCAAAGCGGGGGATGGGACTTGTAGTGGCACAGACTAAAGAATGTGTCACAGTGGACTCCCTCAGGCTGCAGTTCCATAGGGCTGGAGCAGTGAAAAGAAGCATGCACCGTTTCTTCCCTCAGGGAACTTCCTGTAGTTCGGGCTCCCCCCCCCTCCCCGATGTAGGTGGTTGTATGGATACTTGGCAGAAGGCATATGCAATACAACACAGTGGACAGTGTGTAGTGTCGTAGGATTCAGTAACCAGGGCAGGTTCAACAAAACAAATGTCCTTCTTTACCTGAATGCAAAAGCGGAGATGTAGCACATCCAACAACAGTCTGTGCACAATGCAAATCCTTTCCCTAGATGTCTGTGTATGAATTAGGCAATGTTTGAATTACACTCTCTTGCTAAAGTCTCTTTCATTTGAATCTCTGACTGGTCACTGTATTCTATCAAAAATGTATGTAATTCGCACAGTGGCTTGCAGGTCCAAAGATACCGTTGGCCAAGTTGTTCCTGAGGTGTGTAGGGTGTCTTAATCTGTTACCCCTCCAAAGCAGCGGGGTCCAGAAAGCTTTATGCAAGTTACCTTGCTGAATGACTCCTCGTCTGGCCATGCTGATTTACCAGTCTTGTCTTTCGTCCTCCCTTGCTGTAGTAGAAACAGAGGATCCCACGGAGATCTGTTAGCCTCTGGATTCTTGAAGCTAGAGGCCTGAGGAGAGGAGCACATAGTGTCTGCTCCCTAGCCCCTTCAAGCTCTCACTCATACGAACTAAAACTGTCTAGCTCTAGGGGTGGAGCCAGTCCACACCCTAAACTCCCTAGTTAACCCTGGCTGTACCTCCACCATTAATGGAGTCCTCTTCCATCTTTTTTCCTTAGGAAGGAGCAGCCTCTCCTGTCTCCAGTCAACTGCTGGTACCTGATCCTAAACCACACACGTCAAGAAAGCCGGGATTATGCCGCCCTCAGTGACGTGTACAGCTCACATCTCATTCCGCGGCTCACACATACAGGAGAGGACCTCGTCCGCCTCACAAAGAAGGTATGAGCGAGACTAAAGAAAAAACGTATTCTGAGCCTGACAAATAAGAACGCTGGGCCAACTAGTCAGGGACTACAATATGGCACCCATTACAGCTCTCACAGGTGGTCATCCAGGTTTCCACATCTGCCTGTGTCTCCATCAATACAAGCTAAAGATGCATCAGACAAAATTGGGTGACAGTCCCTGCATAGTTACCAACGGCTCTGAATTTTCAGGGGCTGTCCCTAATTTTCTGAGACAGTCCTGGCAAATTTTGGCTTGGGTGGGGCTTATGTAAGCCCCATCTTTAAATGGGTGGTCCGGTTGGGTTTTTGGGTATTCCTGGGGACATGACTCATATACCCCATTGTGGAAACTGTAGAGGTCGCCATAAATATTTATCAACATTGTAGCGCCCTATTCTGACACTCCCCTTTTATTTCCTATTTGCATAAACTCCGCCCTTTTCTATCCAGTTTGTGAGACAATTCCATGAAAATTGGAATGGGTGCCAAGTATGCGCATTGGTGGAGAAGATACAAGGATATAGGGTTGATGTGTTTTAGGATATGCATTTATAATTCTCCCCTCCGCCGCTTGTCTTCTCCATTGTGACTACACATGACTATTTTTGTCAAAATAACAAATATCTCAGTGTGTGGGTGGAGGCGATGTCACCTCATCATGCTACTTTATTTACATAACTATTTCCATATCTATTTACGGACGGTTCTGCTGAAATCCTCGCCTTATGGTGTTTTCTTCTCCTTCCCTCCAGAGTAAAGACATTGGCGCTCAGCAGCAGGAGGATCTGATGAAGCTGGTGTCGGAGCTGCAAGGCGTGAGTATGGGTAGCACATAGACTACAACTTGACTTTGAGTCATCGTGACATAAAGTCACATCTGGCCGGGACTCAAGAGTCGCCTGTCATATATTTTGAACGTGTGATTCAGCTTGCCGGAATTTGTACCTGTCAGTGTGCAAAACGGAGAGGCCTTCTGGGTAATTGCATCGGCATGGCATCTCCATGAGTCAGGCCACGGCTTATGCTGACTCACAACATCTTGAGAAAGATGGTGGCGCTTTTCTTCAATGATGTAGGCTGCTGTTTATGAAATCCTGTATTTCAGGCTAACCTAACAGTATGTTCACACATTGCAGAAAATTAGCAGCAACTTTGTCAAATCTCGTCCACACGCTGCCGAAAATCTGCAGCAAAATCCATGACCAATCCACAAGTAACCCATGCAGAATTTTGCTGCATATATTTTTCCAAAGCAGTTTACATTCCTTAAAGGAGTTATCCCATGAATAATGTAAAAAAATTAAAATCGGACATCATATTGTACATTACAACCTTTCTAACAAAGCTAGAACCAGACCTGTACTTGGCACATGGATATGGATCCAGAGATCTCCCCATTCATTGCTCTGCTAGATTTATATCAAGCTGACTCCTCGGGAGTGTCTTTTGAGCTGCAGCTAAGGGGGCGTGTCTCAGCTCTCCCTATCACAGCTCAGGAGGCGTGTCCATGCTCTCCCTATCACAGCTCAGGGGGCGTGTCTCAGGTCTCCCTATCACAGCTCAGGAGGCGTGTCCATGCTCTCCCTTTCACAGTTTAGGAGGTAGCTGAAGGATAAAACTGAGCATGTGCGTCCATCTCAGTGAGCAGGACAAAGAAATAAGAAGAACAAACAGCAGGTGGCGCTATACAGATACATTTTATTGAATAATTCAGTGGCTATATAAAATTTTTAATTACATGCAATTACCAAAAGTATTCATATCCAAGTGCTGATTTTAAAACGGTAGAATATTTTTTTGTGGAACAACCCTTTTAAATAGTCTGATTCCATGCTGATTCCATGGTTAATGTTAGCATCCCCCCTGGCTTCATTGCTCATGCCAGCAGAAGGAGTGATGTAGCGGTACGCTACTACAATGTACTTGGCATCAAATTTTCAGCATTATAAAAAGTGTAGACATATGACACATTCAATTAGGGGATGGCATTGACTGGTGGTCTAAGCTCCTGCAGGATCGCCGCTATCTTAGCACTGTAATGATTTTTTAATAGGGTTTTCTGGGAGTACAAAATGATGATCTATGCTCAGGATTCATCACTATCTGATCAGTGTGAGTCTGACTCCTGGCACCACCGCCGATCAGCTGTTTAAAGAGGCTCGGTTCTATGGTGAGAGCAGCAGCCTCCTCACAATTTACCAAGCACAGTGCCATACATTATATAGTGGCTGTGCTCGGTATTGCATCCCAAGTCTATTCGCTTCAATGGGCTGAGCTGTGCCTAAGCCATGTGACCAATGGACATGGCATCTCTAGCCTAGGAAGAGGCCACAGCATCTGCAAACAGCTGATTGGGAAGGGGGGGGTGCCGAGAGTCAGACCCCCACCAATCTGATGTTGATGACCTCTCCTGAGAATAAGCTATCAATATTGCACTCCGGGAAAACCCCTTTTAAGGTGGATTTCGTCTCTGGACTCCAAGGGATGCAGAGGTATCAGTCAAACCCAGGTCGTGGTACTCGAGGTGGAATAAAAAGCTAGAGTCTAAATCAAAGAGGTTCTGCAGGGTTAGAAAAATATGGCAGTGTTCCTTTGCAAACAGAGCCACAACTGACCATAGGTTGTGTCTGTATTGCAGATCGGTTCTATTGAAGTGAGCTGCTATACCACACACAACCTGTGGGCACGGTGGCGCAGTTTTTTTTTGCTTTTTTTTTAAGAAAGCAGCCATGTTTTTCTAATCCTGTACAACCCTATGATTTATTCATACCAAGAACTCCACAAAGAACCAAGGAACATTATTTATATGTTGAGGAAAGGCAGACATCAGCATAGGAAAGGATTCTTTACAGTCAGAGAAATCAAACTATAAAATTCGCAAATGCTCAATCTGCCGCTGCTTTCATTTTACGGGGCTCCAAGGGATACCTTTTTGTGATTGGTAGGGGTCCCAGTGGAAGGAACACCACTTATCTACCAGTTATCCCCCATCCTGTGCATAGGGGATAACTTGTAAGAACTCGAATTCCCCTTTAACGTGTCGTTGGCGAACCTTGAAAAGCTGCATAACCAACGCGCTCTTGCCGTACTGTTACCTGAATTACTAGTATGAATGCCATACTTTTTCAGGTGGGATCAGGGAGGTAGAAGAGTGTGGCACGCCAATTTCTCTTTCAGACATTGACACGCCCCTTTTTCAGACCGCATCCCCTTTTTCATAGGCAACAAACAATCTCATATTGAGGCCTTCAATATAAAAAATCTTAGAAAACCCCTTTAAACCAGGATGTTTGAGAGATATAATATAGAATCCCTAGCAAAGAAAGAAGTAGGGGACAAATTCAAGAGAGCATGGTGTAGAATCAGACTACACTGGGTTTCTTTGTAGTCTGTTACCATGGAGACACATAGAATTTCCTAGAAGCTGTGCACACTATCATAGATTTTAATGGTATTGATGACTTATCTGTCTTCAATGTCAGCTTGGGGACAGAGTTGGACCCCTACTAACCTGATATTGATAACGTTAAGAATATTTGCAAGGATGCTTCATTAAGATGCAGTGGAATTAGAAAAATAGTCACAAACGTGGACATACTCTTAAAGTATTGCACTGTATTAAAGGAGTTTTCCAACTTGTAAGAAAAAATAAAAACAGATGCAAATGTTAGAAAACAGAAAATAAACTACTTGTCTACTTATCTCGGTGATCCAGTGCAGAAGCTCCAGCAGTCCTCCTGGTCTTTGCTCACTCGTGGTCATCATGTGACTATAGCAAAAATCTGTGGTCACATGTCGTACTACTGGCATCATGGCGCCATCAGTGAGTGGTGATGCCAGTGTGTGACCACTGCGCCCACTGATTTTTGCTATAGTCACATGCTGGCTGCTTGTGACCAAAGACCAGGAGGACAGCTGGGGCTTTAACTTTAGTTTTCCAGTTTATTTTTTATTTACTTTTTTATTTTTTTATTTTTCTCACAAGCTGAAAAACCCCTTTAAGATAACAAAGTGCATTTACCCAGCAGCTTCATATTAAGCCACAAAATACTTTGTCATCACAGTGACTCGTGGCTTCAGAAGCCCCTGACAAACTCAGCCGTGCTACATCTGTATATGCAGTGCCTGTTTCACCGATGAAGAGATTTCCCATAGACGCAGAGCTTGGAAAATGAAAAAGGTGCACACAGGGACACACCCTCACAGAGGAGCGTAGAATATAGCCATATTACTCATTTCCGCTACTGAAACATTTTAAGGAACTTTGAAGACTGAGCAAAAAAAAATATTTTTCTTTGGGTGGACTTATCCTTTAATTACACTTTTTAGTTCATGAACTCTGAGGCTCCAGTGTTTTTGTCTTCTGGTGTCAGAATACCAGTGTGAAATTATCACCTAGGGCACTGTGGTTACAGTCATGCCGTGCTGACCATGGAGGACATGAGTATCTTCTCACACTTGCTTTTCTCACAGCCAACTATCGCCTCCTGCTGGAAGCAAAGCAAAAAATAAATAAATTGCAATTTGTCCACCAAGAAAGCATTTGCAATAGAGATGAGCGAGCATGCTCGGGAGCAATTTTCGAGTAGTAGCGTACGCATTTTATAATCTGTACGCTAATGCATACGCATCTTCTAATCTGTACACTAATGTGTACGCATCTTATAAATTTGTACGCTAATGCGTACAAATTACAAGATGCGTACGCATTAGCGTACAGATTAGAAGATGTGTAAACTACTACTCGAAAATTGCTCCCGAGCATGCTCGCTCATCTCTAATTTGCAATCATGACCTGAATATTTTTGTAAAACATTTTTTGAGGACAGCACAAGTGGCTGTCAGCAGAACCTGCCTTAGTTTGGTTGGTGCCCAGTGATGCTTCTCATAATGTCATATAGTGCACAAAAAATGGCTACCATACTGTGCCTATTCTTAAGTGCCATACAGTGTGATGCATAAACAGTCAGTACTTAATGATACTGTACAGTGCCACCATCACTATACACTGTAAAGGTCAAGCACCGTACAGTGCAAAGAGAATATACCATTCTGTGCCTAAGTAGCAGTGCCTCACGAGTCCAAGTAAAGAGCACCATATAGTGCGAAGATAATATACCATACTGTGCCTAGGTAGCAGTGCCACATAACACCTAAATACATAGCACAGTATAGTGGAAAGCAAATATACCATGTGGTACCATGTCCAATTAAAAAGTACCCTATGGTGCAAAGATAATATATCATACTGTGCCCAAGTAGCAGTGCCACATGAGTCCAAGTAAATAGCACCGTATAGTGCAAAGATAATATACCATACTGTGCCTAGGTAGCAGTGCCATATAACACCTAAATACATAGCACAGTGTAGTGCAAGGTAAATATACGACACAGTACCGAGTCCAAGTAAAAACCCCTGTATAGTGTAAAGATAATATACCGTACTGTGCCGAAGTAGCAGTGCCATATAACACCTAAATAAATAGCACCATATAGTGCAAGGTGAATATACCACACAGTACCGAGCCAAAGTAAAAAGCACCATATAGTGCAAAGATAATATATTGTACTGTGCCTCAGTAGCAGTGCCATATAACACCTAAATAAATAGCACTGTATAGTGCAAGGTGAATATATCACACAGTACCGAGTCAAAGTAAAAAGCACCATATAGTGCAAAGATAATATACCGTACTGTGCCTAAGTAGCAGTGCCATATAACAGCTAAATAAATAGCACCATATAGTGCAAGGTGAATATACCACACAGTACCGAGTCAAAGTAAAAAACACCATATAGTGCAAAGATAATATATCGTACTGTGCCTCAGTAGCAGTGCCACATAACACTCAGTAGACTCAGTAACACAGCGAATATACCATGTTACTGAGTCCAAGTAAGTGGCAGCATGTAATCCAAAGATAATATACCATACTGTGCCTAAGAAGCAGAGCCACACAAGTCCGATTAAATAGCACTGTACAGTACAAAGATAATATACCATACTGTGTCTAAGTTGCCAAGTCCAAGTAAATAGCACCATATAGTGCAAAGATAATATTCCAAACTGTGTCTAAGTAGCAGTGCCACATAACACCTAAATAAATAGCACCGTATAGTGGAAAGCAAGTATACCACGCAGTACTGAGTCCAAATAAAAAGCACTGTATGTGCAAAGATAATATATCATACTGTACCTAAGTAAATAGTACCATATAGTGGAAAGATAATATGCCAAACTGTGCCTAAGTAGCAGTTTCTCACAATGTAAATTGCACCATACAGTGCTTAAATAACACCAATATAAAGTGACCAAATACCAACTCCCTATATAAAACAACATAATAACAGTGCTGCATAATAAGACTCCCGGTGGTCGCAGGCCATCAGTGGCATCCCCTGAATTTTTTGTTTGACCCGTAAGACTAACTTTAAAGATTAGTTCTGGTTGGAGGTGATGGTGTAAGCATTAAGAATTGGGAGGGATGATGGAAGTTACATACCGATGAGCTGTGCAGGCTGTTACTAGATTTCCTACCTTAGCAAGTGTTTGTAGAGGTTTTTTTACCTCATGTTGCCTAAAACTAGTGAGAAGGAACCTTCTACTGGAGTGGTGTTGACTTCTCCGCTCATCGACAGGCCATGAAGACGTACCAGCTCTATCACAATGACTGTCTAAACTCTGAGCACAAACTGCGGGAGGCGGAGAAGCAGGACGAAAAGCGCACAGGCAAAGTGAGCGAGCAGACGGCAAGCTCCCCGGTGGCTGAGAGGGGGCCTAGACGTAGCTCACTGAAGAAGAGCGAGCGGTTGGTTGAGAAGGTAAGGAGCAATGCGATATGCCAAATCTGTAACTTGGCCCCCCAACCATTATTTTTTATAGAAATGATACACCCTTATTTTTGTGAGGGTCTAATGGGCTCCTAAAATGGGACATTTATATTAGATAGCTGAATGGTTGTGTGGCCAAGAGCTACCTCTCCCAACTTGCCCATAGATATGCACACTCTGCTTGGCCGAGCACACGTGTTTATTTCAATAGGGAAGGGGCTTAGGCAGGGTGCTGAATCTCCTTAAAGAGACCAGTCCGGTATGGAGACTTATTGGCAATGCTCCATTGGAAACGAATATGCAAAGAGCTATCTCCCAAGGAAGAGGACCATCTCGCCAACACCACTCTTGGAAATGGCTCTCTATGAGTCAAAGTCTGACTCTTGGGATTTGACAAGGGGATATAGCCAACCTCTTCATTGGAAGACATTAGGCTTCTGCTCCATAAATTGTTGGCAGGTCCTGACAAAAGCACCCCAGCCTTCAAGTTCTTCATAGCATTGCCACGGCCAAAATGACTATTTGCTTTGTTCCCATAGACAATGTAATGTATAGATGTGATGGTTCCTACAAAGGGAGAGGTACTCTTTGTAGTTGCTCTTCTGCCCAGTGTCAATCATAGAGGTCAGATTTGTCTAATAAGATATTTCATACTGAGGTTTCTAAACTAGACAAACCCTTTAAATTGCCCACTGTTTTTTTTTCTAGAGGTTGAAAAAGTATCTTGAGAACAGTCAAAAATGCACAAAGGCCCGAAATGAATATCTTATCAACTTGAACACAGTGAACACCAACCTCAATAACTACTTTATCAATGACATCAGCGACCTCATCGATGTAAGTGGCTTCTCTGGTGCCCGGCTTCATTCTTGGCCATTATTCATGCACCCTAGTAATGCGCCCCCTTTCTGTTTTCCTCTACAGTGTTGCGATCTTGGATTTCACCTGTCTCTGGGGAAGACGTTGCGAGTGTTCCTGCAGGCTGAGGAACGAGTCCAAGCCTCTCGACAGCAAGGTCTCCAGGCTATTGAAGGGGCTGTTGATAACTTAGACGCACAGGCAGACAAAAACAAGATGATGGAGATGCGGGGTGATGCCTTCTGTCCTCCAGCTCGATTTGAATTCCAGCCCCATGAGGGTGATGAGGTATGGAGTCAGCTTGTCTCCTTGCTGTGAAGACTAACTTGAATGAAAAATGTCCCACCATCAAATCATAACAAATGTCCAACTTTTGCCTTGTACATGCTGTTAAAAAAACATCATGTGAAGTGTCCTGACATTTACTCATGTAGTATGGTGCCACCTGGTGTTCAACATGTATAGCCATGTACACTTCCACCTATTAGCTGAGTGCTGGTGGACATACATGGTCAGTCACTCTCCCAGATCTCTACACTAGCATGGCTGAGAAGACTCATCCTTGAGGGTATGTAAAAAATACATATGTCATGGTCTTCTCCTTCAGGTGTTGGAGGTCCGATCTGAGCCACTTTTTCACCAGGAACTAATCACCAGATTTCAACATATTCAGTCCAGGCTGGAAAGGGAGCATCTAGAAACTGAAGAGGTATGTTGCACCTTGTTTGCACTCTACTTCTGTAAGAATGGAGTATATACTGTAGTCTGTATACAGATAGGTTTGCATGTTTCTGGATTTTAGGTTTATTGTGTGGGGCTGACCATCATCGACTTCAGTAAAAGCAAAATAGACAACGTCACCTTCAAAATGGGACTTTGAAACCCACAAGGATCATTGTGCCACTGCCTGTATCAACAGGGGCAGACTGGGAACTTAAAGTGGCCCTGGAAAAAATACAATAAGTGACCCCATTTTGTAGTCAGGTCTAAACTGATGGTAGGCAGGGCCAGCAATACCATATTGTGGCACATTATACCACCCCAACAGAGCCAAATACCACAGTCCATCACAAAATACATCCCCAAAAACATCCACTGGCGGGCCATGAGGAGGGCTTAGGCGGCCCCCTGGGCATCGGCCCACCGGGAAATTTCCCTGTAAGGTCTATGGCCAATCCACCCCTGTGTATCAACCTCGAGCTGAACACAAGTATGGCCAAAATACTGCTTGAAGTGGTTTTACTGGACCTTCTCTTAGCTCTTCCCTTATCCATCATAGACTTTAGTAAGAGCAACATAGACAACGTCACCTTCAAAATGGGTCTTTGAAACCCACAAGAGTCATGGTGCCACTGCCTGTATCAACCTCGAGCAGAACAGGACTATGGCCAAAATACTGCTTGAAGTGCTTTCACGGACCTTCTCTTAGCTCTTCTCTTGTCCTCAAAGTCTTCCTTAATTGATGTCCATCAGATCAAGCACATGCAGTAAGGTTCAGGTCATGTCTGGTCTTTGACGGGCATAATAGTGCTGTCTGAGACGCCCTTTGTTTCCATCAAAGCTAGGAACGTCTCAATAGACCACCAGTGTAAGGAAATGAAGTCCAGTGGCTGCTGGTGGTATCCATCATGCAATGGATCCATCATTGTGTAGGATGTCCATTATAAATGGAATCCTTGAAGCAACCTTGCCACAACCTTGTCTCCTTTAGCTATATTCCATGCATAATAAAATGCTTATTCACATCTGTCATACAGAGAGCATATTGTAGCTGCAAAAGATGAGGTGGGCCTAGGCATGGCAATTTATTGGGAAATGGGAGATCTCGTCACCACCAAACTTGTGGAGACCTCAGTAAAGACGACTCAGGATGGTTTATCGAGATTGGGTCATCCAGTCTCCAGCCAAATCTGAGTTTCCAATTTTTTTTAGGTTCATCTACAATAGAAGTGATCATTTTTATTCAAGTTTATTTGAAATGTTGGAGAACCCCCCCAAAAAACCATCAGCATTCCCACTTTGGCATTGAAAACACCCCAATCTCAGGAATTATGTTCATCATACCAGCTATCTGGATGTAAAAGTTCTCAACCCCCCCTTTTTGTTTTTGCAGGTGAACAAGACTCTTAAAGCAACTCTCCAGTCCCTACTAGACCTCATTGGATCTGATGACTTTGACTTGTCCGATGCATTTCAGTCCAGCCAGTCCACCGAGTCCTTAAAATCCACGGGATCAGACACCAGCAGTAAGACGAGCACGGCCAAGAGACGGGCAAACCAGCAAGACACGGAGACCTTCTATGTTACAGTGAGAAGGGAATAGGTTGGAGGATATGGGGTTTGTTCTGATGAGGGTGGGAACAGAAATGTGAGGACCCCGTAGAGAAAATGTGGATTTTAAATGATGAAGACCCACAATGGACGTGAAGGAAGAATTAGACAAATGACTATTCAAAGACGCCCAACAATACCACCATTCAAGATATTCTCATTCTCTGGCCGTCTTTCTGAGGTTCCATTCACCATGCTAATAGACCATTCTTTACTATAGCACAATGGGCTGTCACTTGTTATTGGCATCACTAGTAATTACAGGTCTTCTTCTAATAGCAGTAAGCGCTTTAAATAATGCCATCAGAAAAGAAGAAAAATCAGGAATATTGACACTGGTTGTGCTTGTAGTTTCTTTAGAGGGATTGTCTGGTTTAGAAAACCAATTTTCAAACACCTTATTAGTGAATTGAGGGTTATTAGAGTAGGATCCCCTATTCAGGACCCTCATCTGTTAGCCTGAATGGGGAGAGGGTTACAAAGAGTTCCTCCTTTTCCCTGAAAAACCTGGCATATCGGTGGATGACATAAACAGCCAATTAAGCCTCTAACGACCACCGGTAACCCTTTTATGGTGGCCTTCTTTTAGATTACTGAGTTTTGACAGTGCTCTAGAATGTCCCACAGGTGTCCCATGTCAGATGGAGTGGGTGCTTGGCTGTCTAATGACAATTAAGCTCCTGGTGTAGCAGCCAGGTTTAAAAGACCCTCCTATCCTTGCTGTTTAAACCTTAAGATGCCATGATCAATAGTGGTCTTGGCACCTAAGTGTTTTTATAGAGGAAGAGACACTCTCTGAATGCTCGTCAGCACCCCTTTCGGAGTACTGATGGATTGCCATGGCTGCTGGGGACCCAGTATAGGTCCCGTGGTCTGCCATTGACTGATATGATTAGGCCATGCTTAAAGGGGTTGCCCAGGATTTTGATATTGATGGAATATCCTCAGGGTATAATACTGACAGACATAATACACTGCAATGCAGAAGTATTGTAGTGTATTATAGATGTCAGGTAGGATTGGTCATGGTAGGATTAAAGAAATTGTTAAAAAAAAAAAAAAAAAAAAAAAAGGATCAAAAATGTTTTAGCAAAATTTTATTCATTTCTAAAAAAAAAATGTGTCTGCATTGCGGTCTGCACACCACAAATCCGCAAAATATGGACACCTTCTGTGCAATCTGCATTTTTTTCACTCCAATAATTAGAAATTACCATTTTTGTTTGCAATACGGACAAGGATGGGACGTGTTCTATAATTTACAGAAAAGGTGCATGGATTCGGACAGCACATGGATAACATCTATGTGCTGTCCCGTTTTTTTTTTATGTGTACCTGGAGAAGTTAATGGGTCCGTGTGCAAAATTGCAGATTAGACACGGGTACAAAATACCATTGTGTGCATGAGGCCTAACTGGTATGGCTGCAACAGTCAACCCAAAATTGAAATCATTTCATCATTTATCATGCACAGTGAATTCGGTATAAAGAAATGCCAGGATTATTCACCTCTCCTCTCCAAAATAAAAGCGTAATGTTCCCTGACATGAGGCCATTAAAAACTTCAACTTGTTATATAAAAATAAAACCCTCAGACAGCAAAAATTGATGGAAAAGTAAAGATGTTATTGGCTTTAGAATGTGCTGACACCGATTTTTTTAAAGTGTATCTGTACTTTTAGAAAGCCTTTGATAGGTCAAAGATTTGGATGGGTGGGGGTCCAAGTGTTGAGACCTCTACAAATTGCTAAAATGAGGAGAAAGAAGCAGACACACAGAGCGCTCTCTCTCCTCACTGCAGAAGATGGGCTGAATAGATCGTCTATGAACCCGCCTCCAGCAGTAAGGAGAGGCAGTGTTATATGTGAGAACTTCTAACTCCTCATTTTACGAGGAGTCCTAAAGTGAGGTCAAAGGGCTGGTGACCCAGGGTCCATGGCAGAGTATCACCATCGAAGCGTCTTCTTCTGGTCCCTCATGCAGTCTGGCAGAGTCTCTTCTACTAAACACTGATCCCTATCTGCAGACAACCAGGGGCTCTGACTGCTCTCTTTATATACAATTACTAACTGAACTGGAATCTTCTAGTGGGAGTGGTGGAATGGAGAATCAAATCCTAAACAAGAAACAATATTGCAATTTCAGTCTGTCGTAGACTTATATAGAATTTCAGTACAAGTCTATAGGAATGACTAATCAATTTTTCCAGAAATAAACAAGTCTTCACACGTAAACAACAGAGCTAAACCAGACAGTCGAAAGGTCAGCGTGTCTGTTCTTTTTCCCTCCAAAACTTTGAATAGTGCCTTATATAACTGTGGAAGATTTCTAACTTCTCAGGGTATAGGCAGAAAGTCCCAAAGTCTCTCAGTATTAAGCCTCATTCACACGTCAGTGTTTTATAGACGTGTTCTGTATGTGTTCTCCACGGACAGCACACGTCCCCATTCATTTCAATTTGTGTATTCAGACATCAGTGTTTTAGCACAGTTCGTGGGTCCGTGTTTTTAGCACAGATGCATGTCCTATTTTGATCCGTGTTCCCGGATCCCTCACGCCCATTATAGTCAATGAGTTCGTAAAAACCACGGATCCCTCAGGGATGTCATCCGTGTTGCATCCGTGTTTCACGGATCATTAAGAAGAGATGCTTTGAAAATTATTTTTCAGCTGTTCAGTGTCAGTGAAACACGGAGGGCAAAACACGGACCCAACACGGATCCTTCACGGATGCCTCACTGACCACCTGCTCACGAATTTGAGCACGGACACGGACGTGTGAATGAGGCTTTAGCTGGCTGTGCATTAACCTTTTCCACAATCCAGTGCAGATGTTCTGCAATAACAGTGCAAATGAACAGGATATATTACAATAAACATAAAATGCAGTTCAATAATATAAAACAGTATAAGTGTATAGAATAGCATAAATCACAGAGCAAGTTAACCCTCTAAAGTGCAATAAAGTAGTGAGTTGATTTTTTTGCCTAGTAGCAATATGGGCAAATGTCCACAAATGTCAATAGTCCAAATTACCCTTTCTCCAGGCCACTACAGCAAATAAGAAGGTAAGGCTACTTTCACACTAGCGTTAATATTTTCCGGTATTGAGATCGGATAACGGAAAAAAAGCTTACGTTTTATCCCCATTTATTGTCAATGGGGGCAAAACATAACTGAACAGAACGGAGTGCTCCAAAATGCATTCCGTTCTCATATCGGAGAGCAGTATGCTGCAGTTTTCTTTATGTCCTGGGATGCGGAGCAAGACGGATCCGTCATGACCCACGATGCAAGTCAATGGGGACAGATCCGTTTTCTCTGACACAATAGAAAATGGATACATCCCCTATTGACTTTCAGTGGAGTTCATGACGGATCCGTCTTGGCTATGTTAAAGATAATACAACCGGATCCGTTCATAACAGATGCAGATGGTTGTATTATCAGTAACGGAAGCGTTTTTGCTGAACCCTGTTTGATCCAGCAAAAATGCTAGTGTGGAAGTAGCCTAAGGCCGTAAAAATATTTTATCAGCATTCTTCTATTAGGATCAGTTGTTTTGTTGGACTTCTTGTCACTGGTCCTACAGTTACAATAATACCATTTATGGTGGGGCTGATAATTGCTTACTTGTAGTTTCCTTCTCTGTTTTAGAAATTGCAGAAGTATCTGGCAGGGAGAAGCACTATATGTAAACTACAAGCAAAGCGAGACCGCCTGAAGGAGGCCATAGATAAAGGCAAGTATACCGTGCGCTTGTAGGTCCACTTTTCCAACCTTTTTACTCCAATGTATCTAAAAAATATGAAGGAACTATGCAAAGAGTAAGTATTAGAGATATCCTACTGTTTTGTCTCTTCAGCTTCTCTGCAGGCTTTTGTGTCTCCATGGTTACAGACTACAAACAAACCTAGTGTAGTCTGATCCTGCAGTCCTACTCCTTTCCATCTATCCCATACTTACCAAATGTATGTTATCAAGAAGCAAGAGACAGATGGAAGCGAGTGTGACTGCAAGAGTCGGCTACAGCCAGCTTTCTTAGGAAAAGATAACATGTCATATTGACACGTGACTGCCAGAGCCAATTATTAGTGGCAGTAGCAATGTAAGTATTGTAAGGATCTACATGTGTGAACAACGCCAACAGACAAACAAGGTTTATTTAGCATCCAGCAGACTCCAGGACAATCAAGTTGTGCAGTCACGTAGTCACACAGCACCAAAAATAAACACAAATCAAAGACCTTGCCCATCTGGGCACTTAATAAACAGTATATCTACCTCAGCTTGGTACAAGTCACAAGGAGATCAGGCTTTCAGCGGAGACAGGTCTACCAGTTTCTATTTATTCCCCAGTAGACTAACCTGAGAATACTTCAGGCTAGGGAGAATAGCTGTACTGGAGTGGGAGGGGGAATGGAAGATCCCTCTACCAATCCTACCATTGAAAAAAAAAACCCTCTCCTGTACTTTACCAAAGACATTGATGAAGTATATATGGCACATGACTGCTGTGGCCAGTGATTGGAAGTCATGTATTGGTATGGAACATCATCACTGCCAGATGCCACCAGGGGTTTTCTGGGAAGTTGTTGCTAGGGTGCTAGAGGTTTGAAAAGGTAAGGAAGTACCTGTTTGCTAATTTAGGCCATAAGTATCTTCCATGACGATGGGATTACATGGACCATGTTGGCCCATTCTTCCTTCTCATGAACCATGTGGATTTACGCAAATTTCTCCCTTTACACAGGTAACTCAACAACTGCAGCCAAGGAACGCCTTGGCCCATATACCATTGTAACAGGTTATGGACATCACCTGGAGGGGGCTCTATTTTTAACATTTTCCTCACCTGTATGTAAAACAGCGCCATTCTAGTCCGTATGTTGTGTCCGGTATTGCAACTTCACCCCATAAGACTGAGCTACAATACCAGACCCAGCCCATGGACAAGAATGGGGCTTTCTCTGCCCAAAAAAAAAACATTTTCCCCCCAAATTGTATGCAATCCCTTTTAAAAAATTTTTGTTTTTCCCCATTAGACTTTTGTGTCTACAGATCTGCAAAGTAAAGAGAATTTCTAATAAGAAGGACTATTCAAATTGAATATGAAAACCTCTGAGGAAGTTGCCCTATTTCTGTACACTGCATTTCTCACTTTTTCCATTTTCCTCCACAGCTGCTGAGTCACACAGTAACATCTCTGGGTATGTATCACGTTTGTTCTTCACATTGGGGTACTGAGGAGGAAGGGAAGCGCAATCTATCAGATAACATGCCTTCACAAAACCACACGCCAAGGACTGACAACATCTTTGCTTTCCCAATGATTTCTAATTGGTTACATTGTGTTAAATATGAAGTAAATGGTAAAAAATTAATCTAATAGCCTGATTGAAAAAGAAACATTGAAAACCTTTAGGCTCTGTTCACATTGGTGTCGACGATTGAAGGGGTTTTCTGGAACTTAGATATTGATGACCTATCCTCAGTCAGGATCGGTCATCAATATCAGATCATGGAGGTCCATACTCACTATATACACGATACTAATGCTACGTTGTAAATGTGAGATTCTTGGCAAATACTTTTGTACAAAATTATTTGTGCCCGTCTGCCAAACGTCAAGGCGATCTCTGTAAGACGGGATCCTAACACTGAGTGAATATGGAACACTTAGTGAATATGGTATTTCGAGTTAGGTTCCCGGCTTACAGAGATCGCCTTGACGTTTGGCAGACGGGCACAAATAATTTTGTACAAAAGTATTTGCCAAGAATCTCACATTTACAATGCAGCATTAATATCGTGTATATAGTGAGTATGGCATTATTATATGTACTTACTTTATTGTTTGTGTTGTTGCATTTTTTTTAATTCTCTATTTGCAGCCACGGCTATGTGCACTGCATATTTGGATGTGCTGACTGACCCCCAGTTTTTCTTGCAGATCATGGGGGTTCGACACCCTGCGCCTTTGCCAATTGGCGGTTTCGGTCAGGCTTCGGAAACTAGACAGTGGACGGACGGCTCTATCCACTGTGTAGTGGCCATGCTGGGGTACTGCAGCTCAGCTCTGGATGGAGCCTTTCGTCCACTGTATCATCTCTGGTGCCTGACTGAAACAGCAGAGGATGCGTCAGTAATATCGAAGTCCTGGAAAATCTCTTTAAAGGGGTATTCCAGTTAGAAAATGTATGTTTCCAGCACTCCCACAGAAAGGAATGGAGCGACAGCCAGCAATCTGACCAGCCACTCCGTCCATCTCAGGGGGGGCTCCAGGGAGGATGGGGCCTCCATTCTCGTGATCAGTGGGGGTCCTACTGCCCGGAATAGTTATCTAACAGTAATAGGATAACTTTTTCTAACCGGAATACCCCTTTAAGTTTTTACAGAATTCATGACCGATACAATGGGATCTCAGTTGCTACCCATCAGGAGACGACAGAAACCTGACCAATGCCAAAAACAACAGTGTGAACGGAGCTTTAACCTAAATCACCATCTTTTAATTCCATTGTCATTTTTAGGTCCAACATTTGGCGCTGATAATTTTTAAAACCTATGTTCTTGTTGGTTTAGAGACTTTTTTTTATTTCCTAAAGCTCCAAATTAAAGTTTAAAAATGATGCCCTATCATTAGGATAGTCCATTGGTGCGACTCCGACATCTGACTCTTGCACTCCTGCCAATCAGTACACATATAGCGGTACTTTGTGGCTTTGTCCTATTCAAGTGAGTGGTGTATGGGACAAAGCTGTAATACCCAGCATGGCCACTACTGAAAGAATGGTGTTGTGCAATATGGAGCACCGCAAACAATGAAGAGGCCGCAGGGCTTGCCAGAGTGATGTAGCCCCTTCAAACAGCTGATTAGCAGGGGTTGGACTACTGCTGGTCTAATATTGATAGGCCAACAATTTTAAACATCTGGATAATCATTTTAATTCAAAATAAATTCTGGCTCCCTGCAGCCACCACTAGAGGGAGCCTAAGAGCTTGTTGCATACTGTTTTATCATGAAATTCAAGGCATAAGCAGTATGCTGAAAGCTACTTGGCTCCCTCTGGTGGTGGCTGTTTATGGAAGCTAATATTCTGTGAATGGAGATATTTTCTCGTGTTATTATGAAGGGTTGTGTCTTATGGCATGAGAGAGCATCTTAAAGGGGTTTACCACAAAAACCTCATCAACTATCCATAGGATGGAAGTGTCTGATCGTTGTAGGTTCGATTCCTGGGGCCTCCACCTTTCATGGGAATGGGGTCACATGTTCCCCCCGTTTGAATAGAGTGGCAGTTGGGCATGTCCAGTGCTGCTCAATTCCGCTGTTTAGGACTGCCGAAAATAGTTGATCTCTGTACTCTACAGTCAAACAAGGGAACACAGAACCCCCCTTCTAGTGATCCATGGGCCGAACCCCCAATCACAGGTACTTATCCTCTACATATGGGGATAAGTATTGTTTGCAAGATTACCAAGATTACCCCTTTAAGGCTCAAGTCCATCCTGGCTTTATTTTTACCATACTCTTTTAATTAAATGTTCTTAGAAAAAAAGTAGAAACAGCTCCTCTCCCTTATAGGTTATGTCTGGTATTGCAGTAATTCCAAATTCATTTGAGTGAGGCAGAGTTGCAATACCAGCCACAACCTGTAGGCAAGAGTGGTGCTGTTTCAGGCAAAAAAAAAGCAGACCCTTTTTTTCTAATCCTGGGCAACCACTTTCAAAAACTAGGCACTAGCCATTGACTATTTGTTTTTTTGACCCTTATCTGATAAAATTCTGTTTAAAGGGAATCTGTCACCATGACCTTGGACTAGTATCTGCAGTATGGGTAGTCCTACAAATAAGGAATTCAGATAATCTTTTATTATTTTCCTTCTGCCCCTCAGTTTCCCTGCTGTCGCTACTTAAAAATGGGCTGCCGTAGCAGTCCTGACATTGTATTCCAGCATAACTTTAAAGAGCCTTTGCCAACATGATCAACCCTATTAAACGAAGCATACTGCCTGGTAGGGCTGATCATGCTGATTAAAACAATTCCTTTCTTTTGTCTGTATGTTAAACAGCTGCAGAGATACGTGTTTCATTCATATTCAAATTAGCAAGTTGGAGCACCAAGGGGCGGGGCTGAATCTTTGGAGCACTGCTTTTGTAACACCCCTGTGGTCTACACATTCCATCCTTTTCTTGATTGACTGGGATAGACATCAGCATGCTGAGGGTAGAGCATACACATATCATATACACTACTTACTATAGCCTTACCATGTTGAGAATAGAGGTTTTCTATGCTTAGAAAGGTAATACATATTACTGGTTTATTGATGGATACAATATATGATTATAAAGACTTGAGAAATATGTAATAGCTTTCTAAGTATAGAAGACTATTTTTGAGGAGGCTATAGCCTGGAGGTAAGTGGTTAGCCTTGCTTGTAGATGTCCCAGATTCAAATTCCAGGAGAGACTTTTTTTCTCCCTTATTTAACCCATGATAAAAGGCTATAGATTTACTATATTGAGAATGGAGGTTTTCTATGTTTAGAAAGCTAATAAATATTACTGGTCTTTATAACCATATATTGTGTCTTCGAATAAACTAGCAATATGTATTAACTTTCTAAGCATAGAAAACCTTGGTTCTCAATATAGTAAGGCTATAGCCTTTTATTATAGTATAAATAAGGGAGAAAAAAGTCTCTGGTTTAGAGACCAGGCTGACTCTTTAAATAGTTACAGCAAAGGAACAGGAGGCTGTAGGAAAATAAAAAAATTGTGATCTGGACTCCTTATCATGTGTTATGAAATCTGTATCTTTATGTAATCGCGTCCACAATATGGTCTGTGTTTATAGCCTATATTTTGTTATTAACGTGGAGCGATTTGTGAATGGGTGAATTGTATGTCCCGCGGTTGGTTTCAGGCTGCAGTCCAACACCAGTAAATCCCAAAGGGCGAGAAGGCAGAGACCGTCCTCCCAGTATAACCACAAACTGTTTAACGGGGATTTGGAGGAATTTGTGCAGGTACCCGCCATATCTGCTGCCACTTCCTTTGCTTCCTGATCTGGCTTGTGTTCTCTATGGAGAAAACGTTGCAGTGTCGCTCATCCCAGAAGCCTTTGCTGCATAAGATTCTCTCTGCCAGTGCAAATGGTCTGACAACCTGTCTGTCGCCTTATTCCACAGTTACTACCTCCAGTTCTTTGTTTCTGTATTTCATTTTGGTCTTTTTATGTCTCTGTAACTACGCCAGCCACTCTGCCCTATACCAATGTCTGTCACAGTATCCCCATAATGTTGGTAGACATTGTACTCCCATATGACTGCCCGCCATTGTGACCATATATCATAGCTAGCCACAGTTCCAGCAGTAGCCATAGTGCCTACAGATTAGTGCCAAACAAAACTCCATAAAATACCAGTTGTAGTGCCCCTGTACAAGAGCCAGTTAAAGTAATAACATTTCCTCCCTCCCACCAGTCATTGGCTATTAGCATTTAGATACTGTACCATTTTGTTCAGTGCCAGCTACCCTAGACCTGCTTAGCAATATTCCATTTTTATATATGAAACACAGTGGGTTAAAAAAAAAAAAAAAAAAGCCATACTCTCCTTTGTTGGATCCCTCACCTTTGCTGTTCCTATGCTGCTCTGGTCCCTGTTGCTCTCCACTTCCTGTTCCTGGTTCAACACATAGGAAGTACCTGGAGATGCCACCTCAGCCAATCCTGGCGGCCTGCTGGAAACAGGAAGTGAGGAGCAGCAGTGACCTAAGCAGCATAGGAATGGCAGTAGTGGGGGATCGGCAAGGGTGACTATGGTTTCTTTTTATTTTTAATCTGATGGGATCCACATTTAAAAAATTTAAGACAAATTTCAGACGAGTGTACTCAGTCCAGGAAACAGGCTCTGCAAGTCTAACCTTCAGCCATAACAATCATATGTTCCTCTAAGCTCCGCTTAAAGGCATTGCCCAGTTTCAGATGAGCCTATTCAGTCTGGGAAACACGCTCAGTGTGGGAGCAATATTTCCCGGAATTATAGTGATTTATGATGCAGTGAATCTGTGTCTCACCACTGGTCTACTGACCTGTAGTCATAGTATTATGTGACTACACTTCCGCAGACTCACAGTCAGGGAGGAATTCACAGCATCATAAATCATTCTGATGCTGCGTGTTGAGTTCACATGAGCAATGTTCAGTCTGGGAAAATACTGCTCCCTTACGGAGCGTGTTTCTTAGACTGGATATGCTCTTCTGAAACTGGCCTAATACCTCTAGTCAATCCCTTTAAGCAGAACTTAGAGGAGCATATGACTCTTGTCACTGAAGCTTTGACTCCTATGAAACTACCGTATAAGAGCCTTGCTGTTTCTGCCCCCATGACTGGCACCTCAATAGGCTTGTAAGTGGGTGCTGTTGTGCCCAATAGCTGAGTGTTGATTGACTATCATAGAGACGCGCTCATATCTTCTCAGTCTCTGCTGGTGATAGGTTCCAGTCAATGCTGCTCTATTTGGTCTTTTTATCTAGATAAAACCTTCCAGTCCCTCTTATCGGCCATCCTTCTCTTCCTCTGTTTCTTCTGTGCAGTCTCTGGTTCCCTTTTGCCGTCCATTATCTACTTCCCTATTTCTTTTATGTAATAGGCTCTAGACCCATTTATATAATGAGGTGATGAATAAACCCCCCTTTTATTGTGGGCGGAGCTTTCCTCTGTGTTGCTTATCTTCTCTAGTAGCATAAATGTTCATCGTAGGGCCTGCCAAGGGTTGTAAACTGTAGGGAAGAATATGGATCTGAATTGGTAGGGGAAGTAGAATAACAATACTTGCTCCAAAACTCAACACATATGACCACTACATGGCAGCCATGCAGTATTGGACTGAAGTTCCTTGGACCCACCAGAGGAAATGATTCTGAGGGCCGACCCTCTGTTTATATAGGACCTTAAAGGGGTTCTCCAGGAATTAAGAAAATGTATATACTTAAATATTACTTTATTATAAATATATTCCCAAATAACTTTCATTAGTTATAATGGCTCGTTTTGTCTGGAGAGAAATCATTGGGGGAAATAAAATGGCCACCGTCCTATTAATACACACAAAACCTGTCCGAATCACACAGGAGGACCAGTTACTTCACAACACTGAGATAAAGAGCTGCCTCATCCTCCTCTCTTCTCTGCTTGTCAGGGATTATGATCCTGAATACAGGTGATAAGATCTTCAGCTGAATCTCTGTAGGAATGTAGTTCATGAGGAGACATAAAGTACAGAGAGGACGGACAGGACAGACTGTGGTAATGGAGACTGCACACAAGAGCTGCTGCTCATTACCCCCACTCTCCTCTTGGTACTGCATGTCTCCTCATGAATTCCATTCCTACAGAGATTCATTTTATCAGCTGTATTCAGGATCATGATCCCTGACAAGCAGAGCAGAGAGGAGGATGAGGCAGCTCTTTAGCTCAGTGTTGTGAAGTACCTTGTCCTGCTGGGTGATTAAGACAGGTTTTGTGTGTACTAATAGGACAGCGACCATTTTGTTTCTCCTAATCATTGCTCCCCAGACAAAACAAGCCGTTATAACTAATGAAAGGTATTTGGGAATATAATTCCCAGAGAACCCCTTTAAGGGCCTGTTTTATTAGGGATCCATTATTGACAGAGCTTGGGCCCATCGGAGGATCCTCTGGTACTCTGGTGGGCCAGTTCCACCTGGCAGCCATGTAAAACAAGTTGATTCTGGCTATATATTTAGAGTTGTTTTCTCTAGCTAGATGTTGAGTATAGATGTTATCTAGGAAGGAGGTTGGAGATCTTCTGAACCTATATTCTCTAAAAAAAACACAAGTACTTAAAGAAACAAAGCCTAAAATTCAACTTTTGCCTCTGTCGAGATTAATCCTTGGTTCCCCGGATGCAGAGCTCTTGAGGGTTCTTCTGGCCTACTCCATCAGTAGATCTATGTTGGCCAAACCTATGGATTTCAACAGGTTTAGCCAACCATCTGATGTGTATGGGGCCTCCCAACTCTTGAATTTAAACTGCCAGATCCTTATTTTCTCAGACAGGGAAGCCACCACCAGAGGTTTGTCTCCCCATTCACTACATATGCTTGCTTGGCCAGGATCGGTGATAGCTGTCAATAGTTTTCTCCTACATAAGGCCAGTTTATGGCCTTCATGGAGGTGTTATGGTCCACCTTATCTCTTTGTTTATGTATGATCTTGCAAAGTCATAGAAGATCTTGGTACTGGGGATTTCAAGATCTAAAGAAGTGGCCAGGAGGACCTCAGCTTGGGGATTGATGGTTTTGGTGGGCTTTTGCAGACAATGAGTGTGAAACTGTCTCCTACTTTCCTTCTACAAAACTTTCCTTTTCTATATTTTTCTGTATTCTGGACTTAGATCTGCTTTTGGGCTGATACCTGAAGCCTGCGTCTATCTTCTGTGAGCTTTCATATTGACTCCTGGATTTCCCCTCCAGTGCCCCCCTGCGCTATGACATGGGTCTGACCTAATGCTGCTTTTTGCTTTCAGTTAACCCTTTACAGATCAATCCTCTCTTTTTTTTTGTTTTCTCCTTCTGCTCTGCTTTGCAGGAGACGGAGGTACCTGTCCCGTGCCCAGGTACATTTCAGTCATTCTTCTCTTCATGCGTAGCTTTCAGTACTTTTGTCTGTTTGTATTCTTCAGCACTAGTTTTTGTTGCAAATTTAAGGACAATTATCGTTATGTTGTAGAAAAAATGTCATTAAGGAGGACCTCTCACCTCCCCTGGCATGTCTGCTTAGTAAATACTTGCATTCTCCATGTAATAACAGTTCTGGTTGGTGGGAGTCCAAGACCCAGGACCCCCATCGATCAGCTGCACTCCAGTGAGCACAGCGCCATACATTGTATAGTGGTCGTGCTTGGTATTGCAGCTCAATCCCATTCACTTGAATGGGACTGAGCAGAACCTAGGCCATGTGACTGATGAACAGGCATAATACCAGTGGGAACTGAACAAGACATGTCAAGGGAGCTGACAGGTCCTAACTAAGTCAGCCATCAGTGGCAGCCATGTTTGCTAGTTGACCATTTATTGAAATGTATACAGTTTAAAGGGGTGTTCCGAGATATTTTTCAGTAATGACTTATCCTCTGGATAGGCCATCAGTGATCTGATCTGTGGGGGGTCTGACACTCAGGACCCCCACTAATCAGCTCTTTGAGGAGACAGTGGCGCTTGCAGTAGTGCCGTGGCCTTCTCCAGCTTTCTCTAGGCCATGTGATGTCATGTTTATCGGTCACATGGCCTAGGCATAGCTGCAATACCAAGCACAGCCACTATACAATGTACGGCGCTGTGCTTTGTGAGCAGAGGGAAGGCTGCAACGTTACTGTGAGCACCGACGGCTTCTGTGATCCCCCACCGATCAGTTAAAATATCTCGGAAAATCCCTTTAATGGCCCTGAAGCTCCATAATGATGCCCCTTCTATAGATTATCAGCTCTGTGATGACTCTTCTATGTCCACATACTGATACTGTGGCTATGGATCAGCCTTGGTCAAATATTGTATGTCTCCTGACTCTCCTCACAAGTCTGGGATAGCTGTCACAGAGGTTGATGATGTCCAAGAATTGTTCAAGAGTTCCTTCATGTTGCAGCCAGTTGAATAGTAATGTATATAGGATAGCCCCTATTAGAATACTGATTGGAGCCAGCTCTAAGGTGGGCTTTATGGCTTCATCATCAGTGCTATACCCCATGTAATAGTTCTCTGCATGATCAGAAACTAACAGCTAATCTCAATAGAGTAAGTGAAGAGAACGGTAGAAAAGAGACAGGTAGACATCTTGCCTTCTTCTCATGTAATGTACTTACCATTTGACCTATTGTCTTGACCACCCAGAGTTCAGGAGAAGCCATTCCACGGGTAGTGTCCAGCTGTATCCGTTTCATAAACTTGCACGGTAGGTAAACTTCTTGAAGACCCTTCCTTTACTCCTTTAAGCATTTTCAAAGTTGCTTAAAGGGGTTATCCCATGATTAATGTAAAAAATGAAAATCAGACATCATATGGTCCATGACAATCTATTTCTAACAAAGCTAGAACCAGCCCTGTACCTCACATGGATCCAGAGATCTCCTCATTGATAGCACTGCTAGATTGATATTAAGTGCTTCAGGGTGGAGTGTCCCTTTTGCTGCAGCTTTCTCCCTGTCACAGCTCAGGAAGCAGTCGAAGGATGGAGCTGAGCATGTGCGTTCACCTCACCAAGATGAACAGAGAAGTAAGAAAAAAAGCAAACAGCAGGTGGCTTCACAGATACATTTTAGTGAATAACTCAGAGGCTATACAAAATTTTTAATTACATGCAGTTACAAAAATATTCAGATCCAAGTGATGGTTTCAAAACTGTAGAATTTCTATTTACTTTTTGTTCATGAGACAACCCCTTTAAGGCACTATAGTATTGTTGTCCCCTTATGGGACAGTGAGGCCTTATTTTGCCTCCTTTGGTCCTAGTGAAGTTGGTATAAGGTCATGTGGAAACCATCAGCAAGGGCTTTAGTTTGCGAAGTGCTGACGTACTGAGTGGGGTGGAGTACTTGTTTGTTTGGCATATTTTCTTCTCCATTCACATCCAAAGTGAAATAAAACAGTTATTGCTTTTTACAATCACATGACCTGGCAACTGAGCTCTGGAATACAAATTCCCACAATGCATTGCACTATTAAAATTTAGCTTTGGTTGCGAGTAGAGAAGGAAACTGGATTTTATACCGTTTTATACTGTGATATGCTTAAAGGGTGTCAATCGCCAGGAAATCACAGATAAACCAGGCATAATGCCTAGGGCTAGCTCAGCTGAATGTAATGATACATTTCACTTAGTGATCTGCTGCTTCATTCTGGAGAAAAAGTATTTTAATCCATATGCAAATGAGCAGTTAAGTGCACAGAGGGTGGATTCAAGTCACTCTGTGCACCCTTGATCCTTCTCCTTCCTCTGCCCTCCCCTCCTTTACAGACAGGACCATTTATGATGACTATGCAGGAACCTGGACCTGTCAAGTAGGAGAGGGCTGGGCTGGCAAAGGAAGCAGGAGGAGCAATGGTGCACAGAGGGTGGGTCCACCTTGTCAGACTTCTGATACTGTCTTTCAGGTCTACAGCACGAGGGTATATTCCGTGTTCCAGGTTCACAGGCCCAGGTGAATGAGATTCGCAGTGCCTTTGAAAGAGGTGTGTGTAATACAGATATGGTATCGATATGATATATGTCTATGTCTAGGGCTGGTAAGAATAACTAGGTTGGTCTGGTCCACGAGGGCAGACAGTGGTCCATGTTGGCAGGCAGAGACTAGCCAAGAGACTGCCTACAACCCATTGAAAACCATGTGGGCCAACAGTAGACCCCTGCCACTGGGATGGATTACCTTCTACAAAACTCATAGGGTAAATTTATTATAAGGGGACTTTTTATTTTAGACTGCGTCACACAGTGTTGATAAATCTGTCAACAGTTTTGACCATGTTCAATCTGGGGTACCCAATTTATCATCTGTAATTTCTTAAATGGAGGCTGTCAGCAGTTTTATGCTAAATTGCTCACAGCACTAGGTAGTGGCTGAGGAGAACATGACAAACATACCTAATGTTGAGTTTTTCTTATCAGGAGTAGTGTGGATATGAAATTTTGTTCTGCCAAATTCCATTCTTGCAAGTGTCCTGGAGGCAGAGCTTCATAGTGAAGTGCTCTCTGCACTGAGCAGCTTCTCAGCCCCTCCCCTTGACTCTGAGTGACAGCTGCAGTGGTCTCCTGATTGGATGCTTCAGCTGTTACTCAGGGTAGAGGGGAGGGGCTGTTGAACACTGTACATTAAAGCTCTGTCTCCTGGGCACTTGTAAGAGCAGAATTTGGCAGCAATAAAACTTCATATCCACACTACTTCCTGTTGAGAAAAGTTCCACCTTAGGTATGTGTGTCATGCTCTCCTTAGCCACTTCTTAGTGCAGTCAACAGTTTAGCATGATTCAAAACTGCTGACAGATGCCTTTTAAAAAGCTTCAAGTTGATAAAACTGACCTACATCTAATTGATAACATAGCTTTTCAAAAGTTGTGAAAGAATTGTCAAAGTAAAAAAAAAAAAAAAATATATTTTGAGCCAAAATTTTCAACTCTTCCCCCCTCTGTCCTCCATAGGTTTGGACAGTCACAGGTGTCATTGATTGCAACATTGATAGCTTTATACTGAATTAAAATAATGAAATCTATTCTACTGCACTTTGGCATTGGCCGCCGTGCCACTATTAGGATGTCAATGAAAGAGGCCGGGTTTTTATGTCACTTGGTTATTATAATTTTTTTTGTTATTATATTATATTTATATTATATTATTATTATATTTGTTTTGTTTTAGTATATTATTTATTATATATATTTTGATCAGTATTTTGGGTTAAACTAAAATCAGGAGAGAATGCAAAATACTGTCCAAAATCTGCTACGTGAAATAAATGAGTAGGAAACTGGTGCCATCTGTTGGTGACATGGTGAATTACATGATGGTGTCTAACAATTGCTTTGGTATGCATTAAAAGGGAGTAGTTGTTCATGAATTGTCCTGAGGATCAGCCATCAATATCTCAACCAGCATCCTGCGCCCTCTGTCTCCGAGTAGCTCCAGAACTGGACCTTCACAATTCTGTCATTTGTGTACTGGACAGAGCTGATTACTGCAGCACTGCTCCCATTCACATTACTGGGGACAGTGCTGCAGTTACCAGCTCTGTCCATTACACAATGGACAGAGCTGTGTAGTTCCAGCATCAGAGCTACTCTGAAATAGGTGATTGGTGAGGAGACAGAGTGTCAGCCCCCCACCGATCAGATATTGATGGCCTATGCTGAGGATTAGGTCATCAATGCTAAAATCTTGAACAACCCCTTTAATATGAGAAATGCTTATATCATTTTGTCACCTCAGAGAACTAATCTGTGCACTTTCCCAGGGGATGACCCATTGGACTCCAGCTACACAGGGAACGACGTGGATTCGGTGGCTGGGGTGCTGAAGCTATACTTCCGAGGACTGGAAAAGCCACTATTTCCAAACGACATGTTTAATGAATTGCTGTCCTCTCTCCGTGAGTGTACCATGTCTATAGTTTATATATTGGGTTTGGGAAGGGGGGGGTTGGACTTGATGGAAGGTGTACCTGAGCATGCCCCCTGCCACTCCATTCAAAGTGTATAGGACTGATGGAGATAGCTGAGCTTAGACTCTGAATGGAGTGGTAGTGTGGATGTTTGACACCTGCTCCGTTTAAATCGGCACCACAGGACCACTATTCTTATGATCTGTGGGTGACCCATCAGTGGGACCCCCCAGTAATTAGACACTTATCCTTTATCCTATGGATAGGGGATAAATTTTGATTCTGGGAAAACTCCTTTAAAGGGATGTAGACTTGTATGTTGTCAGTGCCTTTGCGGAAAGCTTTCCTTCTATGACTTCTATTTACTTACGTACTCAGCCTTCTGTTCCAAGGGGTCTCTACAATCTCTAACGTCTCCTATTTCCTTGTATTTAGTCTGCATTCATGTTCTTACCCAACAGAACTCGAGATCCAGGATAGGGTCCCACACTTGAAGAAGTTGGTGGCACAGCTCCCCCCTACAGTCACCCTTGTCCTAAGATACCTCTTTGCCTTCTTGAACCAGTAAGTAGGTTAGAGATTCCATTCAGATAATAATACTGTTTCTGTGCTGCTTCCTATGCTTCCTGGTATAGAAAAACCTTCTCCTAATTATAAATTAATAGAGGAGGTCCCCTATTCAAGACCTCCTTGCCAAAAGAGAGAGAGAGAGAGACAACAAAAGGTGCCCATACACCTTCAATAGCTGTTGGTCAAATGAGTCTCCCATATGAGTCTCCCATATACCTACACGCTTGGATTGGCCAAGCTTGTGAGTGATTTCAATGGAGAGAGAGGAGAAAGCTGCTTCGAAACTCATTTGGTGGTGGCTTATCTCTGGGGAGAACAAAAGGATTAGGTACGAGAATCCAATTCATGATCTGTTGGAGGAGTGTTGGACGTTCCCCATACACATTAGATTGTCAGTCGGTCCAACTGAAAATGGCGGTCTGGCACTGATACCTACACACTTGGCTCGGCCAAGCTTGTGAGTCCTTTCAATGGAGAGAGAGTGTAAAGCTGCTTCCAGACTATTCTGGTGGTGGCTTATCTCCGGGGAGAAAGGATCCGGCAAGAGAATCCAATTCATGATCTGTTGGAGGAGTGTTGGGCGTTCCACATAAATATTGGATTGTTGGTCGGTCCAACTGAGAATGGTGGTCCGGCAGAGAGTGTATCTACTTTCAATGGGGAGAGGGGAGAAAGCCGTTTCCAGACTCTTCTGATGGTGGCTTATTTTCTGGGAGAAACAAAGGATCAGGCAAGAGAATCCAATTCATAATCTGTTGAAGGAGTGTTGGCTGGTCCAACTAAGAATGGTGGTCCGGCAGAGAGTGTATGTACTTTCAATGGGGAGAGAGGAGAAAGCCACTGCCAGACTCTTCTGGGGGTGGCTTATATAGAGGGAGAACAAAAGGATCAGGCAAGAGAATCCAATTCATGATCTTTTAAAGGAGTGTTTGTAATTCCCCATACACATTTGATTGTCGGCCGGTCCAGCTGAGAGTGATGGTCCGGCATAGAGTGTATGTCTTTCCAATAGCCAGAGAGATAAATGCCGTTACCAGACACCTCTGGTGGCAATTTACCTCCTGGGAGAACAAAAGCATCAGGTGAAAAATTAAATTCATGATCTGTTGGGATCCCCACACACATTAGATTGTTGTCCCACCTGGTCACTAATCTCTGTGTATCCTACCAGCACAGCACATGGTGATTATCATCAGGGACCCTTCGTCACCTTCAGGGACCCTGCAGCTCTGACAAAGAAAAAAAGCCTCATAATTGTCATGTTTTTATATTGTAGTTTGTCCCAGTACAGTGACGAGAACATGATGGATCCATATAATTTGGCAGTCTGTTTTGGTCCAACATTGGTTTCCATCCCTGAAGGACAGGACCCGGTATCTGTTCAGGCTCATGTTAATGAAGTTGTGAAGACTATTATCATTTACCAAGAACGGATTTTCCCTGGGCCTACCGAACTGGAGGGCCCTGTGTATGAGAAGTGCATGACAGTGGAGGAGGATGAAGAGTACTGGTGAGTATGAACCTGGAATTACCAGAAAGGATGGAATTAGTAGTGGTCAGTATAGTTTATTGATGCAAAAACTACTTCTGAAAACTTTCACGCTCCTTATCTATAATTGCTACAACAATTTACTCCTACTGTTGTACCATCACTTGTCTCATCATACAGAAGTTAAAGGCTATGTACACCTTTGTGGGCAATTTTTTTTTATTATTGCATTGTACTTATTTTGACCTAAAAATCACTTTTTCAATTGGTCTTTATTAACAATATGGAATCCTTTTTTGTGTACAGAGCTGAGAAGCTGTACTAACTGCCTGTGGATTTTTTTCTCAATTCCGTCATCTGAGGAGCAGACAGACTCCTTATCTCTTCTCTCTGACCTTATAAACACTCATTAAAGCTAAATTCTTACCTTACTGATAAGATTGTGGCTTAAATAAGTGTTTATAACCTCTCAGTAGCTTTACAGATAAGGGTAATTAGATGACCAGCACAAAGTGAAAGTACCAGTCACCCAGCTAGACAAACAGTTAACCCTTTGTGACTGAACAGCTAAATATTTTTAATAAAGGCCAATTGAAAATGTGATTTTTAGCCAAAAATAAGTTAAACGCTGAGGTTGACCTGTCATTCTGTTTAGTGATACATTGGCCCTGGAGGCTACCATAGAAGAAAGTGATCAAGAGATGCAGCAGGAAATGGCTGTCAGCGAGGATGGTAAGAACGAGATCTATCTATTCTATCCTCATTGACCAAAAAAAAAAAAATGCACCCAGATAGAAATGTCGGATTACTGTAAAACTCTGCTGCAGATATGTAAATGATTACAGCTGTGGTATGATTACACATTGGGTCTTGCCACAAGAGGGCATGAAAGTGCTTCCCCCTCTGCCCTATAAGAAGGCTCTCAGAGGCTACTTTTGGGTGGTGTACCTCTTGGTTGAGGGATCGTTGACTGGTAGGCATGCCTCAAAGACATTTTGCCCAGTTGACAGACTTTGAGAGGGTGCTTTAAAGTAGGATGGTCATTTCAACACATTGCCTACCATCCGGGCTGTTCAGACCTAACTGTTAGGAGGTGTTGGGAGGAGTGGTTAGGTAAGGGCACGTCCACACGTCAAACATGCTGTGGACACCCCAGACAGATCACCAGAAGAGAGGATCCTCTGATCTGCTGACAAGCACAAGCGTCTCCAACTGTTTCATTGTCCACCATCCAGACACAGGTGGTGCCTTCATTACACCCCTTTCATTTCATGTCACAGCACCCATTACGTGTCCTGCCATAAACAGCCAGCCACTGTTGCCTTTGTTTGCAGCAGTGTTGTGAATGAGAAACCTGGACTGTTATGGACTGGAATCGTATCATCTTTAGAGACGAATCCAGGTTCTGTTTGGGATCTGACAACAGTTGGGTTTGAGTATGAAGGCCTCATGGTGGTCGCTTCAATCCTGCCTTTGCTGTGGAGGACACACTGCCCCAACTGCTGGTGTTATGATCTGGAAGACATTGCATACAAGAGTCGGTCACTCCTAGTAGTGATATGAGCGAAACAAACAGCTCAGCTATATGTGCAGGACATCCTGCCACCACATACGTTCCTCTCATGGCAAGGCTTCCAACTGGCATTTTTCAGCAGGATAATGCTCGCCCGCACAAAGTAAGGGTTTCCCAGGAATGTCTTCACCAGATTACTATACTTCCTTGGCTTTCCTGATCACCAGATCGCCTATTGAGCATTCATGGGACCAGCTGGGACGCCAGCTTTGACAACCTACATGTGTGCAGGATCTACAGGCCCAGCTGTAACATCTGTGGGGAAATGTGCTGCAGGATACCGTATCCTATCCATAATTTCAATCGATTCCAACAAATCCTTCTTGGGGCGTTATTTTTTGTCAATGAGTGTATCCATCTACCATCTTTGATCATTTGATCCACCTATCTGTCTATTTATCGATCTATCTTTCTGCTGTTTTTCCAGAGCTAGACACAGTAGAAGCTTTTGCAAAGTTTGACTACTCAGCTCGAACGCCACAGGAGCTGTCATTCAAAAAGGGTGACACAATTGTGCTGCACAGCAAGGCCTCTGGTGACTGGTGGAGAGGGGAAACGGCAGGGGTACGAGGTCTAGTCCCGCACAAGTATCTCAACATTCCTGAGGGGTAAGAGAAAGTAAGAAGGGATATGGAAAATTGGGAATAATTACACCATAACTGCACTCAAAGTCTGGTTTCTGCTCCTCGCCACACTGTCCCCCCTTATTATCATATTCACAAGGGTTCAGGACGCTGAGATTGGGGGGTTGTTTGGTGAGGTCCTCACACTAAATAGCTGGTAAGAATTGTTTGTATCCAGTGTTGAGCAAAGAGAACCATTTGAAGCGGAATTCCGTCAAAGTTTGGGAAAACTTTGATTTGCAACGAATTGTCTCGCACTTCGTACTAATGAATCAGGTTTTCCTAAAATGGCAGCTGCATGTGTTACAATGCGAAACTAAGTTTAGAGCATACAAGCCCAGGAATGCATGATCACCCATAATGCCGTGCAGCCAGCCAATCTGCAGAGAGACAGCCCCTGTGATGTCACAGCCCTATCCCGCGTGGTCTTTGCCATTGCCCTGTGAGAGAAGCATAGGGAGAGTCATGGCAAGCGCTCATGCGCTAGGGATAGTGTTGCTGAAAATAATTAATAGAAGAATATTGGAGAGGGAGAATGCAGGGAGACTGTGGGGAGAGTGCAGGGAGACTGCAGGGACAGTGCAGTGAGACTTATTCTGCGTTAGGTTTATTTATTTATTCAATTCTACATTTACTTACTCCTACATCAGCTGTAAATGTTATTCAATACCAAAAAGATAGAAGCCTTTATTATTCTGGTGCCAGCGTGCCAACCAATATCATCCAGTCTGCAGCCCTTAGGGGGCCCAGGTCTCAATGATGACCATCCTCATCTTTTGCTGGCTTTACTTCTTCCAAATCATCCTTCCAAGACTTCATGTCCTGGAAAGCCAGCAAGATGCAGAGAGAGGAGGAGCTGGATGTTCCTGATGATATATTCTCATCGATACTAGATGATGTGGAAAAGGAGGAAAAGCAGATGGCAGAAGAAGGGCTCCCACCTGTAGGGTAGGAGAATGCCGGGGTTGGAGAAGTGGGTATGCCAGAGCTGATTAATATTCAAACAACCTGCAAGACCTTGCAGGCAAGAGCATATTGTCCCCCCCACCTAACCAGCCAAACCCCATACCAGCAACATCCCCTGTTTAAAGATGCCGCATGGCCATTGGTGTGGTTTTTAGTATTAAATTCATCACCACGGCATGGCCGCTCCATTTGGCTGTACCCTAAGGCAAGGTGGCCTGGGTATACCTGATTTATAGCGATTTGTGACAAATTAATTCGGAACAATTCAAATTTGTTGGCTAACTTTAGCGAAGTTGTGAATTCTAATTTTTCAAAACTTTGCTCATCTCTAGTTGTATCTGTTTTGTTAGAGGTTATGACCAGTTCTCGATAGTGACATTGTGAGGACCCTGCAAAACAATCCAGCTTTATGGACCCCTGCGAGTGTGACTTTTTAATATATATATCTACTGTGTGTATATATATATATATATATATATATATATATATATATATATATATATAACTATTTCTTCCTCACATGCTGTAGCTCAGAGAAAAAGCTGGAGCAACGTGCTCTCAAGAAGGAAGGAGAAGCGAGCACAGCCATCACCCCTGAGGATATTCTGGGTGAACCTAGCAGGTAGGAGATAAAGCCAAGTTAACACATCTTCTTCTAATCAAATATAGAAAATGTATAAAGATAGGTTTCTATGGTTCTGGTGGACAAAGACTAAGAGAAGAACTTCGATATACTGTTGTAGTGACCTAAGCAGCAGCACTCAATGCCATGTAGCAGCTGCAAAAGCAAATACAATTTTAAGGTCCATAAAAAGATAAAACCTCTTTAAATTCCCTTTTAGTCTTCATCTTGACTAAGGGAGCAATTTTGGGCTCTGTATTTCCAACAGGAGTTTTAAATGAAGTTCAGAGGAGGACAACAAGGTTGAGGAATGGGATGGAAAGAGGCTGAAAACTGGGCTTGTTTAGGTTGGGCCAAAAATTTACCAGCTATATAGAGAAAGTTTTATTTTATTTTTTTTTAAAGGGGTTATAATCAAAACCAGTTTTAAATGTGGCAGTGAAAAAAGGCACTCACCTATTCACCATCGCTGTGTTCCAGTGCCATGGCTCCTAGCCCTGATCCTTCCAGTCCACGATGGACTTGAAGTGTGACGTCTCGGCTGTGGTCACATGCAGTACTACAGCGGCCTCAGCAGTGATGTGTCCCCAAGTGTTAATAGACTACAGAGACTCAGTGGTCACATGCTGCTTGGGGACACATCAGCGCTAAATGGCACACGTGAACACTGGCAAGATGTCACACTTCCAATCCATCAGGGACTGGAAGGATCGGCAAGGGGGTCCTTGGTGCCAGAACGGTGCATCGGTAAATAAGTAGAGATGAGCGAATCTATTCGTCGATTCGTTGATGCATATCGAATCTTGGAAATTTTCAGCTGCATACATATATGCTACATATAAGTTACTCTATACGCTGTTGCGTACGAATTCAATTACTTAGCGAACTTTTACTGTTAGTTCATTATTCGTGCGCAAAAGCCCGGGAAGAAAGCGGTCACCTGACCTAGTGGGCAGGGCTTGCTCTGATTGGCTCAGGCTCGGTAAGCCAGTGACGCATCACTTCTGCTGCAACTGCTGAGACGAGCAGAAGCACTGTGTGTGAAATTCTGAGACTCTGAGACCTGTGTTGTTGAAATTGGGATGTAATTGTTCAGGGAATCCATATTACACATCAGGGATACTGCAGGGGACAGTGCAGGGCTAGTAATTAATCAGGCAGGGAGAGAGAGACAGGGAGAGAGATAGGGAGAAAACAGGAAAAGAGACAGAGACAAAGACCATCTGCAGGGCCACAGAGTTAAGTGAAAAATGTCTGGAATGGATAAGCAAAAGGAGAAGGTGGCACATGGCAGCAGTGCTAAAGGACCTGTAGCCGGAGCATCTACTAGTAGTATTCGCAATACTTGGCCGGTCTTCCACCAGGCTAACCCACCAAGGCGCAAAATTGTAGTGGAGGAGAAAGTAGATGAGGTAGTGGAGTGGATGGCACGCTCATCTCAGTCTCAGCCAGATGATCTGCTGTCATCTGCTGATACAGTATCCATATGTAGCCAGGGGTCAGACTCAGAGCGTTCCTCCTGCTCCACCAAAGCCCTTCATTTTCTTACGCAATTTGTACGCTCATGCGTACTTGTTCAAAGAAGTTGCGTACCTTTTAAAACTGAACGTTCGTTATTAGTGCACGAATGTTCGCTAAACGCCACATAATAACGTATATTTTGTACGCAGATTCAACGAATATATTCAAATATACGAATCTTATGAAAAGTTCGATGAATGTTCGGCGAATAAAATTTTGAATGATTTGCTCATCTCTATAAATAAGCTACACTTACTTAACCACAACTAAAACTGGCTTTGGGAGTGGACAACGCCTTTAATATAGGAAAGGGTTCTTTACTGTAAGAGTAGTCAAACTTTGGAAACATATAGCAGTGGTGATATACTAACTATTGTGTTCTGATCATTCTCTTAGGTTACGAGTAAATTCTGATAGCGCATGCTCCCCTAGAAAGCGCAGTGAGGGGAGCCCTATCAGAAAGATCAACCCATTTATAGAGGCAACCAGAATTCCTTTCCCCATGGCTCACGCCGGTCCAAGGTTACTAGGTCACATTGAAAGGTAAGATGTACGGGAGGTTTTCCAGCCTGTTATGGTTGACTTCTGCTGGCTCCACCTGTCCAGACTTTTATACTCCACCACATTAAAAGGTTGTCTCCTGGCATCCAGTAATGATGTTTTGATACGAATATGTGACTGCTGTAGGCAATTAGAGCATTAACCTGCACGTCCATATCAAAATGTCATGGCTGGAGGCCGGGATAAAGAGCCCGGTGGGGGACCTTGGGAAATGATAGTATGGGGGAAACGTGGGACCGATGGTAGAAGGGTTGGAAAATCCGTTCTAAGAGGGTCTCATGAAGACTTCCCCTTTCCATATGCATAGGGCATATGGACATTATCCAAGGGGAGTTCCCAATTTGGATTCACCTCTATCAGTCAAAGTGGAGCCTGACAGCCATTGATTTCAAAGGCCAGCATATAACACTACATTTCCCTGCAGCACCCGATGCAAGGGAAATGTATGGTTGGCCTCAGTTCCTCAGTGATCTGATCAATCGGGGATTCTGATAATTGGCTGGGTTCAATCTAAAATGGGCTTGTCTTCATAAGATAACCCATATGAACTCCCATATTCTGTACATACATCTTTTACAAACCTGAGATTACATTAGAATGTGTCTGTGTTCTTTCTAACCAGAATACCAGGAGACAGAAGGAACCAAATGGACGGTACGCCTAAGGGGACATCGGCATTGAAAACCTGGCAAAGTGATCGTCAAGGCATAGAAGTAGATAAGGTCATTTTCCAAACTACTATATTTTTAATTGGTTCAAAGGGGTTTTTCAAGATTTTGATATTGATGACCTATCCTCCCGTGAGGGCAGTGACGTCAGGTTCATTGGTCACATGGCCTTGGTGCACCTTAAGTGAATGGGGCTGAGCTGCAATACCAAGCACAGCCGCTATTCAGTGGACGGCGCTGTGCTTGGTAAGCTGTGAGGAGGCCTCAACTCTCACTGGAGTGCAGCGGCCTCCCCAAAAGCTGATCTGATAGGTCATCAATATCAGAGTCTTACAAAACCCCTTTAATGTTGAGGGTGGGAAAAATGAAGGAAGTAGAAAGTGGCCATATACATAGTGGAAACTAGCAGTCCTTCCTTGTGTCAGTCCGCCATTGTCCTCATCCTAATCACCATCCACATTGGCGTTAAACAGGCATTAACCACATGTGGATGGTGAACCGAGGCTAAAACGCCAAGGCGATGATCGGGAAGGGTTATCGTGGTGGTAGCCATAGTTTTGGGGTCTGTATTATATTCATAAGGTAGAGAAAAGGGGGGTGCAGAGGTAGCAGTTGGTGCCCAGTGGGACCCAATGACCCCTCTACCATATAGGAGGACACCCGAACTAAATAGGAAGTTATGGTTGACAGGGGGCTTGTACAAATTTAAGCCCAGGGGAACCTAGTAATACATCAGCTCATAGTATAGGCTTTACTTATATCCATTAATATGAAATTTCCGCCTCTCCTCCACTTGACAGGACGTGACAAAAAACATGAACAGTGTTTTCAAAGAGCTATTGGGTAAAACAGCGCTGAAACACTGCGTCCCGGAGGAAGTAACTGAACCCACCAAAGCAGGGAAACTCCGGGAGACTAAACCGATTGCACCAAGTGCATGCGACCCAGTACGTGGGAGCCCGGCAGCCAAAAAGGGACCTCAAGGAAGAGTATTTAGAAGATGAATTTTAACTTTTAGGGACAAAAAAAAAAAAAAAAAAAGGAAAGGAGAATCCATTCATTTCCACAAGCCTCCATCGGCCTGGGCACAAATCAGTATTGGAGCTCTGGACAATAGAGGAATGAAGGACGTGTGTTAATATTAACCCTACAAGCTCCCCTGCATTCGTTTCTGTGTATCAGTCTATGTTACTGCCATAAACAAAAGCACAGTTGTGTGAAGCTAAATGGAGCTTCTCGCCTCCTCCCCTCCCCGAAAGAACCAGCATGGGCCACCGTCCAACCAATGGGGAAGCACTGGGGGTAGAAGATACCTACATATATAGACTGTGTTCTAGCTGCTGAAAGCAGCAGTGGCACCTACCCAAGTCCACAACATTCATTTTTATCCTACTGGCATTTAGGTCTCCTGGCATCTAGTCCGGGGTCCTAATCTGCTGAAATTGATACCAGCAGGGTGGCACAAGCACAGCCCGTAAGACCACTAAAGATCCCCGATCCATTCTAGTGATCATACTAATCAGCCAGCATTAGATTCCACATGTGACTTAAGGGAACAAGCTAGAAGTCTTTCAATTACTTGCAGGACGATGGAGAGTCCGTAGACTTTAAAGTACTTGCGAAGCAGCTTCCGTGGAGGAATTTACGCACAGTAGGAGTTTAGTCGCTTGATACAACTGTAGCACAGGCGCCGACGACCGGATTCCAAATCTAGGAGATTTGAATGTATGTCACTAGGTGGCGCCAACTGCATCACTTTACATTCTCGTCTTGCCGTTCTTTTGGGTCCAATATATTCAATAGTACCATAGTCATGTATAATCTTAATGACTGCAAACATTCAACTGCTTAATGGTGTGGCGATGGAAATAGTAGATGGTGGTTTCGTCTGTCGAAAGAAAATCTTGAAAATTAAGTAGGACATTGCAAAACGTTTCTTAACCACCTAACTGTTTTGCCCAAGTCCAGCTCAGGCAGTGGGAAAAGTAGCTAACTGGAGGGGGGAAGGCTGCTTTAGATGCTGCTATCTCCTGAATGGTAGCAGCTAGAAACATGCAACTGGTCTTGTTTGAAAGCTGACATTTCAGTCCAAGCAACAGATGAGAAATCACCGTTAGAAATCGGAATGATGTGAATGCAGCTGAAAGTGAAAGTAAAATCAGGTTTTACCAGCGATTATTCCCGACCCGATTTCTAACAGTGATTTCTCCTCTGTTGCTTGAAAAGCCTAGAATGCCAGCTTTCAAACAAGACCAGTTGCATGTTTCTAGCTGCTACCATTCAGGAGATAGCAGCATCTAAAGCAGCCCTCCCCCTCTAGTTAGCTACTTTTCCCACTTTTGGAGCTGGACTGGGGCAAAACAGTTAGGCGGTTAAAGGGACTCTTTAGCCGGACCCTTTGTGCTGTGCAATATAAAAGATTACCTAAATGCACATCTTTTTGCATCCATTGAATATGAAGGCACACGTTATAGGCAAATGATGCCCACTGCCTCCCATGAGGCAAGGGCGTATAGACCATAGAGGCAGACCATGTGGTTGCTATGAAGCCCTTGGACCCAAGGGTCCAGGTCTGGTTGATGTATGGTGGTGAGAACCTGTGAAGGACTCCTTTTTGTAGAGAAACTGCTGTGTTAGCAGTCGGGTCAGGAATTAACCCAAGAGTCATAGAGTCCTGAGTGGTAAGTAATGGCTCCATACTGGGGGGGGACAATTTTAGTCTTCTTCTAAGTGCACCACTGGTGTAGAAGTAGAAGCCCACTGGCACTTCGGTCACTGAGAGGAGGACCTTTGGCACTTTCTCAAAAGCAATTACACTCTAGCCTTTCTCTATTAGGGCATCTTGCAGTAGTCTTTATTTAAAGGGATTTCTTTTTGTATCAGACTCCCAGTGAGATGTACAATTTCCTCTTGATGGCACTAGTATTAATACTTAAGCTGGCCATACACATTAGATAAATGTTGGCCAGACCAGTCAACCAACTTAAGGGAGTTAAAGATCGGGTGGTTACATTTTAATATGTTTGATCTGAGTACGACATGGGCAGTCCAATGATTTCAGTGCTGGATGTCCAAAGTATGCACCAAGACTCTGGACACATGCATTGTAAAAAAGATGATGTGAATAAGCCTAACAATGGGGCCCTGCTTACCAAAAGTGGCAGCTTCTAGCCAGCCATCAGATATGGTATGGCTAGCCTATGGTTATGCTGTAAAGATGTGCAGTGCGCACAGACATTTGAAAGGGATATGCTACCTCGTGCTAGAAAGCATGTGAATATATTTAGTAAAAGTTGCAAGAGGTTTTGTTCAGGCCAATAAATTCATGAGCACAGGCAGCTCACCGCCTATGTGCAGTTTCCAACAAGCGTGTCCACTGAGAGGAACATGCTCCGTGTGGATACTCCTCCTGTGAAAGGACCTTGCGACATTATAATGATTTATAATACTGTGTGTCTCTGCCCGACCTCAACTGTAATGATTTATAATGCTGTGTGTCTCTGCCCGACCTCCACTGTAATCATTTATAATGCTGCATGTCTCTGCCCGACCTCAGCTATAATTATTTATAATGCTGTGTGTCTCTGCCCAATCACCCCTGTTATTGTTTATAATGCTGTGTGTCTCTGCCCGACCTCAACTGTAATGATTTATAATGCTGTGTGTCTCTGCCTGACCTCCACTGTAATGATTTATAATGCTGTGTGTCTCTGCCTGACCTCAACTATAATGATTTATAATGCCGTGTGTCTCTGCCCGACCTCCACTGTAATGATTTATAATGCTGTGTGTCTCTGCCCGACCTCAACTGTGATTTATAATGCTGTGTGTCTCTGTCTGACCTCAACTGCTGACTCCATTATTTCAGTACAAGTCATTACAGGGGTGGTCAGGCAGAGACACATAGCATTATAAGTCATTACAGGGGTAGTCAGGCAGAGACACACAGCATTATAAATCATTACAGGGGTGGTCAGCCACAGACACACAGCATTTTAAACCATTACAGTTGAGGTTGGGAGGAGACACGCAGCATTATAAATCATTTAAATTGAGGTCGGGCAGAGACGCAGCATTATAAATCATAACAGGGGTGATCGGGCAGAGACACACAACGTTATAAATCATTACAGTTGAGGTCGGACAGAGAAACACAGCGTTCTAAATCATTACAGTTGAGGTCGGGCAGAGACACACAGCATTATAAATTATTATAATGCCGTGCAGTCCGGTCACAGGAGTCCACTACGGGAAATCACACTCCCACATGAACACATTTGCACATTTTAGTATTTGCACAGTTGCCGTTTCTAAATCCGGCAGGCCAATCTGGTAGCCTGTTCCAGCATAAATGCCAACTGTCGCCTGGACAAATACTGCTGCATGTAGCGGTATTTGTCCATCCGAAACCCAGCATTTATTCTGGTAAGTGGACAGATCACTACTGGATCCCATTATAGTCAATGGGGATCCAGTGGTGGTGAATGGTAGAATCTGGCAATGCCGGATCCAGTAAACTCCGGCAGGCTGTTACCGGAGATGTGAACGAGCTCGAATGCTGCTTGTAGAGAACATATATCAGTCAGGTTGCGCCAATTCCCATTGTATCTGGAGATCAGCAGTGCCTAGTTGTTTGGTTAGTGCTTATTTTGCCCCTAATTTCCCATCGTGTTAGCGGATGCACCAACCATTTTAATTTTCAGATTTAATTTTCCTGTTGTTTAATGTTTAAAGCCAACATACGCAGCAACCAATAATCCTACGTAGCAAGATCGGCTATAACTCCAGCAAAATAAACCGCACAATCTATACACAAAAGCTTTTTATTATCATCCATTGTGACAGGAATGAGACATCCGGGTCAATGAGGCAGCTTATGGTTCAACTACGTTTCCCACATTAATGGCACAAAAGACAGCCGATGGTTCTGCGGACCTCGCACCTTTCTTAGATTGTCTGTTCTTGTAGCTTTGCTTGGATTCCCGCTTTGTGGTTCCCCCTACAGCGTTACCACCCTCTGTCATTGCTTCTTCCTGCCAAATAAAGCACTCTGGCAGTTGGGTTACCGACGCTCTAGGGTACCCATGATCCTCTGCCTGGCGTGCCTTATGGCAGACCCCCCCCCCCTTCCTGTGTAATGAGAAGAGCCGTACACTATCCATACCTTACTGTGACCTTCAAGTTTGGGAGAATAGTTTGACTTCTTGAAGTATTCGGGGCCTGTGTGGAGTCTTGGAAGAATGTCTGTGACTATGGATGGAAGACTATATAACCGAGGCCTTGTATTCTCTACTCCTTCTCCAGTTCTCACCAAAATACAGCTGTTTGTGCATACAATGCCAATAAAATATGGTATTTATACCCTCTTCTGTTTTGTGTGCTTCTTTGGGTTAGCGTTGAACCTAATCTGGTCCATTGGCTTCATGATATTGGTAATTGAAAGTGAGTTCTTTCAAGGGCCATCTTTATTGTATTTTTTTGCATATATTAACCCCTGCAGCCCATTGTCTGTTGGCTTCAGTTGAGTTTTTGGCCTTCAGACTTCTTTCCTGAGCGCCACCCGAATGCCACCCAGCGCTTTGCCCACAGCCTCGAAGATTGGGTCACAGAAGGTACGTACACACGCCGAGTAGAATTGGCCCAGGCATTGGATTTCCACGAGGTAACTCTTGACGCAGGGGACTACAGCCCAGATGTGACAGAATGACAGACAAGCGAAGAGGAAGCCCCAGAGCAGAGCCAGGGGTAGGCTGAAAATAGCTGAGAGCACACGGTAACACCAGTATTTGGTGACGGTGAAGGTGGTGCTGCTTGCTTTCCACACCCCGTCAAAGCTGTGGATGCTGTCAGGTTCTGCGATGACGTCCTCAAAATCCACCTGAAGGGAGACAACATGGACCAGGTTAGACTACTCCCCTGCAGGACATATTATATTGTGGCCCTTCAATTTAAGGAGCTGTTTTGGTCTTCCTAGCTGCTAGTCTAGATGTTCATTTATGGTCTTAAAGAGGACCTTTCACCGCTCCTGACATGCCCATTTTAATAGCTTCATGCATTCATAAGCATCTATTCTTATGGCTCTATGTTGTGTCATTCCTTTAATATTCCTACTAGAAGTTATGAATGAATTGCTAGCAGTCTGCAGTAAGGGTACAGAGGGGAGGCAACCAGTTTGGGGTGTGTCCCTGCACAGTCTGAAAATGGCAGCACTGATTGGATAGAGTGAGTCTGTGTAGGTACACACCCCCAACTGGTCACCTCCCCTTTGTACCCTTACTGCAGACTGCTAGCAATTCATTCCTAACTTCTAGCAGGAATAATAAAGGAACGGCACAACATAGAGCCATAAGAATAGATGTTCCAGAATTGTTATTACATGGGGAATGCATGAAGCTATTAAAACAGACATGTCAGGAAGGGGAGAGGTCCTCTTTAAGCTGGTTGACCAGAATTAGCAAAAAAAAAAACAGGGAAACCGGAGAGAAGGATCTCTGCTGTGACTGTCAGCACGGTGGTAAGCAATGCAGCGCATGCGCAGTGTGCAACCAGAGCTATGTTAGGTACACCTGGCTTCACCACGCAGGCCCAGGATTTCAGGAGCTATTCTAATGATGCCAGATTCCCTTTAACATGTCAGTCACACCACAATGGGCATGATTACCACTTTATAGGAAACCATGTCTGTAAGGGCTCATGCCTATGGCCGTAAATGCTTTGCGGTCTGCAAATTGCAGATCTGCAAAATACGGATCCCGGCCTAGTGCATGCCACCATTTATTTTTTAATCTTGTAGACAAGTCCTATCTTTGTTTGCAAAACAGACAAGAACAGGACATGTTCGGAACAGATGTAAGGATTTGGATAGCATACCGTGCGGCCCCATTGAAAGAAATGAGAATCGGATGAGGATAGAAACTACGGTCATGTGCATGAGCCCTAATGCCGTAAAAGAGAGGAATAATGTGGTGGTTTAGCCTGGCAAATTCATGCGACAGAATCCCTTGAGTAAGCTTTTGGACAATTTAAAGCTACATCCAGCATTCGTGTTGGCAAAGCTACTAGGGCGCCAGCTGATCATATCCACAGGACCCCAATCACACAACATATGCTGGATCGGTATGCGTTGCCTATACAGAAAAGCATCGTACACTCTACAGCAGGGGTCAGCAATGCTTCGGGGATGGTGTCTACGTAGCATGGACATGCACTTAAAAGTTACATTGGGGCTGGGATTTATGAGGATTCCATTAATTCCCTCTATATATCTGTCTCTGAGCGGAGGTGGATGTGGGCTGAGCCTCCAGCTGTCAGACCTCTTCTGCTATGGGTGACAGCAGCCCCCACCAGCAGCTACACGAGGACTGAAGAGCTCCTCGCCTGCAGTGTTAAATTTACACGGATCTCAAGTAGAAATTCATAACCAGACTGCAGACTATAAGCCTGCTCTGCACCTACAATACCCAATCATCTCAATTTTACATAGAATCATAGATTTCAGCAGCTCTTGGTTATATTAAAGCTTACCATTTTGTTCAGCATTCATTTCGACAGGTGGGAAGAAGAACTCCGATGTTACCAGAGCCAGTGAGTTCCGTTCCAAATGCGTCCTGCCCATATACTTAGAAAAACATGCTTTAATCCAGAACCGGCGCCACTCTTGTATAAAGGCTGTGCTTGGTACTACAGTGCAGACCCATTCACTTGGCCCGTGGACATGAGTGGAGTTGTTTCTGAACGAACGCATCCGTGTTTTTATAGTGTCATGCGATACCTTCTAACCCCCCGGAGATGCTGGCTGATCTACATTACAAGTGTATCCAACAGAAGAAATCTAGGAGTAAGTACAGGTGGTCACCAAAATTTCAGGGCGGTGTACCTGAATTAGTGGGGCGTGTGTTTTGCTGATAAGAGCAAGACTTCAGGTTCAGATATCTTTAAAGAGAGACTCTTAACTGAACTACAGGTTTATAATATGATTTTATTAAATATAATAATTAGTGTATACATATAGAGATATAATGTCCTTCTTTTGCACTTATCTATATACAAAGGATAAAGAACATAATACACAATTACATCAACACTTCACCTGGAGTCCTGACTACCTCCAGCATGAAGGTACATACATCACCGATGGAGTTCACATCATCTGACAGCGACACATCAGCTGGGAATCCCTTTCAGCGAAAGCAGTCAGAGTCTCCATCGGGAAAACACTGATTAGGTCCCTACACGAAGCGTCCCCCCAGTAGGATGAGCTTCTGACTTTTTTCCTGAAGGGTTACAGCTGTAGGGCTCATGCACACGAACGGGTGCCGCCAGTGCCCGTGCTGTGGACCACAATTTGCGGTCTGCAATGCATGGGCACTGACCATGGGGCCGCTACTACTTTTTTGCGGTGCGGAGGTACGGACAGAAACACCATGGAAGCACTCTGTAGTGCTTCCGTGGGGTTCTGATCCGTGCATTCATTCCGCATCTACAGGATTGCGGACCCATTCAAGTGAATGGGTCCGTGATGTGGGGTGCAAACGGCCGGTGCCCGTGTATTGCGGACTCGTAGTATGCGGGCTGTAATGCGGCCACGGCCGGGCAACGGCAGTGTGCATGAGCCCTTATACCAATTAAACAAAAAGCGCCATTCCCTAGTGGAACGTATCCAGCGCATGCGCTCCATAATTGTCACTGTGTATGTGTTGTTCATCTGCTCTCATCCCAGACCTTGGAGCGGCCAGTTCCCAGGCCCACAGTGGGTCAGAATCCCAAAACAAACCTTGAGAAAATATGTAGACTGCACCTGCATTCACAGGTCTTAAATCAACACTTTAACTGAACAGATACAAAATGAAATTCAAATGATCAGAAACTTCATCTTCACACTTTAGGCCTGGAAGGCATCATGCATCATATAGAGCCACGTAGGTTCCCATAAGGTTCATTAAATAAACTGAAAAAATTATGAGCAGTGGTGTAAGAATAACCGTAACAGGAGGTACGACCGGAGCCCCAGGGAAGAGATAGATTCAAGTGGATTCACACCTTCGTGGTGCAGATCCAGATAAACATTACGGTGGAGCAGAAGGTCTATGGTTCCCTGCATTACTACCATATAGGGGCATAATAAGGGCATGACTATTGTATGCGTGTATTGCCCTGGAGCAGGGATACTTTGAAGTCTGGACATTTGCGCCATGTCTTCTATGCAAATTCATCAACTACACACTTTTTTCACTTTAAAGAGTTAACCTGCACTGATTTATACTGTTTAATACTGTGTAACTGCAGTTTATGTTATTTAGTGTATATTGTGATATTAATCCTGTTCATTTGCACAGAACTGTGGAAAGGGCTAAGGAATACTGAGAGACTTTTGGGAGTTTCTAGCTAATAATGAGAAGCTGGTAATTTTCCACAGCTACCATAAGGTTTAAAGAGTAGATTTTGGAGGTAAAAAGCCAGACTTGTTTACCACCAAAACCAGACAGACTGACCTTTTCAATGTCTGGTTTAGCTCTGTTATTATGTCTGAAACGTGCTTTTGTCTTGAGTATCATTGAAGCTCTAATGCAAGGAAGTCTACGAGAGACAAGAGCTGTAACATTGTATTTGTTTGTGTTGAGTTTCTCCATTTCACCCCTCCCACTAGAAGGTTCTAGATCAGCTAGAATTTTTATATAGGAGGAGCAGTCAGAGCTCCTAGTGTTCTGCAGTTAGCGAACAGTGATTACCCATAGACCCTGGATCACCAGCCTTTGGCCAGGGTACCAGCCTTCTAAAAGAGAGGGACAGCTAGCTCAGGCCTCTCCTCAGCATCAAACCCTTCTTCTGCCCGGGAGGAGACTGGAGACGCTCAGTGCATTGCCAGTATTATTTCGCACTTGAGTCCCTCAAGTAAAGAAGCACACTGGTTTACTGCAGACCCTGACTCTCTGGACTTTTAGTACCCATTGGGGTGTACCATGCCTTACCATCCCTTCCAGAGAGCAACAACATGTGTATAAGGGCACAACTGGGGGCATTACTAAATGTGTGGAGAAAACGGCAAAGGAAGGCACTGCCATGTAAGGAACACATAAGGGGCATCATTACTGTGTGTCACACAAAGGGGGACATTTTTAACATTTTGGAGAATACCCCAGATCCAAAATTTGTCCTGGGGCCCATCCAACTCTAGTTACGTCCCTGATCATGAGGATAGAAAAAAAATATCATTGTCTAATTTGTAGTGGGGCTGTTAGGGACAAGGAGGGCAATACAGAAATGTTACCTTACAGCACTCCATGATCAGCTGTTTAAGCGCTGCAGACTCTTCATTGTTTACGGTGATTAGTCTTCTTACACGCCATCTACTTAGCAGCGGTACCTGGTATTGCAGCTTTGTCCCATTCACCTGAAGAGGACGAAACGGCAAGACCTTGCACCACCGATACCAAGTAGGTGGTGAGCAGGTAAATAAAGAAGAGGTTGCAGCACTTGCATGAGTTGATTGGCGAGGGTGGAGTGAGTTGGACCTCCACTGGCCTAAAACTTATGACTTATCCTGAAGATAATATTCTGATCCCTTGTGGTCTGAGGCAGTAAAGAGGTTAATGTCTAGATAGATATGATGTAGATGTACTGTATATGAGATAGATGATAAATAAACGGATATGAGATAGATAGATAGATAGATAGAGGTATTCAAAATCAGGTAGGTATCCTTCCTTTCTGTTATAAAACTGACCACTTACAGAAATCAACAGCTATACCTACCTGGGCCTAAACATCAGCCATTTAGGGTGCTTTAGACAAGCCATAGAGAGACTAAAAGACAAGACATGTAAAACCAGGTTTTATGCAGTCAGAAGACGACTATACCATCTCAAACCACCAGTGACCACCTGATTTATAATCTGGTCAAGGTGGGAGTCTGGCTACCTCCTGGAATTGTGCACACACCTTTTCTCCAAGTACACTGGAGTCCAGAAGAAGGCGTTATCATTCTGGGCCCACCTACCTAATATCAGTCCAAGCTCCTATCATCATAAAACTTTGATACCCCAAGAAGACCAACCACCTGGCTTATAATTTTTGATGCCAGGTCCACACACACATAAACCCAGATTGGTCAAGGTGGGATTCTGGCTGAACAGAAATATTCCTTCTGAAATTCTGCATTCACATTTTCGATCATTCTGGGCCCACCTACATAGTAGAAGTTCAAGCTCCTATCATCATAAAATCTTGCTACACCGAGAGGCCCCAAGAAGACCAAGCACCCTGGAACAATACACCAAAATCCAACTTGACCAAAACACCAAACACATCATAGTAACTGACCGCGTGTCTATCAGCTATATCTTCATTTTCTCCTCTTTATTTTTAAAAATCAACATGGAGAAAACAGAATTCATCCTCCTTCCCGCGGTCCCTCAGCCCCCCCACCTGACCTGTGCACTATAGATATTGGCACCACACTCTCTCCAGTCTCACAGGTCCACTGCCTGGAGGTAACATTGGATTCTGCCCTGTCCTTCAGGCCACACATCCAACCCTCACCTCCACCTGCTGCTTTCCACTCTCACATCTCGCTCCTTCCTCACCCCTGAGTCAACTAAAATGCTAGTACATGCCCTCATCATCTCCCGCCTGGACTACTGCAACATCCACCTCTGTGGCCTCCCATCCAATCTATCCTAAAATCTGCTGCCCGGTTTACCCACTTTGCCTCTCGTTTCTCCTCCACCTCTTCCCCCTGCCAATCCATTCACTGCTCCCCACTGCCCAGTGAATTCAGTTTGAAATACTAACATATAAGGCCGTCCACAACCTGCCCCCTCCTTACATCTCTGACCTACTCTTCCTATACGTCCCCACTTGTTATCTCCAATCCTCACAAGACCTCCTTCTTTGTTCTCCTCTGGTCTGTGTCTCGCACAATCGTCTACAAGACAGGGCGTGGCAGTTGCAGAGAGAGCAGAGCCCCTAGGTGTAATGGTAACGCCCCCGTTGCTCCTAGAGGCTCATTTGCATATATTAAAACATCATTTTTCTAAGCAATGTGGACACATATGAACATGGGACCAACACAGATGCCTTCAGCTGCCAAGTGCACATGTAACAGGTCAGCCAGTGTCATAGGTACAAAACTGCTGACAGATGCCCTTTAAAAAGTGACGGGGCACAGCAGAAAGGGCATGGCCTCCCACAGACCATATTTACTATAATTTATGCCAGAAACTGATGTAAATTGTAGCTGAAATATACCCCATCTCCTACTAGCTGACATAGATTTCAGTTTCTGGTGCACAGCCAGCCAGAAGATACGCCTAATTTATTAAGAGGCCTGCACCTTCATACGTCAGTGTCTGGCATAGACTGAGACAAGCGTGATATGCCATAGACTTCTTTAGTCCTCACCCTGGATCGGGTACTGATGTGTATTTTTCCCTGACAATAAGGCTTGATATATGTTATAGATATGAGGTAGATAGATAGAAGGATGATAAATAGACAGTAGAGATGAGCGAACGTGCTCGAAACAAGAACTGTACTGCTCGGCTCCCCTGCGCTCGCATGGGCGCAGGCAGCCGCTTCCGTCCTCCTGAGGAGGACGGAAGCGGCTGCCTGCGCCCATGCGTGCGCAGGGGAGCCGAGCGGTACAGTGCTCGTTTCGAACACGTTCGCTCATCTCTAATAGACAGATATGAAATAGACAGCGATACATAATCATACCGCCCAACTATTCCGGATCCAGCGGGACAGTCCCGGATTTCAGTGGCTGTCCTGCTGTCCCGGTACAGGGGAGGTATGACCTGCTTTCTGGCAGCTGTCCCTGCCTCCATAGTTGCCATAATGAAGCTAATCATCCTTCCCCCTGCCGGCTCTACCTACCTCTGATCTGTGAGGGGTGGGGCCGGCCAGCAGTCAGCCTCAGCTCCGCCCCCTCCACAGACTAGAGCAGCCAATGTCCTGCTGAAGCCACTACTAGGAAGAAGGTAAGTATGTGGTGTTTATTTTTTTTACTTTCTGTGAGTGGCATAATGTGGGCATATTACTGGGTGGCACAATGAGGGCACATTACTGGGGGGCACAGTGTGGGCATATTACTGGGGGCACAGCTAGGCAAATTACTCTGGGGCACAATGTGGGCATATTACTCTGGGGCACAATGTGGGTGTATTACTGGGGGGCACAATGTGGGCATATTACTGGGGGCACAATGTGGGCATATTCCTGGGGGCACAATGTGGGCATATTCCTGGGGGCACAATGTGGGCATATTCCTGGAGGCATAGCTGGGCATATTAATGGGGGCATAGCTGGGCATATTAATGGGGGCAGAACTGGGGAATAATTACTATGTGGGGCAGTAAGGGGACTGGGTGGGATTAGGTGTATAGTTATGCTTTGGGCGGAGTTATAGGCATGGCCTAGTGCTTAAAAATTCACGTGCCGCGCAATGTGTCCCTTTTGTTGATTTACAAAGTTGGGAGGTATGACATAATAGATATTAGACAGATGGAAATTAGATAAATAAATGATAAATATATGGACATTAGATAGATATACAAATATAGATCTACAAATATACGATAGATAGATAGATAGATAGATAGATAGATAGATAGATAGTTGATGATAAATAGATGTATATGAGATAGACAGCAATACATAACAGATATTAGACAGATAGAAATTAGATAAATGATAAATTGACGGGCATTCGATAGATAGATACTATGTATTTACGTTAATCTTCCATATATCGCTCTTTTACCTGCACCACCTCCTGGTTGATATTTTTGGGGTCCCTCTGTACCAGGTCGATCTCCTTGGTCAGGGTGTCTGGGAGAGGTCTGTTCTCTTTCGCTGGCTCCGGCTGCTGGATTTGGGCCATGTTCTGTTACTTGCTCTGTCCTCCCAACTTCTCCCTCTGTCAGTGTCCTGCAGCTTCTGCTTGTAAGGCGGGGGCTCTGACCAGAGAGCTGGTGATATACAGAGGACCCGCCTTGTCCTTACCCATATACCACCGGAGGAACATCCCAACTCCAGGGTCTGTTACTCGACTGGGTGTGACTCAGGGATCATTTTATATCATTATATATTCATTGCCCTATTGGACTACATTTACATTTAGTAGCTGTAGGCTCCATCCCCAATGCTTTACACTGCAGCTTTGCTTCTGTGTATAAGCACAGTCCTACTGCCACATTATTCTAGCGAGGGGGGAGCAATTTGCATTAATTTACTGATTTCATGGGAGCAATCACACCCATGGACATAACGCATAGAGGTCACTTCCTTAAAGGAGTTGCCAAAAACTAGAAAAAAAAAAGGGGGTCTCCTTTTTTTCCCCGAAAACAGCATCACATGTCCACAGGCCATGCCTGGTATTGCAGCTGATTCCTATTCACTGAATGGAGCTGAGCTGCAATACCAGACACAGCCTATAGACAAGAGTGGCGCTGTTTCAGGGAAATTTACTTATTTTTTCCAATCCTTAACAATCCCTTTAAATAGTACTTGCTGTGAAGGCCATTGCATAACATAATTGTATATTTAGCGCACATATAAATCTGTCTGTGCCAGTGTTACTGAGCGACCAGTATATTTTTAGACTGGGAGAAAAGCTACACAAGCGCGACAATTGATGCTGAGGTTAAAGGGGAAGCCTTGACCCCCGCGTGCCTTACCCCCATGATAGCGATACTGTACTCAATGTAGAACATAAGCTGTATATGGGGACGTAAATATACATACGCTTATTAATATAATAGAACATTACTTAAATAGCAATGCCTGAATATAATAGGACACTGAGTAAACCCATGGAAGGCGGCACCGGCCATTATTAAGGACATTAGGTCTGGTCACGGCACTGTGCCCTCTCCATTGCATGTCAGGCTTCGGTTTAGCAGTGTCGGCTTTATTTAGCCCTGTTCTTCCCACATGAAATGTGACCCCTGTCCCTCTCCTCTGCCTCCCGAGAAGTGGTTTGAATTCTTCGCTTGCATGCGACATTACTGACTTGGGATCGGTCTTCAGTTGTGGAATTAGCAGCAGAAGTAACTCACAAATGAGTTTTCTGGCGATCTTCTCTGGGACCGAAAAAACAAGGCGAATAGTTGGGTCCTTCAAATGGGCACACGCGTGTAAATGTATGACCTGCTGCACAACGGGTAGGCTCTGGTTAGACTACCTTCACATAAGCGTTTCTGTTTTCCGGTATTGAGTTCCGTCATAGGGTCTCAATACTGGAGAAAAACGCTTCCGTTTTGTCCCCATTCATTGTCAATGTGGACTAAACGGAACTGCTCCAAAATGCATTCCGTTCCGTTTGGTTGTGTTCCCCGCAAGCTGCGGTTTTCTTCTCATCATGGGATGCGGAGCAAGACGGATGCATCATGAGCCACAATGCAAGTCAATGGGGACGGATCCGTTTTCTCTGACACAGTAGAAAACGGATCCGTCCCATTGACTTTCAGTGGAGTTCATGACGGATTTGTCTTGGCTATGTTAAAGATAATACAACCTTCTGCATCTGTTATGAACGGATCCGGTTGTATTATCTTTAACATAGCCAAGACGAATCCGTCATTAACTCCACTGAAAGTCAATGGGACGGATCCGTTTTCTATTGTGTCAGAGAAAACGGATCCGTCCCTATTGACTTGCATTGTGGCTCATGATGCATCCGTCTTGCTCCACATCCCATGATGGAAAGCAAACCGCAGCTTGCGGGGAACACAACCAAACGGAACGGAATGCATTTTGGAGCAGTAATGAAAGCATTCTTGCTGAACCCTGCCGGATCCAGCAAAAACGCTAGTGTGAAAGTAGTCTTATACAGTACGTCATAAATAGAAAAGGCTGGGCCCCCTCGTAAATTTTTTAATTTCTCCCCCAGCAATGTCCCCGAAGCCCTCCTTTCGATAGCTTGTCAACACCACCCACTCTTGCCATAGAACCCCTCACCCACTCTGTAGTTATACCCCCTTAGTGCCCCCATAATTCCCCCACACAGTAGAATGCCCTATTAGTGCCCCCACAGTTACCATTCCCCCCCAAGGTAGTTATACAAGTGATGGCCCCCCGTGGGGTAAATAAAATGAATATCAGTACTACTCACCTAGCCCCATTCCCCCAATGAACGGAGCACATCCTGCTCTCCCCAGAAGGCACCATGCATTGAGTACCTGCTGGGATGAGTAGAGGAGGACAGGCTGGAGATGATCCTCAACCCGGGCGTCTTCTACTCAGTCTAACAGGCAATGTCAGTGCATAGTGCCTGATTAAGAGAACATGGCCGAGCGAGGTACGAGGACAACAGACGTGTTACGGCCTGGGCATACACACATTAGTTATTATTACTGTGTGTGTACTGGCAGTAGGGTGGCCACTTTTATAACATCAGAAAGGAGGACATCACACCCAGGACAGTGGGTGACGGTACAACACACAATCTATAGCAGTGTTCCTCAACTCCAGTCCTCAGAGCCTACCTGCCAGTCAGGTTTTTCGGATCTCCTTAGTATAGTGCAGGTAATATAATTAGTGTCATTGCAATAGGACTTACCACAGGTATTTATTCTGTAAGATATTCTCAACCCATGACCGGTAGGTGGGCCCTGAGGACTGGAGTTGGGGAACCCTGATCTATAGAACAGCCTCAGCCAAATTACACTAAAAATCTATCAGATAAATCATTCTTTTACTCACCCAACTTGGCGCCTATTTGTAATATTTAACATCTTTCCTCGCTGCCTCCAAGAGTAATGAATGGGCACCATGCAATACTTCAGGGGAATTTACTACTGGGTTCCCCACCTTATAAATGTTACTCTCCTCCTAGCTAGGGATGAGCAAATCGACTTCGAACCCATATCCGAAGTCGATTCGCAAAAAAACTTTGTTCTAATACTGTACGGAGCTCCCGCTTCGTACAGTATTACGGCTTGTCACACGACCGTATGTATTTTGCAGTCCGCAAAAAATACGGATGACATCCGTGTGCATTCCGTATTTTGCGGAACGAAACAGCTGGCCCCTAATAGAACAGTCCTATCCTTGTCCGTAATGCGGACAATAATAGGACATGTTCTATTTTTTCGCGGAACGGAAAAACGGACATACGGAAACGGAATGCACACAAAGTACCTTCCGGTTTTTTTTTTGCGGACCCATTGAAATGAATGGTCCTGCATACAGTCCGCAAAAAAAACGGAATGGAAACGGAAAGAAAATACGGTCGTGTGAATGAGCCCTTAGAATGTATTGGCTCCGATGAGCCAAAGTTATTACTTCGCGAAGTAATAACTTCAGAAATTGATTTTTACTATAAAATAAACATTTCCAGAACTCGGGTTCAATTCCAAGTGGTCAAGACATCCAAGTAGAAAAGAGGAGCGGCAACTCACCATAAAACGACTTCTTTATTGTGGCTATTATGTTTGCCACAATAAAGAAGACGTTTTATGGTGAGCTGCCGCTCCTCTTTTCTACTTGGATGTCTTGAGCATTTGCTGGACTGTTGTTATTCGTAGCAGAGCACCACCACTGTTTACATCTATACTGACCCCCGACTGTACACATAATTCCGGAGTCAAGAGAGGGAGTTTTTGTGTAGTGCCATCCTTTTTGTTTCTGTTTTTTTCGTGTTCATTCAGTTCCAAGTGGTGCCTTGGAACCGAACCAGAGTTCGGGAAATATTTTTTTACAGTAAAAATCAATTTCTGAAGTTATTACTTCGCGAAGTAATAACTTCGGCTCATCGGAGCCAAAGCATTCTAAGGGCTCATGCACATGACCGGTGCCGGCCCGTGCCCGTATTGTGGCCCGCATACGCCAGGTCTGCAATACACGGGCACCAGCCGTGTGCAGCCCGCATCACGGACCCATTCACTTCAATGGGTCCGCAATCCCGGAGATGCAGAGCGGAGGCACGGATCAGAACACCACAGAAGCACTACTGTGTGCTTCCGTGGTGTTTCTGGCCGTGTCTCCGCAAAAAAGTAGCTCATGCACTACTTTTTTGTGGTGTGGACCGTCAGATGCGGATCACGGACCCCATTCAAATGAATGGGTCCGCGATCTGAATGCGGGGCCCCACTGTCAGTGCCCGTGCGTTGTGGACAGCAAATCTTCAGATACGGCTTGGCTGACAGCACAAGACTGGCAGCCAAAGCCACTATTTATTCCCCAACCTCCATAAAATGTAACCAACAGCCCACCAATGCCCTACTTGTTACTGGGCCTCCTCATCATCGCTGCCCAGCAACCATGATACCATAGGCCACCTCATGACCCAATCACTAACCTCCGCCCTTCTACCTAGCAACTACCTTATCTTTAGGTACCATAACTTTGCATTTCTGGCGGGAATTTTTTCAGTCAAAATTCACCTTAATAGCCAACATGGGATGGTTATAATCCCATCCCTCTGTATGATTTGGGATCCTTACATTCTGCATTTCATGTGGTTCACCTGAAGGTAATGGTACGGTACAGCATGGAAGTGCCTGGAAGGACATGGATGATATGGCCGTGGGGTAAGCAGGAGAAGGTGACCATACTGCTGTTGTGGTCTGAGTGGAGTAATTGACTAGGAAGAGGATGGGAGATTTAAATTAAACAGAAGATTTGGGAAGTGGCCTTCTCGGCCATCTTCAGCAGTCTCACAACTCAACAGAGCTACTGACTGGCACCACTAAGTTGACCCAGTGGGCATGAAAGACATATTAACCCTGTCCACAGTTACCTCTCCACAACAGTTACCTCTCTACCTCTCAGGCACACACTGGGCACAGACAGAAATATCTACGAAACAACCCATGTGCCTTCCTATGTGACTGTACAGAATGGGCACAGCCTTCTGGACATTAGGCTCTGGAGATTAGGGCTTCCTTCACTCCTGAAGATGAACTAAGCAGATGGTGAGAAATTTGGCATAGCCATGTTAATCTGCCGGGAGAGTCTTTTAACACCACATCCTAGCCTCCTCTTAACATGTTACTGTTAATATGTAGCTTGCATCTCATGGGTCTCAATGGTACCCAACCTTGAAGGTGTAGACCATTGGTAAGTTCATCGAAGCACAAATCCTTCTGGTTGAAGGGGTTAACTGGGAGTAAAATACTTATGACCTATCTTCAGGATAGGGTATCAATATCAGATCGGCGAGGTTCCATCTCCTGAGAGGCTGGTCTCCTAGGCCAGTGATGTCACATTCATTGGTTACTTGGCCTATGTGCAGCTCAGTCCCATTTACAATGGGCCTGGGATGCAATACCAAGCATTACCACTATACAATGTATGGCGCTGTGCTAGATTTGCTGTGAAGAGGCCACGGCCCTGATCCGAGCACAGAAGCTCTTTCAAACAGCTGATCGGTAATGGGAATCCAACCTTGACCGATCTGATATTGAGGACTTATCCTGTTAGGGGGATCTCTGGACCTTTTCTGACTACATTAAAATGTCACCTTTTGGATTAAGACATTCCATAAAGGTGTTGTCATACAGGTGGAACAATGTAACCACAGGTAAGCCTTAATGTGGGACCAAAAGTGGAAGGTTGGAACATTTCTGACCTTAGTCTATACCTACGTTAGTGCTGGGGACTACACTGTCCATCGTTGGTCAGCACTGATGGTGATCATCTACAAATACTGCTGTTATGCTGGTCTCCTACTTCTTACAATAATAAACAAAGGGGGTCAGGCATTAGAAAATATGCTCAGTGGGTGACCATAAAAAGTGCCGATCGGTGATAAAGCAAGTTGATCGACACTCGTTTAACCCTCTCAGGATCTTGCGATTTTCCATTTTTGCATTTTCATTTTTCACTCTCTGCTTTCCTGGAGCCATAACTTTTTTATTTTTCCGTTCACATAGCCGTATGAGGGCATGTTTTTTGCAGGACAAGTTGTAACTTTTTAATGTCGCCATATTGCATAAAATGTACTGGAAAGCGGAAAAAAAATTCCAAATGGGGTGTAACTGGAAAAAAAAATCCACAGGTTTATGAGTTTTGTTTTACAGCATTCTCTGTGATTATTCTCCGGATCATTACGATGATACATTTTTATAGTTTTCCTTGTCTTTTAATACTGAAAAAAACTAAAAACTCTGGGGAAAAAATATTTTTTCTTTTCATCACCATATTCTGATCCCAATAACTTTTTTATATTTATGTCTACAGGGCTGTTTGAGGGCTTATTTTGTGAGTGATGATCTGTAGTTTTATTGTGTTTTTGATCACTTTTTTTTTTTTGTCACCCTCGGTGACTATAGGGAGCAATCGTTAGATTGCTACTTGTATTCTGTAAGGGATCTCTATCCCTTACAGAACACAAGACTCAGCATATTCCAATGCAGTGCTGCCACCTGCAGGCCTACATGGGAGTATACTAGTAATGAGCCTGGAATCCTTGTACAGGATCAGGCCTAATACTAGTATGAGACACCCTTCCTGATCTCCAGGCCAGAAAGCTCACGGCTTCCGGGTTTTGCGCTCTCAGATGCCATGGTCATGGACATTTGACCACGGCATCTGAAGGTTAAATGTCTGCGATCGGCATTATCGCCGATCGCAGACTTTAGCCCTGAGCCTCTGCTGTTTAAAACAGCAAAAAACTGGCAGTTATAGCGTCTGCTGCATTTGTGATCGGGCTGCAACTTTAAAGACTGGACTCCTACCGTACATATACAGTGGAGGTCCTGATGAAGGGTACACAGGGGACAAACAACTGTTTCAAAGATCATTCATCCCCCATATAGTCTACATTATATCTGCTGTTTACTCGGGGAGATGTGCTGCCAACGAGTGAGGATTTTTATGCCCACATTTGATCAGATGACTAATGTGTTTATATGCCGATCGCTGCCCTGTTTACAGTGGGCAAAGATCATCCACCCGATCTCTGGCCCTAAGGCACCAGTATAAGTATTCACTGGGCTGCATGGACTGTATATCATAATAACTACAGACATCATAGCTTTCCTAACCACAAATAAAAACAGAACAATTTTTTTAAAAAAAACCTTTGTTTTTATTCAATTTTTTCAGTCAGTTCCGACTGTGCAGTGCATTCTGGGAGCTCATTTATCCAGTCCCAGAATGCTTTGCACTAGAGCTTCTTTTTTTAACGTATGTTACTTTTGATCCCCACTTGTGCCGATCAGGTGATTCGCGGTCGGTTACACCCGCTGCTTTGCCACATTTACATAGATGGAACTGCAGCAACGGCCCAGGCTGGTACAGAGAGGAGCTAGGCATACGTCCAGTATACTGGCCCACAGCGTCCGGATAGGGGGCATACAGATGTTACACAGCTGGATACATGGCATGGCACACCTGTGCATGAGAAAACAGTCACAATATGAAAATAATTATTTGACATGTTTGTTGAGAGTAGTGTTTTCAGGCTTAAAGGGGTTGTACAAACTATGAAAAACATGTCTGCTTTCATCCAGAAAAAGCGCCACACCTGTCCACAGGTTATGTGTGGTATTGCATCTCAGCCCCAATGACTTCATTGAAGGGGTAAAACAGCGCCACATGTGGTCATTGCAGTTAAAGGGGTTTTTCCACCGTAAGTTATCACCTATCCACATAAGTATTTGATCGGTGGGAGTCTGACTGTTGTGAACCCCATCATTATGAGAACAGGGTCCCTGGGTCCCCCAGAGTGCCACGTCACTCAACTCTATGGAGCTGCCAAAGAGTACAATACTCGGTTATCTTCGGCAGTTGTACAGAGTAAAATGGAGCGGTAACTTGTATGCCTGACTGCTGCTCTATTCACCTCAGGGACCAATGTGCTCCACTAGCTTGATTTTGGAACACCTCCTCCCCTTAAAGGGGTATTCCAGTTACCATAAATATAACTTATGTTTTAGACTAATACATCATCAATAATTACCTCATATAATGTAAATTGCACATATTTACCGTTCAGTAGTTATAAAAGTAGTTTTCTTCCTCTGCTACCCACTGTGTTTTCTCATAAATTACCATGACACCGACCTGTAGTTCTGAGCCTTTGTTAGGTCGAGCATGCTCAGTGTGTAGAGTAGAGGGGGTGTGACTGGACTGGAATATCAGGCAGCCAATCAATAAACATCAACATCCATGAACAGGCAGAAACTCACAGCAGGAAAGCTAGGCATTGTGGGGACTGTAGTTTTGTGAGGGAAGATCAGACACCATGATACTCTCAGTGTGTTGCAGGCTTACACAGGAGCTAGACAAATGGATTGCAAGGTAAAATGAAGCTCTGGTTATATGTATAGGTATGGGTTCTGGTTGGGTCACAGCTTGCAGCTTTAAAGAGGACCTTTCATGGTTTTACATTATAGTAGGTAAATACCTTTACTTGCAGGGCACCCCCCGCTGATGCTGCCACCCGCCCAGGTTTTTCAAAATAGCGCTCCTGTGCCCCGCTCTGCCCCCCTGTATTTTTCGCGCTCAGTATGCTAATACTGAGCATCGGTACAGGGAGGAGGAGACGCCCGGGTTTCTCAATGGGCATCTCCTTCTCCCTAGCTGTGCCGCGATCCAATCACATCGGAGAGCATCACAGCCAGGGAGAAAAAAAACTGGATATGGTGGGGAAACTCATATAAATCCGCATGAAAAAACATTTCAGTTTCGAAATCTGCGCTCGTGTGCAGGTACCCTAAGGGAAATACCTAAATCAAAGGTCAATCAATGGCTCCATGCACACAACCGTATCCATTTTGTGGTCCGCAAATTGTTGTTGCAGTCCGTGTTGCATCTGCATTTTTTCGGACCCACTGACTTCAATGGGTTTGTAGTCTGAATTTTGCGGCCAAGTATAGGACATGTTCTATCCATCTGCGGATATGCTTTCCCCATCCGTATGTCCATTTCGCAAAAAGATACTGTGTGCAAAATGCGGACCACGGACCTATTGAAAACAATAGGTCTGCAAATAAAATGAGGACTACACACAGAGTGGGCCGCAAAATGGATATGGTTGTGTGCATGGGGTCTAAGGCAAATACCTCAAACCTTGAAGTGTCCCTACAGCTGCAATGAGTCCTGCTATTAGGGCAGCCACAGGGCCACCATAACGAAGCCAGCTAGAAACAGTGACAACCTGCAAGAGGTAAGGAGATGTTTGACTTGAGGGCACTACTTGTGCAGGTACCCATGGGGTTAAGGGTGTGAAACAATGAACGAGAGGACTGCAGGAGATGCCATTAGGTACATCTTCTTAACCTTCCAGTCATTGGTATTTCAAATGCATTCCAAATAACAGGACCTCTCCTAATGCTAGTGCCGCTAATGCATTGCCAGTAGGTTCATTACCAGATGTGGAGACAACCCAGCAGAGCAAACAGTATTCCGGAGACCAGGGACACGGGAACGGCACAGAGCAGGGAGATGATTCGGTAGCACCACAGCTTAGAGGATTCAAACAAGATGTCACTCCAGGTCCAGACTTTATCAAAGCTGTGAAACGAGTCCGGTTCTGCTAGGACATCTGAGAAGTCCACCTGCAACGACAACATTGATGGTGATGGAGCATGTCGGTACAATACTGCCTATCTTTATATTATAGAGCTTCTGATCTCTTGGATACGTCATCACTTGCTTGTTGTGGGGGTTCAACCACATGGAACTATACCACTGAGGAGAATGATGGAGCCAAGTCCCTGTTGGCTCCCACGTCTGGACATGAAGAACGTTCTACTTTCTGAACAGCTCCCTTTGCTCCATGGTAAGCCAACTGGTGTTCACCAGGTAGGGTGTTATGGATGGAATGGGTACTCTGTAAACCAGACTGGAGCCAAGATCAGACAATGGCCCTGGGTATGGCTCCAGGCTTGTTTTGGCTAGGACATGTAGACACCCTAACCATTCTACGGTGCATATAATACATATAGTAGTCCACCAGAACAAGAGTTGCTTCTACAGAACATATCTCTACTCTGCCTCAATATTGGGGTGCCTTGTGCAGGAAATCCCCCCCTCCCAATTTCAGATTAGCTCCAGATCTGTACGGCTCCATCCATTCTGTAGTGTAATGTTTCCATTCACTTCACATAAATCCTACAGGGAGATTTCCCAGTGGGCTGATTCTCAGGAGGCCACCAACTGGATACCTACCAATCTGATGCTTCCAGTAGGGGCATCAGATACTTCTGCACCTGGCCAGTTCCTGCAAGTGACCTCCTGAACTGTCCTCAGGGGGGGGGGCAGTATTTTGTACTGCATGGTGGTCTTTGGTTCTGCTAGGGTGGCATATTGGCCCTGCCTACTTGTGCTGTCCAGTCATGGGGCCTCTTACTTTTTTTCCAGGGCAGTAACCAGCGCCATTCACTACACAACACAATGGATGGCGCTGTGTGGTTCCACCACTGACTTCCGGTGCTTAGCTACTGCAGAACAGCTGATCATGTGGGGTGCGGGGAGTCGGACCACCACCAATCAGATATGGATGGCCTGTCCTGAGGATAGGACATCAATATAAAGATTAAAATCCTGGACTACCCCTTTAAAGAGACAAACCCGTCAATGCATCTAGTACATCATTTTGTTGGGTTCTCCACTGGTCCATTGATGGAATGATCTGATAGTTTACATCTGCATTTGCAGTTATGAACTGAGTCTTACTAAATTTTTTGATTCTATACCGATACATATTGAGGGAATGTGAAGAACTACATCACATTAGCTTGAGGTTACATTTTGATAGCATAGCCCTCTGAGATACCAGGGGTATATACCCCTTATCATGGACTCTAAGTCTGGACATACATGTGTAGTTATATTTGCTGAGTGTTAGATCCTAAACCTATAAAGTTACGGTCATTTTTATATATTTTTTTGTCTATAGGAGTCCACAGTCTTGTATCTGTACCTTTAGGTGCTTGTTGATCCCACGAGGGTCCCGTGCATCCAGATTTACGGGGGCTTCGGTGTACACCGCAGGATTATGCAGAAATTTCTGATCACTCTCAGGATCCATGGGGCATTCGATTAGATGCTGATCGGGAATCATGGCTGCAGAAGTCCAGGAGCGATGCAGAAGACGCAAATTCGGAGAATCTTCCTATGAATACGTGGATCCTCGATGCAAAGCTCAACTCTACCGTCCCATTAATTGATTAATTTTGTCGTGTCTAACAATTTTCTTCCCTCTAAACCTGCGGTGTCCCCTCTCCGTCCTGCTGAAGCGGTGGTGTGGATACAATTTCAGCCCCTCTCTCCCTCCCTCTGACACTTTTCTGTGACATGCCAATCCCAGCTGTCACTATGATATAAATATGGGGACTGCACCTCCCGACTTCTCAGCTGTGTTGGATTATCTGCCCTTACACTACAGCCCTGAGGCTATTCCTGGTACAGCCACGAGAGGGCGATGTTTATTTCGACTCTATAAATCCATAGCCGATCCTTAGATAAGTTTTAACCCATACCTGATAAACACCAGCTTAGTATAATGATCTGACACGAGTTCTCACCCTCAAGGTCCAAGATTTTTTTTGAAAACATTGGGGACAATTTAAAGAGTCACTGTACTATCACACAATTTAATAGAGAATAATGTAATTACATAGCTTCTGAAGAGCAGAGAAGCCCCATAGAAGTTAACAAACGTAGTGGGAAGTAAGGTCACTGCATACAGTACTGGCAGATTCTAGAGAAGGGAGATGCCCCTGCTTATGAGAGAAATGCATCTAGCTGTGAAGCAATGCATAATAGTGAAAGAGGGAAAAATATGGCTGAGGAAGACATTAAGCATGTAGACATTATATGTATTTTTTTACCTAAAATAAGGCATGTACCTTTAGTAGATGTATCAGACTTTATGACTCATGAGAGGCTCCAAAACAAAGGTCCAATTTATTAAAGGGGTTATTCCAAAACTAATGTAAAATATGAAAGAAAGACACAAAATAGTATTGTGCATGACAATCTCTCTCTATGGCCTCGTGCACCAGGGCTGTGGAGTCGGTAAGCCAAAGCCCCGACTCCAACTCGACTCCTCAATTTCCTCTGATTCCGACTCCGACTCCCAATCCGACTCCCAATCCAACTCAGACTCCCTCATACATGGCGCATGTTTAAGTGATAACGTTAAACAAACTGCATAAATCAATAGTACAGATATGTCATGACAAAAAGAGTTTGTAATCTATGTTTTACTGATATCTTTACTCTGAACTTTCAGTATCAGGCTTCTCTGGGTCCAGCTCACTAAGGGCTTGATGTATGAAAACTGTCTAGGTCTAAGACTTTCTTTGTTGCCCATAGCAACCAATCAGAGCTCCCCTTTCATTTCTCCAGAGCACTATATGAAATGAAAGGGGAGCTCTAATTGGTTTCTATGGGCAACAAAGAAACCTCTACACCTAGACAGTTTTCATACATGAGGCCCTAGGTGTTTTACATCAGAGGAAAAGCAAACTAAAACATAAAGCATACAGACAGAACATGCACTGGACAATTGATTTATGCACAGTTTATTGAAAGTTTAGATATACTAAGAAGTACTTGTCTTAAAGGGGTCTTCTAAGCACATTGATTCACTGACTGACAGGTGTTTTGCACTCACTCTGTCTCCTCAGAGTGTGGGGGGGTCTCCAGCGGTTATTAGCATATATTATCTTACTCTGACAGAGCATGAGGTTGTGATCTCTAACACAATTACAGGTAAAGCCATCCTTCTCAGTCCTCAACACATTTTGCTTACTGAGGTAACTCCTGCTCTCAGCCAATCAGATAACAGTCTTTCTGGTCTGCATGTTACCATAGAAACCTGTGTGCAGTCAGAGACCTGCTGAACTGTCTATAGCTCATGACTGACCACTGTATTTCGAAAATATCTTCTTTTAATTGTCCCTTTACGTTAAAAGCTAATCTTTGTAACTAGTTAGAAAACCTCTTTAATCCTGTTTTCTCTAGCAGATCTGAGATGAGTGCAGCCATTCCTTCCCAGTGCCTTTTTCCTCTGATTTGTAGCAGAGGAGTTTCACTTCTGAGCATCTACATGAAGGGCAGCACACAGTCATCTCAACTAAAAACCTAGATCCTTAGTTCAGTAATTGAACAGACATTTATAGGACATTTCATCATATTCCCAAATTTTTATGAAAATATATTCAGCACATACTGCATTGAACTAAATGTACCAATTTATTATATATTTTAGGAGTCGGAGTCGGTCTATTTTATACCGACTCAAACTCCGACTCCACCAAAATGGTCACCGACTCCACAGCCCTGTCCTGCACGACCATATTTTTCATCTGTGTTTTCTGCATTCTTTTTTCAGATGGCTCAGGGACTCATTTCTATGGGACCATGCATACATTCATAGTTTTGGTGGACCTGGTGACCATTTCACAAATTATAGAACACATCCTATTCTTGTCTGTATTGCAGTAGAGAATAACCATTTCTATGGGTGGTAGTGGAAAAATATGGAATACTCAATGAAGGTATTGGTATTTTGCAAATCCATGGTTTGTTCGGTCCCTCACAGATATCTAGAGGTCTCCCCATTCATCACTCCAGTTCAGGATCGGTCAGTGCTACTGTCTGCTACAGCATAGGGGACAGCCGATCCTCTATACTACACGGCACAGGAGAGTCAACAGATCCTCTATACTACACCACACAGGAGAGCCGACAGATCCTCTATACTACACCACACAGGAGAGCCGACAGATCCTCTATACTACACCACACAGGAGAGCTGACAGATCCTCTATACTACATCACACAGGAGAGCTGACAGATCCTCTATACTACACCACACAGGAGAGCCGACAGATCCTCTATACTTACACCACACAGGAGAGCTGACAGATCCTCTATACTACACCACACAGGAGAGCTGACAGATCCTCTATACTACACCACACAGGAGAGCTGGCAGATCCTCTATGAGAGCCGACAGATCCTCTATACTACACCACACAGGAGAGCCGACAGATCCTCTATACTACACCACACAGGAGAGCTGACAGATCCTCTATACTACACCACACAGGAGAGCTGACAGATCCTCTATACTACACCACACAGGAGAGGCTGGCAGATCCTCTTATACTACACCACAGCAGGAGAGCCGACAGATCCTCTATACTACACCACACAGGAGAGCCGACAGATCCTCTATACTACACCACACAGGAGAGCTGACAGATCCTCTATTACTACATCACACAGGAGAGCCGACATATCCTCTATACTACACCACACAGGAGAGCCGACAGATCCTCTATACTACACCACACAGGAGAGCCGACAGATCCTCTATACTACACCACACAGGGAGAGCTGACAGATCCTCTATACCTACACCAACACAGGAGAGCTGACAGATCCTCTATACTACATCCACACAGGAGAAGCCGACAGATCCTCTATACTACACCACACAGGAGAGCTGACAGATCCTCTATACTACACCACACAGGAGAGCTGACAGATCCTCTATACTACATCACACAGGAGAGCTGACAGATCCTCTATACTACACCACACAGGAGAGCCGACAGATCCTCTATACTACACCACACAGGAGAGCTGACAGATCCTCTATACTACATCACACAGGAGAGCCGACATATCCTCTGTACTACACCACACAGGAGAGCTGACAGATCCTCTATACTACATCACACAGGAGAGCCGACATATCCTCTATACTACACCACACAGGAGAACCAACAGATCCTCTATACTACATACCTCCCAAGTGTCCCTCTTTTGGAGGGACAGTACCTCTTTTTGACCCAAGTCCCTCCGTCCCTCTTTTATCCTTAAATGCCCCTCTTTTTGACCTGGAGGATTAATGCATAACAGTGCATTAATACATTTACTAAATTGCTCCTTACTAAAGTTTCTGTATGGTTTCTACCTAGAAATGAGACCAGAACTTCATAATTTGGTGCAATTTGGACCTTAAAATATCTATAATCTGATGATTTATGTGCTAATGTTTATATGGACAATGAAGCGCAAGAAAAATATTGCCTAAGGGGCTCTAGTAATTATGCTTTGGGCGGAGTTATAGGCATGGCCTAGTATGAAAACAACTGCCATGATGCACGCCGCACACATTGTCCCTCTTTGCAATTTTCAAAAGTTGGGAGGTATGATACTACATTACACAGGGAAGCTGACAGATCCTCTATACTACATCACACCACACAGGAGAGCCAACAGATCCTCTATACTACACCACACAGGAGAGCCGACAGATCCTCTATACTACACCACACAGGAGAGCCGACAGATCCTCTATACTACACCACACAGGAGAGCCGACAGATCCTCTATACTACACCACACAGGAGAGCTGACAGATCATATATACTACACCGCACAGGAGAGCTGACAGATGTTCTATACTACACCACACAGGAGAGCCGACAGATCCTCTATACTACACCACACAGGAGAGCCGACAGATCCTCTATACTACACCACACAGGAGAGCCGACAGATCCTTTATACTACACCACACAGGAGAGCTGACAGATCCTCTATACTACATCACACAGGAGAGACAACAGATCCTCTATACTACACCACACAGGAGAGCGACAGATCCTTATACTACACCACACAGAGAGCTGACAGATCCTCTATACTACATCACACAGGAGAGACAACAGATCCTCGTATACTACACCACATAGGAGAGCTGACAAATCCTCTATACTACACCACACAGGAGAGCCGACAGATCCTCTATACTACACCACACAGAGAGCTGACAGATCCTTTTATACTACACCACACAGGAGAGCTGACAGATCCTCTATACTACATCACACAGGAGAGCCGACAGATCCTCTATACTACACCACACAGGAGAGCTGACAAATCCTCTATACTACACCACACAGGAGAGCCGACAGATCCTCTATACTACACCACACAGGAGAGCCGACAGATCCTCTATACTACACCACACAGGAGAGCTGACAGATCCTCTATACTACACACCACAGGAGAGCCGACAGATCCTCTATACTACATCACACACGAGAGCTGACAGATCCTCTA